>JAJJWX010004051.1:0-600000 GCA_023529315.1 Papaver bracteatum
TTCTATTTTTTTTTTTTTGGTTTTTCTATTTTCCTGATTTTTTTTTTTTAACTAAAGGCATAAAATAAACAAAACAAACTATACAAACATATAAATGCTCCCCCACACTTAAACTTTACATTGTCCTCAATGTAAAATTGAATCATCCAAAGAAAGTTCAAGGTGGGAAATTTCGCAAATAGATATGCAAAAACAAAGAAAATAAAGATAAAAGCAAATGCTTAAAAATAAAAAGATAAAGGTAAATATACAAAACCGGTGGGTTGCCTCCCACTAAGCGCTTGGTTTAAAGTCGTCAGCCCGACGTTCTCCTTGTTTGATCACTTCCCATATACCAACAATCTGAAAAGTTGGGAATCCTTCCATGTAACCATTTTTGGAAACAGTAGCTTCACACAAGCATTAGTACAATAAAACATAAGTGAAGCTATATATCCGTAAAAGTCTCCCCCACACTTATTCCTGTCCACACTTGGAAGTGGATAAAGAACATAGGTATCGGGAACTTCTACAACTTCTTGTCCGAAAATCTGCATACTATGAGAAACAAATGTCTCCAAAGGAGGATATCGAGAAACAAAGTCATTCAAAAATATTTCTGAAGCACATACATTTAATCCAACAAAAGGTAAAGGAGAAGAATCAATAAGCAAAGGATTAGTCAAACCTTGCGGAAACTCTTGTATTGTGGAATCCTCTTCGTACTTATAAAACTCAAGTGAACTTACCTCTTGTATATCGTGGTCCTCTATCAAACCTTGCAACAAATCTTCATTCGTCTTTACCTCAACTAAAGCCTCGACATCAACATTATCATTATAATATTTTATAGGTTCAATTGGGTCTTCCACGATAGTACTCAATTCGGTTTCATTCTCAATCAATACTTCCACACCCTCGTACGTTACACTATCTAAAACCATGTTTTTGTTACTCCAAGACTCCACCTTTTGAATAGGCGAACGATCATTACTATGATCCGGAGTTGGAATAACTTCATTCTTATTACAAGGATTTTCAAAAGGTTCATCGTAACCCATAGAATAATGTCGATCACGCTCATTTCTTAAAGATCTTTTAGCTTCAATAACTTCTTCATCGGATGCTAGGCCGTCATCGATCAATTGATAGAACCTTCTTTCAAGTTCTCTCAAACTAGGTTGCCTTGCACCAAGGAGATCACGAATAGGTTTAGATACACCATCACAAACCTTAATTGGTGTGAAACTCTCAACTGTCCGCTCATGACTAGAGGATGACGGATCAAGGCGTTTCTCCATATTGTGTGTATCTTGTTCAACTTGTTGTGTCAGTTCCTTTATCTTATCACAAATATCTGCAACACTAGGAGAAATATGATTAGAAGCATGACTATCCTCCCCTCCTAGTGATTGTTCACTTACATACCTACCATAAGAAGGTTGGTATGTACGAGAATAACCAAAAGGATACACGGAATATTGACCATAACCAAAAGAATGGTTTTGGTTATACTCCCCGTATGGTTGGTAGTTGTAATGAGATTTAGATTGAAAACCAAACAAATTATTGTGTGCATGTTCTTGTCCACCATACATAGGGAGCAAATACTTGATTAGGTACTCTTGACGTGTAGATGCCAATTATCAAGTACCTGAAAAAGAAAAATTCTCATAACGGCAAATCAGAAATAAGAGACAAGAAACATAAACAAAAACAAAAGTAAAAAGAAACTAAAAACTTAATAACAAGCCTTTTGCCTCCCCGGCAATGGGGCCAAAATCTGGTCGGTTGTCAGCCGACGCAGAAATAATTTCACTTTCTTACTTCCTAAAATAAAAATAGTATGCGATAAGAAAGAGTTCGTATCCACAGAGAGGCATTTGTTGTTATAAAAAATTTCAGTTTCTTAGTAACCAAGGGGGGATGTTGTTTTATCAAAGCAATAAAAATGAATTGAAAGCAAAGTAATAATAAAAGTAATCAATAAGGAGAAAGTATTGGTCACGGGATAGTTTCATTCACAAATACATATTTTCATCAATGACTAGAATTGAAATTTAATCTTTCATTTACTAAAAGTCCTAGGATTCCTTGATCGCAAGAATATCCCGCTAATTCCCTGATTTCATCACAACCATATCAAAAGATGCATATGTGAATTCTTCCTAGAAAGCAACCTAAAGTGTAAAAGCAAATTAGATTTAACTCCCTAGAAACAATAAGCTATATGGAATAAGACTAATCAAGGCAATCGAAATGTGTAAAAGCACTAAATCAATTTAACCCAAGTTATGATTCATATGTGACTAGTAGGATATATCTCTACAAGCACTACCCACATTTATGCTACTTAGAATCAGGGATGAACAACATTTTCGTATTGAAAACCCTAATATAGCTCTAGATATGAATGCAAACGGATTGATTCCGGACTCAACCAAATAAACAATCAAATCATATATCAATATCAACAATGAAACATAAACAATAAACTTGAGACAAAACAAATGCATTGAATCAGATTTTATTTGTGAAATCCACTTATTATCCCATAACCAATATTAAGAATTTAGCTACTCATGGTTTTTAGATTCAACATAATTATTATCAAAATTAAATTGAAGAACATGAAAAATAAACGAAAGCAAACCCTAGTAGAATCGCTCTCCTCCAAACTCCAGTAGAAAAATACGTGATATGTTGCCCAAAAAGAATAGAAACTTTTCTTTTTATAGCTTTCCACTTGCCAAAATTAGGTCTTCAAATCCCAAGGTCCAATAACTAGAAGTCCACCAAGATCATGTGTGAAATACCCATGTGAGAATATGACCCAAAAAATAGTCGCCGGAAAGCTGTGTTTCTGGCCGGAATATTGCCGGAATCCGGTCACCGGAAAAGTATCTCCGATCACTTGAAGCATTGGAAGACGTCACCAGGCAAGTGAACACTCCCAGAAGCTCAAATCCATTTCTCTGCAATTCAAACATTCACAAAATACCACCTAAAACAATTCCTTGTTCTTGCAAAAACGCACCCAAAAGCGTGACCCGTAGCTCATATGTCTTGCCGTCGACTCTTGCATCCGACTTGTACCCCCCTCGCGATTTACTGAAATATTGCGATTCATGCTTCAAGTTCTGAAATCCGGCAACCCGAGCTAGTACCACCGACTCGCCATTTCTGCTCCGTTTTCGCACCACTCCTGCGAAATCCAAACTGCGGCTCTTTCTTCCTAATTCCACCAGTACCAGAACCCATATGCACAGCTGCTTACAATACAACACCATTACTGCAGAAAAACTCCCCCACTGCACATCATTATCCATATCCCAGCTACCAGGACCATTACCCCTCTCAGCTGCTAAGCACAACACCACTACTGCGGCACCATCTTCACCTCAGGTTCAAGACTGAACCCATAACCAATTCACCAAAAGCTTAAGATCCATGGCCACTACCACCAACCTCAGACCTGTGCTCCACTTAAGTCACTACAAATGCAGCTGCTTCACATACACCCTGCAGCCAACATCCAATACACTTTCATTTGAGATCAGACTGCAATGACTCTAAATACCAGTGCCATGAACCAACCACTTCTTAACTGCAATTGGTAGCAACACAACCACCAGCTAGCCTTCTATTGTAGCATCTCTGCATAACCTCCTTGAACTGCGCCCATAAAATGCACTCCTGCAATCTCTCAGCCAGCCACAAACTCTGCATAACATTCTCCATTGCAGCTGCACCAACTGGTGAACCATTACTTGCAGTCACCACCTGCAACAGCTACACCACTCTGCAACCACACCAACATCTCCAATTCCATACTTGTGCACCTGCAACACTGAGTTCAAGCCATCCCTGTAACCTAACAAGAATACATCTATCATTCATGCACACATTACAAAAACCAATTTTTGTTCATGCCAAAGTCACAGTTGCCATCTTCTTTCACCCTCAGCTCCATACATTCACTGCTGAAGCTCCAGCTATCTAAGTTTATAATCCCCTGCACTTCTACAGCTTCACCACAATTTCAGTTAACCTCCTTTCCCTGTATCAATAACAGCTTCTTATTAGCACTTTCTCCTGCATCCACCAACTGCAATGAACATTAAATCATCTTGAACTCCACCACAAAATAAGTTTCTGTCTCAAACCCATTCTTCTATTTTTTTTCTTCTTAGCCAGATTCAATTCAACTCATCACTTTTAAAAATTCTCAGATTGTTTCTCTAGCTCATCCAACAGCAGCTTAGACTGCAAACCTCCTAAACATTCATCTAAGAAACTCATCCTGCAATTTCAATGCACCTCAGCTACCATTTTGGCAGCTCTTGAATTGCAGCTTCTCAACCAACAACAACTCCCATATTGTTTTCCATAACAATTACCACCAACAAATTGCAGCTCTTGAATCCTAAGCATACAGCTAAATTAGTCAATTGCAACTTGCCATGGTCACCACCATTTGTTTCAGTCTAGACCCCAGGCTCAGTTCAATAGCTCCAGCCACCTAAACTTCTCCTTTGCTGACCTGCAAACCACCAGAACAAGCACTCCACCTCTTTGACAACAACAGATTCTTCTCAATCGATTCAAACATATAAACTCCAACCCAGAACCCATCTATCATGTTCTCTCGATTCAAACTTCCAGCAGCAGCCACACCTCCTCCATTATCACCACTGACCTTCAACAATTCGAGATCTTGATTTAGATCCAACAGCAGCAAGTGATGCTCTTCTTCCACATCGCTAGTAACATCAACAGCAAACCCTAGCTTGAATTAGTTATCGATCTCTTGTCAATTGGTCTCAATTAATCAGTTGTCACCAACCCATATCGTCAATTCCTCTTTTCTGAATTTCACACAGAAACCCTAGAAGCCACACACTCTAAGTGTTAGAGCCCAAATGATTGAGAAATGAATTCTTATCTGAATTCTAGGTTGTGTAGGAAGTGGACTTGATATTGGCACCCCAGGTGAAGTGGATAAGGGGTAATTAAGGATGTTAAATTTCCTGTCGGTTCCGGAAAACTGACACGCTCATCCTCTTTCTTGCTCAACCGTGGCTAGCTTCGCTCGCCTTTGAATTGAAGTGTTTGCCTTTACGCTCCAAATGGGAAATTTTCCTTCTTTTGCCCCCAAGTGCTCCATTGCACCTAATAATCTCAAATTCACACATAAGATACATATTTCACAAAGTAAATAGCAAAGAAAGCATAAATACTAGATATAAAACTAGGTGTTTTACAACATCTATCAATAAACAAACGATAATCATATGAAGAACTTCAAAATAGATTAATATAATAAGTCAAATCTTGTTTACAACTTAGAATTCATCCTCAATCAATAGGTGTTTAGATACTCATGGATGTAGAAACATCCAAGATATACATATGAGAAAAGTTAAGAGATAACGTTACGATTGAGAATCGCTCTGAAACCCTAGCTTTCGATGTTTCTTCTCTCCAAGACTTATAATTTCGTGACCTAATGATATGATATCCTTTTTCATAACCTAATACATTTTTATAGGTTTACATTGCTTGGTCTTCACGTATTTAGTTCGGTTCACGAACCCGACCCCAAATAACGACCCCAAACGTGACCTTAGGCCTTCACAAGTATGCATACATGTTTTTATACTTGTTAAGTATGTGTACTGGTATGCGTACCTCAAATTCCAGCAGAAATTTTCGGAACTAAGGTATGCGTACCCGTTTGCATACTTTACTGTCTTCGGTATCGACAAAAAGCTTGTTTTGGCCACAACGTCTTCCTCCGAACTCGGAATGACCTCATTATTTTTCCATTATTTTTATCTTTAAATAAGAATTATATTTAAATTATCTTCAATATGGTGATGATAAATCCTTAATTTGAAGGAGTTAAGATCGGTCGTTGGCCCTTCTCTTGATTTTGAGCGTTTTGTTCCTTTTCGTCGCACTTCTTTCACTTCTCTTGGACTTGGATACTTGGAATACTTCTCTTCCTAGCTCTTTTCAGCACTTTGTAGCTCCTGTTTAGATGATTCACCTAATAGAGGCAAATAAGAGAAAACAAGAGTAATAATACGAAAATATGCAAGAATAATAGCTAAAACAAGTATGGAATGGACACTAAAATCATATGAATTATGCACTTATCAAATTCCCCCACACTTAGACTTTGCTAGTCCTCGAGCAAACTAAATCAAACTAATCCTAAATACAACAACTCCATGTTGTTGAGAAAACAGTCACACTTATCATGTATAACAAGCCTTTAAACCCCTAGGTGTCCTTAGTGAACGAGGTATAGTCTCGTGAGGGTTTACAAGAGGTATACCCACAAAACCTACTCCAATTTATCACCTTGGGAGAACCACTAGGATAAACACAAAGTAGTAGCTAAATAATTAGCTTGTATATGTTCTTTAGCTGCAAACATCCCACATATATTCCAATCATCACACACAAACAATTACTTACGTGTGACATTCAACCTGATTGCAAAACTCTACTAAGATAGTCATCGTACTTGTTGCAACATTTGTCACAACACTCGCATACTGAAATCACATGGATAGACAAGAGAATGGAAATATAAAAGTGATGTGTGCAAATGTTAACTAAAGTGAAAGATGTTACCCACAATACTTGTATGAATGTCGTCAAAGGGTTCTTATTTATAGCGCAATAGTTGAGAGAAGTACCCATTTAACTTGACCACATGATTAGATACTCTAAGTGTATGTTTCCTTTTCAACAAGTATGCGATAGTTTCCTTGGATCCTGAATTCCACGCTTGTTTAGGCGACGGAGACAAGGAGACAGAGACAGGGACAACGTTTTTTTATTTCCATCGACCACATGATTATATATTCTAAGAGCATGTTCCTTTTTAGCAAGTACGTGATAGTTACCTTGGATCCTGCGTTCCACGCTTGTTTAGGCGACGGAGACATGGATAACGTTTCAAACATATTGCTATCCAAGTGTCGATAAATGAAGAGGAGCCTTATAAATTTATTTATTCTTTTGCTCACTCTTTATGAGTGTAATACAATTGTCTATGGGGATTTTATATACTCAACCAATGATTACCTTGCTACAACATCCACGGTAGTACCAAGATCCCACCAAATCACTTTAGAGAAAACATAAAACTGCAAAAATAAAAAGAAAGTGATTCAGTAATGATTAATTGCGAGGATAAATCTTTCAAACGATTACCATAGCTAAGTTTCTCATTCAATTATGAAAGTATATATTTAAGGATTTTAGAATGATAAAATGGAACTCAATCTATAGCCGTAAGAACTGTTTCAACCTTAAAAGGTTTAGTGTGTCATCCTAAATAGCTCATAATTAACTCCAAAATGTGGAGTCTCAAGTATGCAAGAAATCAAAGAGTATTACTTTTTTTTTTTGCGTATATGCAAATAGTATGATACTAAATGCTCCCCCACACTTAAACTTAACATTGTCCTCAATGTTCAAAACTGAAAATTCTGATTTCTGACATAACAGCCCTGAAAAACTTGAAAACTGTACAAATGGGTACGGAACTAGGAAAAACACGAAAATGCTAAACGTCCCCCACTCCCTTCCCCTACTGGTTTCCCCCGTCTATGTTTCAAGCATTTGTTGGTTAGATCCAATAATAATGGGACCCCCTGCTGATCTCAATCCAGGGATAAGAACGATGACACGTAATAGGGGAAAAGAGTGGGGGAAGTGAGTGGGAGAAGTGTAGCACTTTCGGGAAAAACATCCTTAACAAAGGTTGTTCACCTATGTCTTTTATATAAGTTATCAAAATGGCACATTGTTTCGATAAACGGTATGACTTTTATGGCCTCCGGACTGACATACATGCAGTCTGAAAAAGTTCTTGAAAAATACTGAAACTCAAATGTCCATGCCTATCGCTCTAACTTAACAGACTCCGAATTTAGATTTTCTTTTTATAAAAGAAAGGTATGTCTGTTCTCTTTAAAAGTTGGGGTTAACCACTCAAATCGGACTCCGTATGAAGTCTTGAGAGCTATTTTCATGACAAGTGCGCAGTCAGAATTTTTCTGACGAAAATAGTTTCGCCACAACTTTCATTATAGATATAGGACTTTGTAAAATCTAAGATGGGAATGCAAGATATGATATGAAAAACTAAGAAAATTAAAAACAAAAGGGATATAGATACAAAACCGATGGGTAGCCTCCCGTGTAGAACTTAGTTTAATGTCCTCAGCCCGACTTGGCATTCTCCAAACTACTTCTCCTGAGGAAGTAAATCATGAAGTTCAATCTCTTTCATGTTCACATAAGCAATGCTTTCATAATATGGCTTTAATCTATGGCCATTCACCTTTAAATTTGTTTCATCTGTAAGACTTGAAATTTCAATTGCACCATAAAAAAACATTAGTAACAACAAATGGTCCAATCCAGCTGGACCTTAGCTACCCAGGAAATAGTCTAAGACGAGAATTAAATAAAAGAACTTTTTGTCCCACAACAGAATTCTTTCGAGATTTTATTTGTCCCACAACATAATTCTTTCGAGAAATCATTTTTTCATGGAAAAGCTTCGTCTTTTCCTTGTATATGTGAGAACTCTCGTAAGCATCATTACGTATCTCCTCTAGCTCATTGAGTTGTAGCTTCCTTTGTTTCCCCGCATTGTCATAATCCATGTTTCACATCTTTATTTCCAAATATGCATTGTGCTTAAGTTCAACCGGAAGATAACAAGCTTTGCCATAAACCAACCGATATGGGGACATACCAATATGTGTTTTTTACGTTGTTATATATGCCCAAAGCGCATCGTTAAGCATATAACTCCAATCTTTCTGTGTAGTGTTTATGGTTTTCTCAAGAATGGATTTAATCTAAAGGTTTGAGATTTCGGCTTGCCCACTAGTTTGTGGGTGATACGGCATACCAACCTTGTGTGTCATGTTGTACTTCTTAAGTAGAGCATGGAAGGATTTCTGAAAATGTGAACCTCCGTCACTGATAACCACTCTTGGTGTACCATGTCTAGAGAAAATATATTCCTTCACAAACTCACAAACAACTTGAGAATCATTAGTAGGGGTGGCTTTAGATTCCGTCCATTTCGAAACATAATCCACATCAAGAAGTATATAATATTTTCCATAAGAATTGACAAAAGGACCCATAAAATATATACCCCACACATAAAAAATATCTACAGTGAGAATAAGATTGAGTGGCATTTGATTTCGAGCACCTAGATTGCCAGTTAGTTGACATCTATCACAAGATTTGCAAAAGATATATGCATCCTCAAATAGGGTAGGCCAATAAAATCCACTTTCAAGTACTTTGAAAGTGGTACGTTTAGAACCAAAGTGACCACCACATGCATATGTATGACAAAAAGTAAGAATAGATTGAAATTCAGAATTAGGTACGCACCTGCGGATGATTTGATCAGAACCGTATTTCCACAAGTAGGGATCATCCCACACATAATGCTTGGCTATATTCTTAAGCTTAAGCTTTTGAAAATTAGACATTGTACTAGGTACTTGTCTTGTAACCAAATAGTTCACTATGTCCACGTACCAGGGTGTTGAATCTTCAATTGAGAAAACTTGTTCGTCTGGGAAACGATCTTGTAAAAGAAGTTCTTCTTCGGAAACAACAAGTCTATTGAGATGATCCGCAACAGTATTTTCAACACCTCTTTTATCCTTTATTTCATAGTCAAATTCTTTCAATAGTAGAATCCACCGTATTAGTCTTGGCTTAGCTTCTTTCTTCTTTAATAGGTACCTAAGTGCTGCATGATCAGAATACACAACCACTTTTGAACCCACCAAATAGGATTTTTTTTTTTTCTAGTGAAAATACTATAGCCAAAAATTCTTTGTTGGTGGTATAATAGTTGATTTGTGTATCATTTAGGGTCCTAGATACATAATAATAATTCACATGAGACAGCTTGCCTACTCTTTGACCCAAAATGGCTCCAACCTCATAGTCACTTGAATCACACATTAATTCGAATGGCAAACTCCAATCTGGTGACTTGATAATTGGTGAAATTGTCAAAAATTCTTTCAATTTATCAAAGACATCCTTGCACTCCTTGTTGAAGTCAAAAATAACCTCCTTTTGCAATAATTTGCACATCGGCATTGAGATTTTGGAGAAATCCTTGATAAACCTCCTGTAAAAACCTGCATGACCAACAAAAGAACGAATCTCCCTCACCGAAGTGGGATATTGTAAGTTTCTTATCAAATCTATCTTTGCTTTGTCAACTTCAAGCCCTCGAGAGGACACAATATGACCAAGCACTATTCCATGATTTACCATAAAGTGGCATTGCTCCCAATTAAGAACAAGATTAGTATCTATGCATCTTTTAAGCACAAGTTCAAGATTTTGTAAACAAATATCAAATGAATCACCATAAACACTAAAATCATCCATAAATATGATTGGTTGTCAGCCGAGCAAAAATAATTTCACTTCCTCACTCAACTAAATATGAATATAGTATTCGATAAGAAAGAGTTCGTATCCACAGAGAGGCGATTGTTGTTATGCAATTTTCAGATTCTTAAGTAACCAAAATAACCCAAGAGTGTGTTTTGTTTTTATCAAAGTAATAAAACTAAATAAAGCAAAGCAAAGCAAATAATTGGAATAATCAATAAGGAGAAGATATTGGTCACGGGATAATATCATTCATAAACATGTATTTTCATCAATGATTAGAATTGGTAATTTAATCTCGCAATTATCAAAAGTCCTAAGATATCTTGATCGCAAGAGTATCCCGTTTATTTCCTGATTTTATCACAAACAACATTAAAAGATGCTATTGTGAAATCTACTTAAAAAGCAACCTAAAGTGTAAAAGCACAATTAAGTTTAACTCCCTAAGAGCAATAAGTTCTATGAAATAAGACTAATCAATGCAAACAAACGTGTAAAAGCACTAATTCGTTTTAACAAAGGTTATGATTCATATGCGATTAAGAAGATGTATCACTATAAGTATTAACCACAAGATGCTACTAAAAATCAGGGATAAACAACTTTTACGTATTGAGAACCCTAATATAGCTATAGAGATGAAAACAAATCCAATTGATTCCGGACTCAACCAAACTAGCATTCAAATCATATGATAATAAAAATGATGAATCATAAACGATAGAATTGAGACAAACTAATTCATAGAATCAAATAACATGCTTGAAAAAATCACTTTATCCCATAACCAATAATTGTATTTAGTTACTCATATTAATGGAGTTCATCATCATAATATTCAAAGAAAGAAGATGAAACATAAAAGAAAGCAAACCCTAGAAGTAGTTCTCTGCAAAACCTCCAAGAATAAAATAAAACGTGATATCCAAAAAGAAGTAAAACTTCTCCTTTTGTAGCTTTTCTCCAAAATTAGGTCCAACTCTTCAAAGTCCATTAGATGAAAATCCACCAAGCCCATATGTGTGAGAAACCCATGTAGAAAATATGTCCCAAAACTGTCGCCGGAAAACTGGGTTTTTGGTCGGAATCCGGCACCGGAAAGTAGCTCAGGTGACCGGCAAAGTCCACCCGGTCACCGTCTACTGGAGTCAACTAACAGTCAGCGTTAAGTATAACGGTCAATACTAACGGCATTAACCGAGTCAGAAGCTGAGTTAGAACCAAGTCGGATCTGAGTGGGCTGAGTTGCTTTAGCCATTGCGCTCAGCCATGATGGCCCTGCATTGCCAAATCCACTTCAATATCATCCTTGGTTTCACTGCAACTTCACACGTCATACAATACAAACAATTCCATACTATTGCAGCTTCAAACCAACCCACTAAAAACACAAGACATTCACTGCAACCATAACACCTACTCTTTCATGACAATCACCAATTCAACCATTCTCTGAACCAACAGCTGCAACAGAAACTGATAACAACCATCTCATAATTCAAGCTCAAGCCACTGTAAAACTCAGCTGCACTGCACATCTCTTTGCCCAGCAATTTCAACACCAGCTCCATGTGCCAACAATTCAAACTCCAGCACAACTTCATAATCATTCATTTTCCTGTATAGATCAAGCCATAATGGCACCAAACCAACTACCCTGTCTTCTCAATCAATTTCAGTATCACCACATCTCTCAACTGCAACAACTTGAGCCAAGAACCTCCAGCTTTCTCAACTTAAGTCATCTCCCTGCTATGAAACATCTCCAACAGAACCAACCAACAACTCCAGTTCTTCTTCTCAAACCCCTTGTGAAAAATCCAGTAGCACCAACTTCATAACTCCTACAACAACATCTCATTCCCTGTATAGCCTATTTCACCAATGCAATATCATCCTCATGGCATGAACTGCAACATCACTTAACTCCCATAGAATCTGTAGTTTCTTCATCTCAGTGGACAACTTTAGTTGCACCTGATATGCCCATTTCACCTGTAATTGCAACCTAACATTCATCTACCAAACCACTCCGGTGATGCACCAAGCTACCACTATCATCTCAATTTCTCTGTTATCGAATCCACTATCACTCGGTCCATTTCAGTTGCCACTGCCAATTCCATCTAAAGTCTCTTCAACCAACAGCAACTCAACAAACCTATTTAAGCACCAACATCCATATCACTTCTTCAAATAGATGCAACCCAATCAGTCCGGTCACAACACATTCACACACCCATCTGAATCTCAGTTCTTGAGATGTGCTGCATTACCAACACAACCAATCATGAATTTGTCACAACACATTGCATATCCACCATTTTCTCCCAGATGCTTCATGTAACAGCTGCAACATCCCCTTAATCTCTGTTATATTGCTCATGACAAACCCATTCTAGCAAAGCAGCGTCTTTCACTGCTACTTCAATTCTCTTCTTTGTTGGACTTCAATGGCAGTCTCAGATTCAATACCCCATATATTCACAGCTTCAGTCAACACCACTTCCAAACCCATTTTGATTTAATTTCTCTTCTATCATCTCTGAATTTTAACACAAACCCGTAAATAGCAACACCATGACCTCTACAAACCCTTAAATAATCTCCAACTCTGAGATCGACAGCAGTAACTAATCCCTTATCTGGTTCATCATTTCAGTGACCATCACCAAAAACAACACTCTCTATCTCGATCTAAACCCTTCAATCATAGAATCAAACCCATTCTTCCATAGCCAATCATCCCCTGTGACAGCAGTAGTACTTCTGTATCATCAAAATAACCAAACCCAGCTTCGATTTGTTCTCGATCTCAAACAGCAACAAGAACCAATCTCTTCTTCATCTCTGTTTAAGTTTATAAACCAGCTTAAACCCTCTTCAATTTCATCTCTTAGTTTCTCGATTTGACGGAAATCATCTCGAGCTTCCATTAATGGATTCAACCAATATTGGTGCACAGCTTTTCTGTTTCTCAAATTCAGAAATGAATGAATGAGAGAACCAGTTTCTTGATTTAGGTTTAGGTAATGATTTGGCCAGGATTCAGACACCCCAGCACCTCGACAAGGTGCACCCAGGTGGAAACCCCCTTAACCTTGATTGGTCTGTAATTAACGCTCCTGCAAATAAAGTCGCCCCTTAATCTTGTCTGGGATCCATATAGTGCGCTTGCCTATAAAATGATGGCTTTGCCATTTTATGATCCAAATGAATGCTCTTCCACCAGCTGCAGCCGCCTGTTGCATCTCAAGTCCACTTCTTCTCTTCAATGTCTTAACATCATTAAAGCCGCCATGCTTTTCAGACATAATTTGCATCACTAAAGCTGGCATACTTTTCAGACAGAGATGAAGAAATAAAAAATAATAATGAGACACAATCCGCCTCCAACGCTTTTTCCATGTTTCCTCTTCTTTTGATCCAGATGACTCCAAAGTACCTAAATACTCAAAAACAAAGCATAAGATACATAATTTACAAGAAAACTAGCAGAGAAAGCATAAACAATCAATAAATATAAAGGTGTTTTAGACACCTATCAAAATACCTCAATAATGTGTTCCACATAATCAGAAAATATATTGACCATACACCTCTGAAAAGTGGCAGGCGCATTGCAAAGACCAAATGGCATCCGTCTGTAGGCAAACGTACCAAAAGGACAAGTAAAAGTAGTCTTCTCCTGATCCTCTGGTGCAATAACAATCTGATTATACCCCGAATAACCGTCCAAAAGGCAATAATGTGAATGTCCATCTAACCTCTCTAACATCTGATAAATGAAAGGTAAAGGAAAGTGATCCTTTCGGGTTGTTGTATTAAGCTTTCTGTAGTCTATGCACACTTTCCATCTTGTTTGAACTCTTGTAGGAACAAGTTCATCATCTTGATTTCTAACAACAATGACACCTGATTTCTTAGGCACCACTTGAACCGGGCTAACCCATTTGTTGTCAGAAATTGGGTAAATCACCCCCACACTTAGCAATTTGAGGATCTCTTTCTTCACGACCTCTATTACTGGGGGGGGTTAAGCCTATGTTGAGCATCACGTATAGGCTTAAAATCATCTTCCATTAGGATTCTATGCATGCACATGTATGGACTAATTCCTTTAATATCGGCAATTGTCCAACCAATAGACGTTTTGTGCTCTTTCAGAACCCTAAGTAGACGTTCTTCATGTATTGGTGTGAGGTTCTTTGAAATAATCACCGAAAGTTATTCTTTATCACCCAAGTGGTCTGGAAGCGGCTTCAATTATAGTTTTGGTGCCTGCTCAATAGAAGGTAATAAAACCTCATTAGTTACGGGTAAAGAAATATAAGAAATATTACCCGGTTTAGCTTCTTGTAATGTTGTTAAAGCACCACACATATCCACTAGCTCTTTGGCTAAGTCAACATCCAGGTTCGGATTCCCGTGAATGTCCAAATCAATGCTATTGCGTAACACAACTCCAAGTTCATCTTCAGCATTCAAATCAAACATTTGTTGTGCTAACGAACCAATAACATAAATAGAGAAAGCGGAGTGAAAATCACTAGGATATCGCGTGGTTTCAAAAATATTGAACCTTATGATCTCCTTATCAAATTCCATAGTGAGTTCACCACTATCAACATCAATCTTCGTCTTTGCATTTTTCATGAACTGTCTCCCAAGAATTAACGAAGTAGATGAACAGTCATCTCCATTGTGCATATCCACAATGTATAAATCAACCGGAAAAATTAATTGATTTACTTGAACGAACACGTCCTCCACGACTCCCTTAGGATATATATTGGACTTGTTAGCTAATTGAATAGTGATTTTTGCCTCTTTTAAAGGTCCAAGATTCAAAGAATCATAAACATCGGATGACATAACACTTATGGAAGCACCTAAATCAAGCAAAGCACGCTCAAGTCTTCGGTTACCAATGGTAACGGGTACCGTGAAACCCCCAGGATCTTCACACTTTGTAGGCATCTTCTTAAGTAACATAGATGTAGTACTTTCGCCCACTTGAGTGATCTCATTAGCAATCAATCTATCCTTCCTTGTACACAAATCCTTCAAAACCTTGGCATACCTGGGTACGGTTTTGATGGCCTCAATAAATGGAATGTTGATGTGTATCTTGCTGAAAATATCCATGATCTCATTGTCTTGAGCTACTTACTTGGATTTGGCAAAACGACTAGGGAAAGGAGGTGGTATGGTAAAAGTGGGAACTGTGTCCTTAGGTTGGGCGGTTGAGGTTGTATTTTCCTTAGGTACGGTTTCCGCTTCTACTTCCTTCTCAATATCGTCATTAGGTACGCGTACTTCTCATGTATCTAGATTAGAATCCGCTACTTGCTTTCCACTTCTTAACGTTACCGCATTGACGTGCTCTCTTGGATTCACAAACGATTGAGATGGGAGTGTTGTAGACGCTTTTTCCTTCAGTTGATTCACGTCCGTAGCCAATTATCCCATCTGAGTATGTAAATCTCTAATGGCATTATCAGTTTTTAGATGATTATGTTCGGCTTTCTGTATGAATTAATTAGTTTCTAGCTGACCCTGTTTGATTATGGAGATGAGTGCTTCAAACTTGGATTCCTCATTCTAAGGTTGTTGTTGCTGAAAACCACCTTGTCTCACATATGGATTAGGAGCTACAACTTGTTTGTTAGCATAACTAAAATTAAGATGATCTTTCCAACCAGGGTTATAAGTATTAGAATAGGGATCATACATTGGCCTCTGATTAGGAAATATAAAACTTACCTTGTGAAAAGGCGAGGGTACCCCAAATATACCTCAAGCTATAAATTTTCCTTCCTATAAGTCCTTTCCCCGAAAGTGATTGTCTGTAGACTGAGTCGAGATAATACAACAAATCGGTTCACACTTTATGTGATCGTCTATGGATACTAGATCGAGATAATACAAAAACAAAGTGTGTTTACTTGATACAAAGGTTTGGACCTAACCAAACTCAATAGGATTCACGTATCAAGTAAATAGGAATTAACATTTGTGTAATTTACTTTAATTATAATAAAACAATTATAATGCGGAAATATAAAGCAAATAACACATCAAGATTTTGTTAACGAGGAAACCGCAAATGCATAAAAACCCTGGGACCTAGTCCAAAATTGAATACTCTCAAAATTAAGCCGCTATACAAAATAAGACAACTTCGTACAGTTGAGACCAAGCAACTAAACTTATAGTTCACCTAGTTCCCTCAGTATTCCTACGCCTCCAACCTGTAAACAAGTCACGTACTTGGACCAATTCCTTTGGATCGTATTCCAAACAGTAAAGGAACAACAAATCTGTTTGGTATCAACTCTCTTCAACCAAGTGATATGAGTTGCGCAAAGGTTTCCTTGTTTATCTTAACATAAACTCCTTTTCCAAGTTCCATGATCTATCTTACGTTAAATCACCCAAAGTCAATCACTAAGATTAATCCAACAACACTCTTCAACCAAGTGATATGTGTTGATGACGATCTTCCTCAATTAATCAATCCAATCTACCACAAGGATAAACCGATTATTAATTGGATCCTCTTTTCTCAAAAAAGTATTGTGCACGCCAAGGATTATAAAAAAACCAAGTAAGAAATCTTTAATATCTTCTTTGTCTTCAAATTTTCTTAGATCTTCAATAAACACCTGTACACAATCACTTGAATCTCTTGTGATCAATCACACACAGAACGGAGTCTGTTAACAATGGATTATCACAAGATCATCTTTAAATCTAACAACAGTCTAAAGATCCATGTCGAAACCTTGAACTAGTTTGAGTGAATCTTATATCAGAAGAGAATATTCTCAAGCATAAACAAACTAGGTGCAATCAAGATTCAACCTCCGTTAGTCAATCAAATTAATAAGAAAATTAAAGATAAACCGCAATATCTAGTTTCCCACCAACGGGTCGCGCTAGAGATTCTCAATCCCAAAGAAGACTTTAAACTAAGTGGTCGTAAGAGATTTCACCTAATTAGATTACTCTCCTCTCCGATAGGCGCCTCACCAGTAACAAAGACAAAAGAGTAAGTCTAGGTTACGCAGGATTAGTTTGCTAGAAATTCAAACTCAAAGTATTTATAGACAAGGAAGTTTGGACACCAAGGAATTCCCAAAACCGAAAATATTCTTAAGATATTTTCATTACTCTACCAGATTCGATTTTCATAATTCTTGTGAATGCACTGTCCAAAAATAGTGATCGAAATCTCCTTAGAAAATCTAATTAGCAAATGCACATTACTAATTCTTATTTTCCAAATATAATTAAAAACCCTTAAATAAAAATATTCTTAACTTATTTAAATTCGATCTTGGGATTTACTTCCTTCTTAGCCTTTAAGGAATATCTTTGAACAAAATAGAATAAGCATTAATGCACCGTGTTCAAAGAGTATCGACATCTTACTCTTGCAAGTCTTTACCATGCTTGTTCACTTGAAACCGATTTACCACACTTCCTAACAAGTTTAGAATTGTTCATCTGACTTTCAAGAACTATGTGATTGATCAAGTTCCACTCAATCACATCTCATGGATTTCCATGTGAGTACTGTGCATAGTTACACTAGCTTACCAAAGAAACGTCTGATTAGGTACTAGGATCGGTTCCCCACATATATATGGTATCTAACTTGTATGCACTGCACATGTCCATAGGATCGGTCCCCCCTTCCCAAAACTTTGTTGCACATGTTCAGACAAGGAAGGATCTCAAAAGGAAAAGGATCTCTTTATATTTCTCATATTTTCGAAAATATAATATATTTACATACGAATATATCAAATACTTTCAATTGCTAGATTTTTATTTCCATATCTTACACAATAAGTGCCTTGATTTCTTCTTCCTCACTCGAATATGGCACACATGGTGAGAAAAGAATTCTAATACTGATCAAGAATTAGTATGAGATTTTATCTCATTATGGAACTTTGAACAACCCCAAGTGTTCTTGATCTAGAATCATATGAGAACTTATCCTTTTGTTACTTCGAGCTCGTGAAGTATCTTGACTTTGGTTGTCACTGCAACTCTTAGCATTTTTGTTCTTAAGACAGTTTATGCATCTTGTCTTATCTCTCCCTTTACCATTAGGTGATTTAATAACATCGGAAGACATGTCCATTCTTAAAATGGGTAAATCACTAATGGAGGAGGAAGAAATAAGATTGACAACTAATGCAATATTAGTTGTTTCCTCTTCTTCAGAATTGTATGAATATGAGGTCTCATCATGAGTTACAGCCAAAGCCTTACTTCTAGTGTACTTCTTACGATTGGGACAGTCTTTACCAATATGACCAAACCCTTTACACTTGAAGCATTGCGGCTGATATTCATCTTCTTCTTCATGTTCCCTTTTTACATGAACTCGATCATGTGGTCAAGAAGATTGGTGAGTATCCTTTATGAATCTCTTATTTCTAGACCTTAAGGGATCTCGAAACGGTCTAGTAATCATAGATAATGATTCTTCGATTTCATCATCAGAGTTTCCTGCAATCTGTTCATCTGAATCATCCAATTGTCTATTCCTTTCTATTGAGACTTTGGCAATTTTTTCAGCTTTAAAAGCAATCCCTTTACTTTAAATAGACTGTGATTCATGATCAAAGATATTTAGCTTTCCAACGAGTGTACTTTGTGAGATAGTTGAAAGATCATTTGCTTCTATGATTGCTTGCTTAATAGAATCGTATCTCAGAGGCAACGATCTGAGAATTTTGCACACTATATCTTTTCAGAAATAGTCTTTCCTAGCGAGAAAGATGCATTAATTATCTCAGAGAGTTTTAAACGAAACTCTTCAAAATGTCGTTGTCATCCATTCGAAGGTTTTCCCAATCAGATGTAAGGGTCTGAAGTCTACCTTCCTTTTCTGATATATTTCCTTCAAACACGATTTGAAGATTGTCTCAAGCTTCTTTCGAAGTTTGACATGTTGATACATGATGTTGTAGATTACGGCTTAGAACATGTATTATAGCATTCAAACCATCTGAATTATGCTTAGCTAGTGCCTTTTCTTCATTCGAAAAATCTACTAGGCGTTTAAGCTCAGTATCCGAATTTTCTATCTTTGGAAGAATATAACCATCAACGACTAATAGCCAAGTATTAAAGTCTCGTGATAGAAGAAAAGATCGCATAGCAGATTTCCACCATAGATAGTTTGTTCCGTCAAATCTTGGCGGTATGTTAATTAAAGTCGATTCGTGAGAACTCGAGTTCATTCTTATAGGATGGATCGCACCAAACACAGATTGTTAGATATTTTCGTGTTTCACTGCTCTGATACCAATTGAAAAGTCGAGGGTACCCCAAATATACCTCAAGCTATAACTTTTCCTTCCTATAAGTCTTTTCCCAGAAAGTGATTGTCCATAAACTGAGTCAAGACAATACAACAAATCGGTTCACACTTTGTGTGATCGTCTATGGATACTAGATCGAGACAATACAACAAAAAAGTGTGTTTACTTGATACAAAGTTTCGGACCTAACCAAACTCAATAGGATTCACGTATCAAGTAAATAGGAATTAACGTTTGTGCAATTTACTTTAATTATAATAAAACAATTATAATGCGGAAATATAAAGTAAATGACACAGCAAGATTTTGTTAACGAGATAACCGCAAATGCAGAAAAACCCCGGGACCTAGTCCAGAATTGAATACTCTCATAATTAAGCCGCAATACAAAATAAGACAACTTCGTATAGTTGAGACCAAGCAACTAAACCTATAGTTCACCTAGTTCCCTCAGTATTCCTACACCTCAAACCTGTTAACAAGTCACGTACTTGGACCAATTCCTTTGTATCGTATTCCAAACAGTAAAGGAACAACAAATCTGTTTGGTATCAACTCTCTTCAACCAAGCGATATGATTTGCGCAAAGGTTCCCTTGTTTATCTTAACATAAACTCCTATGCCAGGTTTCAAGATCTATCTTACGTTAAATCACCCAAAGGAAATCACTAAGATTAAGCCAACAATACTCTTCAACCAAGTGATATGTGTTGATGCCGATCTTCCTCAATTAATCAATCCAATCTACCACAAGGATAAGACGATTATTAATTGGATTCTCTTTTTCCCAAACAAGTATTGTGCACACCAAAGATTATAAAAACACCAAGTAAGAAATCTTCAATATCTTCTTTGTCTTCAAATCTTCTTAGATCTTCAATAAGTACCTGCACACAATCACTTGAATCTCTTGTGATTAATCACACATAGAACGGAGTCTGTTAACAATGGATTATCACAAGATCGTCTTTAGATCTAACAACAATCTAAAGATCCCTGTCGAAACCTTGAACTAGTTTGAGTGAATCTTATATCAGAAATGAAGATTCTCAAGCATAAACAAACTAGGTGCAATCAAGATTCAACCTCCGTTAGCCAATCAAATCAATAAGAAAACTAAAGATAAACCGCAATATCTAGTTTCCCACCAACGGGTCGCGCTAGAGCTTCTTAATCCCAAAGAAGACTTTAACCTAAGTGGCCGTAAGAGATTTCACCTAATTAGATTACTCTCCTCTTCGATAGGCGCCTCACCAGTAACAAAGACAAAAGAGGAAGTCTAGGTTACGCAGGATTAGTTTGCTAAAAATGCAAACTCAAAGTATTTATAGACAAGGAAGTTTGGACACCAAGGAATTTTCAAAACCGAAAATATTCTCAAGATATTCTCATAACTCCACCAGATTCGGTTTTCATAATTCCTGTGAATGCACTGTCCAAAAATAGTGATCGAAATCTCCTTGGAAAATCTAATTATCAAATGCACATTACTAATTCTTATTTTCCATATATAATTAAAAACCCTTAAATAAAAAGATTCTTAACTTATTTAAATTCGATCTTGGGATTTACTTCCTTCTTAGCCTTTAAGGAATATCTTTGAACAAAATAGAATAAGCATTAATGCACCGTGTTCAAAGAGTATCGACATCTTACTCTTGCAAGTCTTTACCATGCTTTATCACTTGAAACCGATTTACCACACTTCCAAACAAGTTTAGAATTGGTTCAGATGACTTTCAAGAACTATGTGATTGATCAAGTTCCACTCAATCACATCTCATGGGTTTCCATGTGAGTAATGTGCATAGTTATACTAGCTTACCAAAGAAACAGCTGACTAGGTACTAGGATCGGTTCCCCACATATATATGGTATCTAACTTGTATGCACTGCACATGTCCATAGGATCGGTTCCCCCTTTCCAAAACTTTGATGCACATGTTCATAGGATCGGTTCCTCTTTATTTCATAGACCTTGATGCACATCATACAAGGATCGGTTCCCCCTTGTGATGCACTGCACCTCTTACTAGGATCGGTTCCCCTCTTCCCAGTAATAAGTTCAGACATACACAATCCGATCATACCCCAGGTGATTACTTAAGATTGGTTTTACTAATAAAAGTCATGCCAATACAAAAGTCAGGCCTTATGTGAATAATTTTACCAAGAACACACACAAGTTGTGAATGGTTATACACATCATAGTTATTGGTCGTTCATAAGATATGCAATGAAGAATAACCCCAATAACGCCTGGCGATTTCCCTTTGGTTCACAACACGTATCATGAACTTACTTCCTTAGAACACATGTAAACATTGTTCCCTAGGATGAAATCCTCACCTCATACCCATACATAATCACAATAGCATTCATACGATTATGTGGATGTCTTATATACAAAATTTAATGGTTAACCAAGAAATTTCATATTGTATTCCTTAATACTATGTCTATCTAGAGTGTTCATGCTTCGTAGTGTTATGTTTTCAATATGCACGACTTGAAAGATACGTTAGGGAATGAAACAGTTCAAGTCAAATATCAATAACCTCGAGTGGAAGGATTATATTATTGTTGTAGCTCCGTCTTATTCTTCACATCTTCAAGTCTTCACAATACTTATAATGTCTCATCCTAATACTTTCAAGCTAACCTATACGAAGTTGACTCTAGTACATATAAATCAAGCGACTCTTAAATGAGTTTTTCTTCACTAAAATATGACAACCAAACTTGACATACCAACGCTTGGTGGGTTCAACCGAGCAATGCTCTAACACATTGTCCTCCTATTCGTATGGTGGAGAAACTACAAAGGATATACGATGAATTACCTTTTCAATAATACTCAATCGATTTTCTGTATTTGAATCTCCAATCCCACTCACTCTCCTAACATTTGAATCATGCCTTGTATAAAATTGATGTGCATTAGAAGCCATGTTTTTAATTAAATTTGTTGCTTACGAAATCGTCTTCTCAGTAAGTGAACCACCAGAAGGTGCATCAATCAAATTCCGTTGCTCTAGATGTAATCCTTCATAAAAGTATTGAATGATCAGTGTTGGGGATATGTTGTGATGGGGACAACTTGCCACTAAATTTTTATACCTGTCCCAGTATTCGTAGAGAGACTCCCCAGTAATCTGAAGAATACCACTAATCTCTTTATGAACAAATTCTGCCTTAGAAGCAGGATACTTATCCAAAAATAGCTTTTGATCATTCCATGTTGTAATACTCCCAAGAGAAAGGTAATACAACCATTCTTCCACTGAATATATTAAAGAGAATGGGAAAGATTGCAGCATTTCCGTATCACTGTCTTCGGTACTTTGCCTAAGACTTGTTATCTTCTGTTGAAATTGTCGAAGATGACGATTCGGATCTTCACCTGGTAGTCCCTTGAAATTTGATAGATGATGAAGTAGATTCAAATTTAGCTCCACTGGTTTAGTGATTGTAATACACAGTGGTTACGAATCTAAGCATGAAGATGTCAACTCTCGCAGCTTCTTCTCTTGAGGCGGAGGAGGTGGGTTTGTACCGTCTACCATCTCTTCTGTAAAGGGTTCCAGTTGTGGTTGTAGATGTGCTTGTAGTACCATTCCCCTATGAGTTTGAATTCCGCACCTCTGGTATTCCGAGTCTTTAGGTGCCAGAGACTAAGTACCTGAAACCACAAATCTAGAAAACAAAAATTAAAAACTAAAAAAAAAAGAGAGCTAAAAACAAGAAAAGATGCAAATTGTGGCATAGGAAGATTTTTATTTCATAGAGTTGGAGTGGAAATCCAAAAAGTTGTTGGCGCTCAGCTTGTTGCTAGGCTTCCCACCATTTCTTGTAACCTTGATCTTTCCTCTTATGAATTAAAAAAAAAAACTAATAAAAATAACAACTAAAACTACCAACTGCTCCCGGGCAGCGACGCCAAAATTTGTATAGGTGTCGTAGGCTCAAAAAAGTAATAATATTATTTCCACACAATTAACTGATAATATAATGGAAGTAAGGATCGTTCCCACTAAGAGCAGTGAGTTTTAGTTGTCAAAGTTCCACAAAGGGGGATTTTGTTTTAGATTGTGAACAAAATAAATAATCAAAGCAAATAAAGTTGTATTGTAATCAATAAAGAGAGGTATGATCGAGAAATCCTTCTTTGTTAATAAACTGTCAATGAGTTATTATACTTCCTACTTGTCGCTAATCATAGATTATCACCAACCGTGGAATTACAGCTAGCTCAGTATTATTCCCTAAATTCCTTTTATCACTGAATACGGAAGCTCTCCAATGCCAGATTCTACTCGTTTTACACCACCTAGTAGTAGCTCACTCAAGGTGTAACTTGGTCGAATACTTTATCTTTTGTGAATTTATAGGTTGATCCTAGTAGTTAGACTCTTAGCTCAAGGTCCACTTTATAGTGTTGTTTATACAGATAATCGCTCCACTGAATCCCTCTGTAAGGTCTCGTGTTCTCTACTTGTGTAAAGGTTATTTGACGATTACTTATCTCCTAACTCAATACTAGCAATAGATCAAATCAACAAATCAATCCAGTTGGCCACCTAGATAATCTATCAATTAATCATAAATATTCGATATAGTATAAACAAACGATAATCATATGAAGAACTTCAAAATAGATTAATATAATAACTCAAATCTTGTTTACAACTTAGAATTCATCCTCAATCAATAGGTGTTTAGATACTCATGGATGTAGAAACATCCAAGATATACATATGAGAAAAGTTAAGAGATAACATTACGATTGAGAATTGCTCTGAAACCCTAGCTTTCGATGTTTCTTCTCTCCAAGACTTACAATTTCATGACCTAATGATATGATATCCTTTTTCATAACCTAATACATTTTTTACAGGTTTACATTGCTTGGTCTTCACGTATTTGGTTCGGTTCAATAATCCGACCCGAAATAACAAAATAACGACCCCAAACGTGACCTTAGGTCTTCACAAGTATGTATACCCATTTTTATACTTATTAAGTATGCATACCTCAAATTCCAGCAGAAATTTTCGGAACTAAGGTATACGTACCCGTTTGCATACTTTATTGTCTTCGGTATTCGATAAAAAGCTTGTTTTGGCCACAACTTCTTCGTCCGAACCCGGAATGACCTCATTCTTTTTGTATTCTTTTTATCTTTCAATTATCTTCAAGAAGGTGATGAGAAAACCTTAATTTGAATGAGTTAAGATCTGTCTTTGTCCCTTCTCTTGATTTTGAGCGTTTTGCTCCTTTTCGTCGCACTTCTTTCGCTTCTCTTGGACTTGTGCACTTGGATACTTGGAATACTTCTCTTCCGAGCTCTTTTCAGCACTTTGTAGCTCCTTTTTGGATGATTCACCTAAAAGAGGCAAATAAGAGAAAACAAGAGTAATAATACGAAAATATGCAAGAATAATAACTAAAACAAGTATGGAATGGACACTAAAATCATATGAATTATGCACTTATCAGTAGTTTCCCTTCGCAGGCGGCTATCGATGACTCTTTCCCTCAGCTTCATGCATGGCTCATCAGCATAATACCTATGTAGTTCATGCAACTTTGGATGTTCCCATATTACGCTTCTTCTCCATTCATTGGGCATCTTGTTTGACCGGAGATACTATTGAACAACTTGATCAGCCAAGCTATCTCACAGACACTTCCATACCTCGATCGGGATGGTATCGGGTCCCAACGCCTTCGCATCTTTAGTCTTCTTTAGGGGTCCACCTACCTCGCTTTCGTGAATATTCTGAACAATTCCCTCAATGACACCCTTGACCGAAGACTCAAGATTGGCCGAGGATTGGTCTCCTTCTTCGTTGAAGAGTTTTTCGAAGAAATCCCGCCATCGAGCTTTGACCTTTGAAGAGTTCTTCAGTAAGTATCGTTAACATCTTATTCAAACAATACGCCCTCTTCCCATAATAAATGCGGAGTTTCGGTTTTGGCTCGTTCCACTAGATAGACAAAATCGCAATTATAAGATAGCTTTTCATGTATACGTCAACAATTAGGTCTTATCTTGTGTATGGATGATCAAATAGCAAGACGTTTATTTAGGATACATTGGTATCATTGAAATTACTTTAATAAGTCTGGTCATTACGAATAAGTTATTGACATATTACAAAAAAAAATTTAAAAATTTCTATAATTTTTTTTTCTGAATCTAAAGATATTCAAAATCCCGCCTCAAGAACTTGGACAATTCAATTGTTGGGTGTCAAACAGCATAATAACTGCGGCGTAAAATAACATGAACTGAACATCGGTTACAGTCAACAATTCAGACAAAATACTTTAGGCAGACATTTGTCAAGTCATTCAAACCGGGACCAAACGAGCCAACTCATTTAACCATATAATTGGGTCAAAGGAGTTTAGCGGTAGAGTGGTAGACTAGCAGTAGACATGACCGGACAGAGTAAGATAGGAATTAAATTTGAGAACGGTGGGTAATAAATGAGTTGTATCACCTAACCCAAGTGGAGATGTCAGAAAACTCTTAACTAGAGTCAAGCTTTTGGTTGCAAAAAAGGACACGTGTGTAGTTGTATTCCCCTGTAAACCCCTTCTCAGATCATTTTCATTTAATTTTTTACCCACACCCATACTCTTCTATCTCATCTCATCATCATTAATCATCTCTTTCACTTTTTCTAAAAACATGTTAATGGATATCTCATAAAAGATACACAACCCTGAACCCTATATTCTTCATCATAAGCATAATCACAATCTTGAACCCTGAAAACTAAAAGAAAAGAACAGAAATGAAATTCCTAGTTAGATAATGGCTTCTTAAGCTAAGTTGATAACGCTTGCTAGCTATGTTTAATTTATCAACTATGGCAGATTTAATTGGTAATCCACCAAGAAGATCAAGAACAAGAACACCAACACCAACACCAACTCCAACGACGACAACACCAGAAACAGATACTGAAACTCCACCAACTAAACCAATAACCGATCATCAACATCTTCATCCTCTTAATCAACATTTTAATTATAATAACCCGTATAATAATCACTCAAAGATCATCTTATCTTTCACCAACGGCGGACTCAAGCGTCAGCACCACCCGAAAACTCCCACTCCTCCCCCGGTGGTTGTTTACAAAGAATGTCTGAAAAATCATGCAGCAAGTTTGGGAGGTCACGCTTTAGACGGATGTGGAGAATTCATGCCGTCGCCAACTTCAACAGCAGCAGCCATTAACAATAATAATCCTACTTTACTAAAATGCGCCGCTTGTGGTTGTCACAGAAATTTCCATCGTCGTGAACCGGATATCGATGAATATTACCCATTACCCCAGAATCTTCAGCTACCAGCACCGCCTGTTCCTCTTCTTCGAGGTCGTGAAAGAAGTCCTAATTCATCAGCATCTCCACCACCAATTTCCTCAGCTTATTATCCGTCTTCTGCACCACATATGTTACTTGCTTTAAGTGCTGGTAATTTGTCCTCTGGTCCACCGTCTGATCATCATCATCATCCTCAACAAGAACAACATCATTATCAGAATCGGACGGGTAATACAACTACTACCACTACTATGACAACAACTCCAGCTTCTGGGAATGCTAAATACTCAAATGGTGGTGGAGGAAGCAGTAGTAGGAAAAGATTCAGAACGAAATTCAGTGAAGAACAGAAAGACAAAATGCGTAACTTTTCAGAGAAATTAGGTTGGAAGTTGCAGAAAAGGGATGATAATTTGATTGCAGAATTCTGTGATGAAATTGGAGTTGGAAGGAGTGTTCTGAAGGTTTGGATGCATAACAACAAAAACACTTTGGGTAAGGTTAATCTTAGCAACAGTGTTAGTAGTAGTATTAATCTTGATACCACCAACAACAACAGCAACAGAAACAACTATAATGGTTCTACTAGTCCATCTAATGACCACGATTACCAGCACCAAGTCCACCATCACCATCATCAACATAGTGGTTCTTCTTCTTCTGATTAGTTAGTTAATCTTTGATCAAACAGTACTTTTAGAGATATTTTGAGAGAATGGGTCTTCTCATTAGTTTCATTTTGTAATTGTTGGATTTCTCTCTTAAATGTCTGTTTAATTAGATACTGTATGTTCTGATTAGGAAAAGAAAGATGAGAAATTTGG
Organism: Papaver bracteatum; assembly: GCA_023529315.1. Classification (NCBI taxonomy): domain Eukaryota; kingdom Viridiplantae; phylum Streptophyta; class Magnoliopsida; order Ranunculales; family Papaveraceae; genus Papaver; species Papaver bracteatum. The sequence goes on from JAJJWX010004051.1 coordinate 27,971, forward strand.
AGGACCTCTATCAAAATGCAATCTTTCTTTAATCTGTTCTTTTTTTGGTTAAATCTTCATTGATCTCAATGAGGGTTTATGAAATATCCTACAGTGTAACAGTAGTAGAGTTACGATTTCATGAACTTGTTCTGATTAATCCATCTTTTTAATTGTTTTTTTTGGTTATTTGTTTATGAAACCCAACTCAATTAAGTAGTTTGTCTGTGACATTTGGGGACTTTGGATCAATGAAAGATGAAATCCGTTATTTGAGTTTGATTTTTTTGGGTTAAATATGTTTGAATATATTTATATTAGATTAGACTCATTTTCCAAAACTTTATTTGGGTTGATATCCCAAAAGGAAAAATTAAAATATCGTGCCGGAGATTATGTTGTTGTGATGGGATTTGGTTGGTAAAATGAGGTGAAAGGCAAACCATGTCATCTAAAAAAGAAATCTTAGTTAATTAATTAATGATTAGGTTCATAGTTTAATTAATTAGGAGTAGTTTTTTCATACTTTCCTTTTAAGGGACGGTATCAGAGGAAACAGACATTGATTAAAGCTGACAGAAGCATTCAGTCCACATTTCCTTGTTCAAGCAGTGAGTTGGTTGGTTTGGTTGCCCTCGTAAATTACAATTTACAATTAGTTTTACGGAAGACCTATTTTAAGTTTGTTTGCACGATTATTAAGATAGGGAGCAAGGGTGAGTACTTTTAGTTACAATTTTTTTTTTTAATTATACCCTTACCTTATATATAGTTATTTCTGAAATTTAGACACAATATATCTTTCAAATTATACATACGAGGAATACGGGTTGCACAGACGCTGACACGGATACTAGTAAATTCTCAAAAAAGTAGGACGCGGAAATGGATGCATATACATATACATATACATATATAATATATTATATATATAATCATGTATTTATACGGCAAAGTCAAATGTTTCGATCCTAAAAATTAAAAAATGATGCTACAATATGTTTTTTGTGTATAAATTTCAAAAGAAAAGAAAAGATCGTTTATTTATACAGGTCAAAGGTCAAGCAATCAATCACTATTAAACACATAGATATGTAATGTAATTAATTAATGTTTTGTATTCTAATCGGATGAATCGGTTTAATGATTGATCTAAATGTTTGACTTTCTTCATTTTGTTAATAAATCATCAAGAATATAAAGCATATCATGGACAACTTAACCTAGATAAAGAGCGGTAGGATGTATTTTGGGGAAAGCTAAATCCATGGTTGTGGTTTGCTCTAACTAAAATTAATCATTATGAGTGTTTTATTAATTAGTGTCTCATTAATCTCTCATAATAAATAATTTATTAAATTTTCATCATTAAATGTCCTCTTAATTAATCTAATAAATATGTATTTTACATTAATACATAATTTTAATAAAAAATATATCAACGGAAATTAGTTGTTAGCAATGGAAGAAGTAGTGGCTGGTAGAAGCGGTGGTGGTGGAGTCGATAATATCAGTGGTGGTGGAAAAAATAATGCCGATGGGTGGTTTTATAGTGGTGATGTTGGTGAATAGTCATGAACATTATTAGTTCTGTATATTTACAAATAAGGCAACATTGTATCATGTCAGATGTAGTTGGTCATCACGATTGAAAAAAACATATATCATATTTTGAGGATGAGACCATACCATGTAGAAGAAAAAAAAAATGATCATAGCCGCCGGATCACCTTAACGGTACCCTGCTACCTTTACTACCCGGTTGTATAAGCCATGGTTCTAAAAATAAAATTGATTGCAAATACAACAGAATATATAACAATAAAAATTATGATGGAATAAATTAATTAACGACCTAAGTTTGTTCGGCCAAAACTTTATTCATGATATTTGTGATTCAAAATTAGAAGTACGACAAACGGCTAACGGGAGATAGGTGGCGGTTGTGGTGGAGAAATAAATGGAATTAGATGGCTTTGTAGTGGTGGCGACGGTTGGTGAGTAGCAATAGGCTATGTTAATTTTGTGTCGCGACAAAATGGATAACATTATAAATTAAAAGTTGTGGTTGATCGTCTTATTAGTAACATAAACTCGGTTAAAACACATGAAAGATCAAAAAAATAAAATAAACCACAAAATGTCACGTTATATAATTACTACAAACAAACGGGCACAAGTTAAAAACAATACACAAAAATTACTTATTATCGAGATGTGTTGTTATGGTAAGGGTTGTACCATGTATACTTTTTTTGTCTATTTCTTTGTACTGTACTATAAAATGAAGCTTCGCTAAATTAGCAAATATAAAGACCAGTCCTGATTTTTCCTTTCAATTGGTAATTCATAGTTTCGGTCGATCTCATAAATACACTCTTTAACTGAGAAAAAGTCATTACATACTCGCTTATTCCCATCTCAAAAGTCTAAATCAAAATGGAAAAATTTGATCAAATGAAAATAACAAACCTACCTTCCCATAAAACAGAACAATGTATTCTCTTTCTCACATTCGGTAGGATGAGTGGGTTTGAAAACTCTAATTCCTTACATTGGAGCAAACGAAAATCAGAAATAAAGTTGGGAAGGGCGACAAATTGCGAAGAGGAAAAAACTCAAATCCAAGAGTATAGTTAAGCTCAATTTTCTCTAATCTCCGTCCACCAAAACGTACATCTGTGACCAGTTAAACTACTCTGAGCTAACAACATTTGAGAAAATCCTTTCTTTTTACATTGTTTCATGTTTTTGGGGTTTCTATCATTTTCTTAAATATCATTTTTTGTATATTTAGTTGAAGTATACATTTTCAAAGATAACCTATTGTTTACAATAACCTCATGGTTTGAATTTAAGGGTGCCTATATTTTGTGATTAGCCAGATTATGAAAATTTGAATATCACAAGTCGTTGGGGTTTCAATCTATTCACAACTTTTTGGTCTAGAAAGGTGAGATTTTATCAAGAACCTATTTTTTGTTACCATTTGTTTATTAGCCTTAGTGGAAATAGAATTTTTATTTTATCTTAGTAGATAAACTTAGAGAGAAACTTATAAGATTATTCAGATTACACGTTAGAATTTGATAATGGATTGATATTTACAAAATGATCTTACATGTATACCATTTAGAAGAAAAAAATGATCATAGCTACCGGATCACCTAAACGGTACCCAGCTACCTTTAGTACCTGGTTGTATAAATCATGGTTCTAAAAATAAAATTGATTGCAATACAACAAAATATATAATAATAAAAATTATGATGGAATAAATTAATTAACGACCTAAGTTTGTTCAGCCAAAACTTTACTCATGATGTTTGTGATTCAAAATTAGAAGTACGACAAATAGCCAACGAGAGGTATGTAGCGGTTATAATGGAGAAATAAATGGTATTAGATCGCTTTGTAGTGGTGGCGACGGTTGGTGAGTAGCAATAGGCTATGTTAATTTTGTGTCGCTACAAAATGGATAACATTATTAATTAAAAGTTGTGGTTGATCGTCTTATTAGTAACATAAACCCGGTTAAAATACATGAAAGATCAAAATAATAAAATATACCACAAAATGTCACGTTATATAATTACTACAAACAAACGGGTACAAGTTAAAAATAATACACAAGAATTACTTATTATCGAGATGTGTTGTTATGGTAAGGGTTGTACTCTAGCCATGTATACTTTTTTTGTCTATTTCTCTGTACTATACTATAAAATGAAGCTTCGCTAAGTTAGCTAAGATAATGACCAGTCCTGATTTTTTCCTCCCAATTGGTAAATTTACAGTTTCGGTAGATCCCATGAATACACTCTTTAATTCAGAAAAATTCATTACATATTTTCTTATTCCTATCTCAAAAGTCTAAATCAAAATGGAATAATTTGATCAAATGAAAATAACAAATCCTACCTTCCCATAAAACTGAACAATGGATTCTCTGGCTCCCATTTTGTAGGATGAGTGGGTTTGAAAACTCTAATTCCTTACTTTGGAGCACTACACCAAATCCTGCTTTTAGCAACGCTTCATTTTCGGAGGTGCGCAACGGATATAGACGTTGCACAATTAACAACGTTAACATCCGTTGCGCACCGGATTATTCATTGCACAAATTATTTGTATTTCATTTACTAAAATAAACTAATGGTGCAACGTATGATACATGTTTATAACCATTGTACATGAAATGGTTTTTTTGTAATATATAGTATTTTTGTGGGCTTTTAGTAGTTTGTTTTTATTTATTAATTTTCTGTTTTTTTTAAAGATTAAAATTGGATTCCCCTATTTTTACCTCTAAATTTTTCACCCAATTCATTCTCCCTCCCAAACTTAAAATTAACAAAACTTTCCCCCCAATTTTTCCCTCTAATTTCATCATCTAAGAACATTTTAATACCATCTTAGAAAATTCAGACACTTTAATACCTATTTTTTCTTATTTTCAATTAAAAAAAAATTCTCCACTCACCTTATTTATTTCACTCACATAAATATCTCCCTTTCTCTCTCTTCCGAACTTTCATCGAAGAATTTCTCTTCTTCTCCAGGTTTTCAGTTCTCTCTTTCATCGAAGAACTTTCAGCGGCGAGAAGAGAGAAACTTTTCTCTTATTGTTCTTCTTCAACAGATCTCGTAGGTTAGAACCCTTCTTTCAACAAATCTGCAAGCTAATCAAAACCCATCAAAATCTGAAATCAAATCTATAATTTTTTCTAAACCTAATTTTTTCCTTGAAATCAGTAATCAAATCATACAACCTCTGATTTTGGTGGATTATCATCAGGTATAAGCTAGTTTGTTGCTCATTTTATTTTTTATCTGAAATCATTTGATAAGTTAGGGTTTTTGATTGAGAGGTTGCTAGTATATGAAATTCTGAATTAGTTAGGGTTTTTGATTGTGGTGTTCTTTTTATTGTAATATATGTAGATTTGAAGTATTGGGTATGTTTTGTTTCAGTTGAAGATGAAGTTTTATTTGGTTTTTGAGTCATCTGATGTTTTATTTGGGTCTTTTTTGTGTAGAGATTTAGTTTCTGTGTAGAGTCATTGAAGTCGTCTGATGCTTTCCAAGGTGTTTGTAGTGATTTTACTTCATTTGGTAGAGGTTTTGTAAACTAGATTCAAGTATTTGTGTGTTAGAACTCTTATCTTAAAGAAAATAAAATCTGGGTTTGGCTTATTTTTTCATCATTTTTCATTTAGGTAGATTTCAGATGCTTGAGTAAATGCTTTATTTCCTTTTGATGCTAGCATTTGGCAAAATGATTAAGCTTAAGATTTTTAGCAATTAGTATTGGGTGTGTGCGATTATTGCTGATTTTATCCATCTGGTTGAGGTTCTGTAAATTTATACTACTGTAAAATATATGTTGTCTAGATGTTGTTGTTGTTGCTATTGTTTGAGTATACTTTTAGTTTACATTTACTTTGCCTACTAGTATGCTAGCACATAGATAATTTATCCATGAAACATATGATGAATGCGCTCATTTGATTTTGATCATTCCTTGCACCTAGTGCAGCCATAAACATCTGGTGCACTTTTGTATCTGGGGCCCTCTTGTTACTTCATTTTATTTGGACCTAAACAGGATGACACACTTTCTGTATAACTTTTTGATTGAGAACATGATAGACATAATACTTGCGCATGGTGTTTTATTCTTACGCTTGTTATAACATGCCTGGGGATGGATAGATTATTGTATCACCTATGTTTCATGATTAATAATTTACACTTCTGCAACTCATATTCAAAATGTCAAAACTTGGAATGTTATTTTAGGGCCAAGTTGATTTATGAAAATCATTATTCTGTATACTGTCATGTTTAGATCATCTTTAGCATTACAGATGCTTGAATGACTCATGCAACAATTCCCTATAATTTTTATGCACATTGAATATGTAAACAAGAACTTCTCACTGTTTAAATAGCACATTATCATCACTTGTCCTTTTGCCTCATTTTGCACGTCTTACATTCCAACTCGAGTCTCTTGAATACTCTCGTGTTGTGCTAGCTGAATCGCATAATGCTTGTATTATTTGATGAATTTTGGTTAACCAGGTATACTCATTTTGGCTCAGAAATGTGTATGCACAATGAATGCTTATAAATTTCTATAATCTCATTAATTATTTAGCTATTGAATTTCATTGGTGATTGTAATTGTCTTTGTAGGTTCCATTCCAGGTTCCACTTGAAGTGAATGTAGTTCTTGTTGGTTTTAGTGGAGATGGAGGGTTCAGGTATAAGTTAAATACTCATAACTTGGAAATGTTTTTGAAATTGAGTTTCCCGACTCATAGACCAGGGTTCTTGGAGACGGGAGAACCACTTGATATCGAACATAACCTTTCATACAATTTTTCTCCATTAAGTTTTCCGTAAAATCTGTTTATGCGATGGTTTCATTTGTGTAGTACTGAACTGGTTTTACGAGGTGCAACCAACTGTCTTGTTTCAACTGAATTTTGTTTATTCTGTGGTTTCTAGGGTAGTTTTGTTATTCAACTGTGATATATTGGATTTGTAAGCACATCCATGAGGTGTAACCATATCTGTTTAGCGCGCAACACTACATGTTGCGATCATTTAACAATGTTGTTTGATCAATGGGTGTGCGCTGATCATTCTATTTAGTTTACATATAAGGAACATGATATAAATGCTAATTACGAGAACCCATTATTGGAGTTAGGAGCTAGTGTGCCTTAAATCAAAGGTCTTTATTATTTATATTGTCTACTATATGATGTCTCAAAATTTAAACAAATGTACTTGTGAATTCAAATGAGATTTTCTCTCTGATTTTTTGAATAAAGAAAACACTAAAACAAATTTCTTCAATGAATGTTGGTCGGACAACAAGAGCTGATAGCACTTGAGAAGGAAGTTAAGCAGTATCTTGTTGTCTAGATGATTTTTCTTTTCTCAAATACTTATCATTTATTATGTATACTAGCCCTTAACCCGTGCCGTAATGGCACGGTCCATGATGTTGGTTCATTTTTAATATATCGTATAATTTGTGTCCCGAATACTTATCAATTCCTTATGATTTAATATGTGTTTGTCATAAAAATAGTTGGGATTTTCCTCTCTTTTTTTCTTTGTTTTTTCCTTTAATATTTTACCGCTGGAGATATGCTCAAACAAAAGAAATATCATGTTAACTTCCAGACACTTTTTTATTTAGGTTCATTGCTTATAATAAGATAATGCTCTACATGAACATGGAAGTTTAAATATTTTTTGGAAATATGTCGTCAGCAGCGCTCATCTCAGTGAAACCAACTAATTAATATCGTCCATAAAAGTCTCCACATGCTCATATTTCACTCCAGATGACTCATCTATCATGGTCATGTTGTCGATCCTCCAAATAGGCAGAGAATAATATTTTTTTTTATGAAGCTTCCGTCGCCAGAAAGACCACATATGGAGGTTCTGTCGCCGGATAAGTTGATGATGAAGATTCTGATGTAGATTTCGTCGTTGGGGAGCATGGAGAGCATCACTATTGATCTTAAATCTTAACCCAATAACCAAGAATCACCATTAATGCGAAGATAAACCTCAAAAGAGTAGATAAAACCACCAAAATGGTGTAGATAAGTAGAAAACATAATAAAAACCAAACTAATCTACTAACTAACCTACGTAGATGATGTCGATCCACCATTTTAGTTAGCCATATTATGTTTTTGACTAACTTTAAACTTGATGCCATCTTCTACTGTGAACTTTATGTGATTTCAGAATCGAAATAGTTATACCTATTTCATTCGTGTTAAATAATCCGTTGTATATCCCAACAATTCTTCTACAACAATTCCTTTCTTTTGTCATTTCCGGACCATCAGTAGCCATTATTGTCAAACCAATCTGTCTAATTTTTGTTGATGTTATGTATTTGCAATGTTCATTTTTCTTAAATAAATAGATTGTGGAAAAACTAAAAAAAAAAAACATAAGTATTGCATCGGGTCGAAGTTACTATAACCAAAATACCCTGGACACTTCTTTTGGTGCCTTGTTTCCTCAAATTCCTTGTTGCATTCTAGACAGTACATGCAACACCAATCATTTGCGAAGTGAGCTATTTGCGCAAGTGTGGTTAATGTATCCCTTGCCTGTAATAATAATAACAACACGTCAATTTTTTTTCAAGGCATCCAGTTGTAAATGGTATGAATCTAATAGATTTGAATTATATCTCAATCTTAGATATCACCTTCTTCTCACATAACATAGCAATTGAGGAAGGACAAATCTTGACCACTCTTTACATGGGCATAGTTAGCCAAACTATGTTTTGCAATTGTCTTGCGTGAAAATTATTATTAATCCATATTTTAGTCAGCTCATATCGAAGCCAATCTAATTAGTCCTATAGAAAGTTAATCTTAAATTTTTGACCTTATCTCTTGACCAAATTATTGAAGTATTCTTAGTCATGTTCTGCTTTGTGTGATCTACCCATCTGTGTCTACTCTACCTTCTAACCCAGTGAATGAAACCTATACATATTGATCCGTAATTTGATATTGTTGATTTGTCATCAAGAGGTCGCATGATTTGAGAATGTGAAATATAAAAAATATTATATAAACATCAGAGGCGAAATTTAGATTTATGATTTAGAGTTTTTTATGATGATTTTGATGAACAAAGATAATTTTCAAACAAATATTTTAGAATGCAAATACATTTTCCCGGTCAATAAGGTTTTATATCGGGAATTGAGTTAAAGTTTTTGTCATTGTAGGTAGTTGTCGCGAAACAACTCGACATTGATGGTCTTTCAGGAAAAAGAATGTAATAGTACTTGAGAGAGCGGTAATGTTCTCTTACGCGGGTACACCAATTGCCTTTATATAATACGGGAGATCGAACAGTCATGATCATATTGTCTTATACGTTCCGATATCATCCACGAAATATTTGGTTTTTGTCCTTATCAATCGTGCTAAAAACAACCAATTACATCTTTCACAATACAATGTTGCATGTTTTGTGAAGATTATTTTTTTACTTGGTCAATAAAACTCACTAAAAAGCAAAAACTATTATTATACACTACAATTACCAACTCCCACCACCATAAAAACCATCCACCGCCACTATTTGTTCCCCCAATAGTAATGTTACCGCCTCTACCATTCACAAACACTCACCACCGCTTATACTAACCCTACTTCCACTACCACCATTAGAATTAATATAGTTTTTAGTAAAATTATGTATTTATGTTAGATTATTAAAGGGACACTTATAATAGAAATTTAATTAATCATTATGAACAATCAATGAGACACTAATTAATAAAACTTTTAAAAATGGTTAAGTTGAACAAACCCCAGCGGTAAATTTATCTTTGGCAAGGACAAATCCTGACCACTCTTTACATAAACAAATCGATAATAAATAATTTCATATGTTCTGATCTTGATTCGTATCGTTCGTTTAGTTATTACATAACATGTCAATTGATTGCACCAATTTTTTAAAATGGACATGTGTGTTTTCGAGTTTATTTTAACATTAGAATGATCAACCACGTTTTATACTTTATAATATAACGTTACACATTTTGTATGCGTTATTTAAATTAGCATAATATGTTTTTGTTCACCAATACGCGCCACTACCATAAAACCATATGAATCCACTTTTTTTTATCCACCACCACCTAGTGGCGGAGCCAAGGGTTGACTAACCTGACTCTAACCCCTTAAATTTTTAATAACTACATAAATTTTTTAGTTTATTTTATAAATAGTACTTTGTCCATATATATTTATGGTTTAGTCTACCAAACTTTACATGTTTCTTTTTAAAAAAAAAATAGGCCTCCTCAATGTCAATTTTTGACTCCATCACTGTCACCAGCACTTCCGCCCATCCCATGTAGGTTGTTGGACACGATTCTAATTTTCAATCACAAATGCCATTATGAGGTTTAGATTGAACAAAATTTTGTCAATTGATTAGTTTCATTAATTTTTCTCCGTGTATATATTTTTTGTATTGCAATCAATTATATTTTAACATTAAAAAATCATGATTTATACGATATAGTACCAAAAATAACATGGGTACCATTTGGGTGATCCAACTGCGATCATGAAAATATTGTCTTGTATGATATCATCCCTGAAATATATGGTACCTTCCTTTATCAAAAGAGTCAAAAAAAAAACCAACCACATCTTCCACACTACGATGTTATCGATGTTGTAATGACAACATAAAATTAATATTTTCCATCACTACTCACCAGCATTCAATGTCACTACTTCTTCCACCACAAACCAGGGGCATAGCCAGGATTTTGATGAGAGAGGGAAAAAAAATTCTTGGAAAGCTGGAAACATGTGAAAAATGGACTTTGTATCCCATTTTAGATAAAAGAACAAAAAATAAATATAATTGTGCTTGGCTCCGCCCTTAACCACCACTAATCTTTCGGCCTCCACCTCTAACCACCACTAATATTTCGGCCTCCACCTCTTCTACTACTCATTGTTGTAGAAAATGTCTATTGATATTATTTATCAAAATTACTTATTAATAGAAATAAATATTATAATTAATTAAGAAAACATTTATATTTAAAAAATGATTAGTCATTTATTATGAGCAATTAGTGAAACACTAATTAATAAAACACTTTATAATGAATAGATTATTTATTATGTGCAATTAGTGAAACACTAATTAATAGACCAATTATGGTATTTAAGTTGAACAAACCACCACTCTTGATTTATTTTTTCTATCAATTCCAACCAAGGTGGAACAATGGTTAGAGGCCACTCTTATGACACAATAGGTCATGAGTTCGAACCTCCCCGTTATAATTTTTGAAATTCCATATCTTGACTTGAGTATTCATTTTTCATTCATAATATTGGAATTAACACCACGTGTGCGACTTGTAGGGTGTGGCAGAGAGAACCACAACCTTTGATTTATCTTTCCTACAGAAAAATCCTGACCACCACTAACAAAGGCAAACTTAGCCTAGCTTTGTTTTGTATTCTTGATGAATATTTAAATCTGGGTTTGTGTTTGATTTTATGTTGTGAAGTTAATTGTTTTTTTTTCCTCTTTTTTTCTTTCTATATCTGGATCTGTATGACGAGTAAGATGTACTAGAATCTTCTGTAATTTTTAGTGATTAATTTCATTTTTTTTCAATTTTGTTGAATCTGGATCTTCCATTGAAGATTTAACTGGATGACAAGTTTGATTTAATTATAAAACCGATTGAGTTTTTTGAACCTATTTTAAGTTTCTTCTCTGAACTTTTTTTGCTGAAATCTGAAAGAAAATATTTGGAGTTTTCTTTTGAAATTTCAAATCGAATTTATCATCATAATCTAATGTTTATATTTTCCGCAATTGAGCTCAGTTAAGTTAGGAATTACAACTTTGTTTCAGTCAATTTCAAAGTATTTGCTTGAATTTGGGTTCCACTGGATTATTTTGCTAAATCTGAATTTAATTTTCGATCTGAAGTTTTCAGATTCGGAATTAGTTCTCTTCTTTGATTCTCCCTCTTTTATCGGATCTACTGAACTTCTTTGGTCATCACTGTTTCAATTTCTCAGTTCTTTCTGGATTGTTAGAGAAACTGCACCTTATCGTTGATAACTTTAATTTAGGTGGATACTCCTCTGAGTGTAATCACACCTGCGAAGTCATAATTTAGTGGCATTTTACTTCTCATTTTCTTCATCTTATATCTAGAATTCGATGTTACCTGAGTTGATGTGGAATTTTTTTCTTTTTCCTTCCCTCTTCTGTTCTCGTGTTCATTTGGATCAATTGTTTTTTTTGAATGTTTGAGTAATGTTGATAGGTGGGGATGATAAAATATCTAATCCCAAGTCTGGCGAAGAGGGTGCAACCGTTGTGGGAACTCCAGTAGGAAACCTTCATCTATTGTAACTTCAAAGACCATAACTACTACTTTTCCTCCTGTATCAGGTGCGGAGGTGTCAAAGAATGAGGGAGTGCCTTCTAATCTCTGGGTGAAGGTACAATTTCACAAATCATTATTTGCGCATGCCTGTTGGTGATGCTATATGTTCTTCAAGTTCTGCTCAATGGTCATACTCAGTACTCAGAATAGTTGTATCTAGGTTGAGAAACATATTAACATGCTGGTGGAGGATTCACCTTATGCATAATATCCTAAGTTTTAGTAGTTATGTGTGGGATCTACTAAATCCCCACATCGACTTTTGGATTGCAAATCACTTTCGAAATGAAGGATTTTTTAATTTTATTAGTCTAATCTTTCTTCAGTTTTTGGTTGAATGGGAAAGTAGTTTTCATTGGGTAGTTTTTTTATTTCATGCATTGTCCATTGTTTCTTCAGAGCGAACGGGAGATGAAACGCGAGAGAAGGAAACTGTCTAACAGAGAATCAGCTCGAAGGTTAAGGTTGAGGAAGCATGTACTTGGATATTCTGATATTCTTTTTAAATTATGCTTACATGGGAAATCGTTGGATCTGTTTTATCGAACTTTCTTCTTCTGTTTTTTCTAAGGTTGAGATTGAAGAACTGGCAATGAAAGTTGAAGCGTTGAATGTTGATAACATGTGTCTTAAATCTGAAATCAGTCAGTTAGCAGAGAAATCGGAGAACCTAAAGCACCAACAATTTTTTTTCAACTACATCTGCATCAGGCTTCAAACAACAGTTTCAGCATTTGTTTGACCAATAATGACTAAAGAAACTATTAAGGTCCCACAAGTTACAGAACCTCTTACATACACAGGTGAGTTCCTTGTTGCCGATAGGGTATGTTTTTTCTATAGTTGATTTCATTGCACTCATATTCATAAGAAGGTTTCACGGGATTAACTGGTGTTGATTTGGTGATGTTCTTGAACTGGAAATAGGTGGTTGTATCAACAAAAAGCCCAAAATCAGACAAAAAATGCGTCTGGGAAGCATTAGCTGATACTAGCTCTTATGTCATTATGGAAGAGACGGATCCAGAAAAGTGACTTACTCTAGGAACACAAATTACCTTGTACCTAAGGGTATTTACAATCTTCCTCATCTACTTAATTGAAGATTCTGGGTATTTACAAACAGGCAATCAAATTTTGGTAATTCTATTTTTACAGGAGGATGACAAGTATGAATTTGCAGAGCCAACAAGAATCCAAGGCCCGGTGAAGAACTACTCGCGATTCATCTCATTCCCCATTTACACATGGCAAGAGAATTCGAGGACTGTTGAGGTGAGGGTTCCCTTGATTCTTACATAAACTATCTTTTGTTTGTTGAAGATAGAAGTGTATAAGTAAGATAATAATTCTTAAAAGTCAATTGCATCTTTTTTATGGTTCTATAATGGGATTTCTTTACAGGTAGTGGAGGAAGAAGAGCCAAAAGAGGGTGTGGAACCAAAACCAGAGGTAATGGTATTATATTTTTAAATCAATGCATGATGTATATTCTCTGTTTAAATAGAATATTGAAGCTATCAATCTTGTTTCAAGATGAAAATAAGAAGAAGACGAAGACCATAACTGAAAAATATTTTGACCGGGTTTTAGCAAATGAAACAAAACCAATTTGGGTAAGTTCACTACTGATCACTCTGGTCAATAAATAGTTACTGTTATAGTTCTCATTTTTTTTTTATTATACTCATTTTCTTATAATGCATTGTTAGGTTGCTTTCACCAATCATAACTTCTGCAAAAAATAAGTTGATAAATGCACATTCTTTCCATGTCCTTTCCCATGTGACACTATTTTTGTGATGACAATTTTGCATATATAGTAATCTGTATGTGGTTCTGATTATGATCATATAATGACTTTCAGTGAGAATCATTTATATCATGTTCGCGTAGCCATAAGCGGTACTAGAGCATGTAACTAGTAAACTAGAGAACTCTGATTAGAAATGTTGTTTTTTTGTTAGTGTTAGTATATACTAACAACTTTGTCGTGGACTTGTGTAATTAAGTTCTAGTGTATGCTACGTTCTTGCTAAGGTTCAGTTATACTTTATCAAGTTCTGCACTAAAAATGGATCATTTTTTGGTTCTAAAAGTAACATATAATGGCCTATCTGTTATACACCTTCCAGATATATATATATATATATACATATTATTCAGTTCCTGATTCTTTAAAGGGACATGATGTTTATCAATTTTGTTCACTAAGTATAGTGACCCAAGTTTGGTTAGATCTGCGTTCAATACCCCAAGAGAACATTCCGATTCCAGCAACCAATATGGTTGATGACCTACCTGTTGCTTCTATAGGTAATAACAAATGTGCATCCATCTTTGGATTTCAGTTTGTCCATGGATGGCTATTGGAGTGAAATGGTTATTTTTGTATGATACCGAATAAAGCACTAGCTTCTTCTAATTGTATCTCACCACTTCCCAAGCCTCTACAAGCGTGAAATTTCCCACTCAGCCCCTGCTTGGATGCAATTGCAAAGGAGTTTGTATCGATTCAAGGAAATATGCCTGCGCAAAGCTTAACGGTTCTGAATTCCCATATGTAGCCAAAGATAATGGCAGGTAAAACAGTTTCACTTTCTCCACGCACATCTAAATTTCCATATGTTTGACATGGATATGGCATGGGAAATTAAACTCAAAAAAGACTTCTTAAAATGTAACAGAAGGTTAGGGTTTTCATAGTTTCAAATTCAGAAATTTATGTTTACAACATTTTGGATTTTACATAAGTTGTTTAATAATGTATGGTTTATGGTTAATCTATCTAGCTACTCTGTTGATGTATGAATCGTTCTTGATGGATTGTGATGATCAATAATTCAGGGGCAAAAATATGTCGGGATTAAATCCGGCGGTAACTTTTTTTAACCTGAAAATTAATTTGGAACGGATATAAATGTTGTACAATTATACGTTGCACAAATTACCGGAAATGAGCAACGGATATAACGGTAACCAAATAAATAAAACGTTGACAAATTCAAAATGGGACCCACAAAAGTGTTATTCTATAAATAATATCCGTTGCACAAATTATTTATACGTTGCACAAATAAGAAAAGGTGCAAGGTTGTGCAAGGTTTATAAGCGTTGTACAAATTAATTTTTGCAACGGATAATATGTGTTGCACATCAATGCGCAACGCCGTTTTGCCAACGTTTATTTCCGTTGCAAAAATTATGCGCAGCGTTTATAAACGTCCCTAAATGGCCGTTTTGGTGTAGTGGAGCAAACGAAAATAAGAAATAAAGTTGGGAAGCGAGATAGATTGCGAAGAGGAAAAAAACTCAAATCCAAGAGTATGGTTCCGCTCAATCTTCTTTCAATTTTCTCTCAATCTTCATCCACCAAAACGTACGTCTATGACCAGTTAAACTACTCTGAGTTAACAACATTTGGGAAAATCCTTTCTTTTTTACATTGTTTCATATTTTTGGGGTTTCCATCATTTTCTTAAATATCATTTGTTGTATATTTAGCGGAAGTATACATTTTCAAAGATAACCTTATTGATTACAATAACCTTATGGTTTGAATTTAGGGGTTCCTTTATTTTGTGATTAGCCAGATTATGAAAATTTGGCTATCATAGTCGTTGGGGTTTCAATCTATTCACAATTTTTTGGTCTAGAAAGGTGAGATTTTCTCAAGAACCTATTTTTCGTTTCTATTTGTTTATTAGACTTAGAGGAAATAAAATTTTGAATTTATCTTAATATATAGATAAACTTAGAGAGAAACTTATAAGATTATTCAGATTACACATTATAATTTGATAATGGATAGGTTTTTATGAAATGATCTTACATGTATACAAAAGGCTATGTTCTCCGGACTTCCTTTTCAAAGTCCGTAATAATTTGACTAGAAGTTATTTTCAAAATTAATCTAACATGATTATACATAATTTGTAATGGAAGGGTTGTACCCTAGTAGTAAAAATAAAGGAAGAAATTTAAATAAAAATGTAAAAAATAACGCGTCAAATCCTAGTCATCGGTGCGTCCGAACTAAACGCGCATCAGACGCGGACACGGATCAAAAAATGCAGCATCCGTGCAACCCAGGCGGAATATTACATTTTCCTTGTACCATTAGATAGGCAGAGTGGCAATTTCAAGATGGATTTTAGCCATATTACCCCTATTTATGTTGCTTGGTATTTATAGGTGAAAATAGTTTTTGCTGATTTCGGTAATTGCGGGTGTGAGGGTGAGAAACAATTTAAACCCTAAACAATGTACTGCAAGGGAGTACTTTAGATTCGAGAGATCAATCTGTACAAGTCTGGCCTAAACCAAGAAATGGCCATTCCAGACTTGCTTCGGTCACAAAGTGGAGGAGAAGGGTTGGTTTTTGGAGGGAAACAAAGAGAGTGTTGAGGCCAGAATAATTCTGGAAGAGTATCATTTGACTTGTATCAGAAGGTGAAAGCTTCGGGAAAGCTCGCAAGAGCTGCCTTTCTGAGTGTGGTGTTTTCTCATGACCAAGAACTTGTGTTATGGTGGAAAAAGGTAAGACTATTTATACAAGTCAAAAAAGAAACGTACTCTGGCCTCATAAGAAAAGAAAACAGATGAGTTAAATGGGAAGAGGTGGTAACGCCTGGTATTGATGGGATTTGATGGAAATGATGTCCCGTAATGAAAGAGCATTTTACCGTTGCTTCATGTATTTACTAACCGTCTTATTCTTATTACACTATCTTGAAACGGGCATTTGCATATGCCGCACGTTGTAGACCACCAAACCAATACCCTAATGAGCATCCCCTAGTTTATGTTTATGTCTTGGATGTTTTTGGAAAACATGTAGCATGTTGTTGTGACTTGGAAAGTCAATCTCGGGAAACTTGCTAGCCTGGTGACCTTCGACGGTCGAGATTTTGCATCTTGAGAGGAAGAGCAACCATTGATCGTTGCACGCCTTCATTTTGGTAGCCGCGTAGTGAGGGCCAATGTGGTGGCGCTGCTAGGTTGGTATGCCATTGGCATGTCATGGTTTGGCATGGCCAAACTTAGGTTTTCGGGCCAAAGGTTACCATGTGTTGTGTGGTAACCTTGTATGGCTAGGATTTTCTCCTGGGATTGAAGGGTAACCGTTGATTATTGCACGCCTTCATTATGGTGGCATTGTAGGGGAGGCCAGCAGGGTGGCGCGACTAGGGCCAAGGCAAGGGCGTGACTAGCATAGCTAGGGCCAAGGCAGAGTGCGTTTGGCATGGCGCGGCTATCTTGGGCTAGGTGCGGTTTTGGCTTAGCATGTGGGTCCAAGGGTTTTCCTTGGGCGCATAACGTGGCTAGGGCCAAGGCAAGGGCGTTTGGCTTGGCATGTTGGGCCAAGGGTTTGCCTTGGGCGGATGGCATGGCTAGCTTCGGCTATGTACGTGACCAGGCTAGGGTTTTGGGCCAAAGGTAGTGAGGTGACCTTAGACTTCCAGGATTTGCTCCTAGGATTGAAGGGAAACCGTTGATTATTGCACGCCTTCACTTTGGTAGCCGCGTGGGGAAGGCCAGCATGGTGGCGCGACATGGGGGGCCATGACGAGATGTGTTTGGCAAGGCGCGGTATGACTAGCATAGCTAGGGCTAAGGTAGAGTGTGTTTGGCATGGCGCGGCTATCTTGGGATAGGTGCGGTTATGGATTTGCACATGGGGCCAAGGGTTTTCCATGGGCGCATGGCGTGGCTAGGCCCAAGGAAAGGGCGTTTGGCTTGGCATGTGGGTCCAAGGGTTTGCCTTGGGCGTATGGCGTGGCTAGCTTTGGCTAGGTGCGTGACCAATCTAGGGTTTTTGGCCAAAGGTCGTAAGGTAACCTTGGACGACCAGGATTTGTTCATGGGATTGAAAGGAAACCATTGATTGTTGCATTCCTTCACTTTGGTAGCCGCGTGGGGAAGGCCAGCATGGTGGCGCGGCATAGGGGTCCATGGCGAGATGTGTTTGGCATGGCGCGGTCGGTGTGGATGGAATGTTTTGCCATTGGCACAGAGGTGCGGCTAGCATGGTTGGCATGCTTCGGCGCGGTTGGTATGGCTGACATGATTTCCATTGGCACATAGGTGCATCTAGCATGGTTGGCATGCTTTGGCCCGTTCGGTGTGGCTGGCATGATTTGCCATTGACATAGAGGTGCGGCTAGCATGGTTGGCATGCTTTGGCGTGATTGGTGTGGATGGCGTGATTTTCCATTGGCATAGAGGTGCGGCTAGCATGGTTGGCATGCTTTGGCGCGGTTGGTGTGGCTGGCATGATTTTCCATTGGCACAGAGGTGCGGCTAGCATGGTTGGCATGCTTTGGCGCGGTTGGTGTGGCTGGCGTGATTTTCCATTGCCACAGAGGTGCGGCTAGCATGGTTGGCATGCTTTGGCGCAGTTGGTGTGGATGGCATGATTTTCCATTGGCACAGATGTGCGGATAGCATGCTTTGGCGCGGTTGGTGTGGCTGGCATGATTTTCCATTGGCACAGAGGTGCGTCTAGCATGGTTGGCATGATTTGGTGCGGTTGGTGTGGCTGGCATGATTTGCCATGGGCACATAGGGGAATTAGGGCTTTGCTTTTTGTAACCCTAATTTGAAAAAGGTACCCCGGAAATTATTTAGAGACACATTAAAGTCCTTTCAATAAATGCGCCTATTAAATGCTTTATCACTTAAATATTGTGACGTCACTGTCTGCTAGGGTTTAGTGTTTTATGATTTTAACCCTAAGCTAAAAACCTCCATCAACATTAAGTCCCCTGCTTAGCTCGGAACATGTGCCTTGTTGTGAGGTAAGCATATGATGGTGACAGACAAGGACGGAATCGAGGTGTAAATTGTTGCAAAGATGGTCAGGAGAATCCGACTAACCTTTTTGAGTGGTAAAGAGAATTTTGGCTTCCCGTGTTGGCGGCCCTGCGTAAGTTGTACTGGGAATGTAGACCGTGGAGTGGTGAGACAAAAGTTACCAGCTTGGTCTGGTCGTACATCTCCAAGGCAAAGGGGGCACGGTCTTGGAAGGCGACGCAAGTGGATGGCTTGGATCGAGAGGCCAAGAGGTGGCGTGGTTTTGATAAAGAAGACGCGCATGGATGACAGGGTCGCGTCAGTGGAGCGGCGACTTGGCAGGGAGGGCCGCGTCAATGTCATGGTGGAACGTGCAAGGACGTCTAGGCATGGTGGGGTCGCGACAATGGAGCGAATGGCTTGGCCTGGTGCGTCCATGGAAGGGAGCAACTTGGTGAGGTGAGGCGTGGTAGGGCCGCGGAAATATCATGAGCAGTCTTGGGCATGGAAATTGGTCTTCGCGGGACCGATTTCCTCTTTTCCCTTCTTGGCTCAAAATAGGAAATCCTTTCTTTGTTCAAACTCCCACGTACCATGTATATATAAAAAGAGGGCCGACTTCTCTTTTTGTTTCACGCCTATTTATTCCTCCCAGCCGTGTGACAGCAGTAAAGCAGAGCGGACGAGCAAATCCCAGGTACGCCTTCCAACACTTCTCTTTAACTCGTTTTTTTTTTTTTTTGCTGGTGTAAACCCTAGTTGTAGGCGTACCTTTTCATGACCTTGTAGAAATGTTGGCGCGAATCTTAGGTATTTTTTCCCGAGCTTATTGTAACACTTAGGCATAAATACCATAGTACTGTTGACCGCCCCTACTCACTGTGCAAGGTAGGCATGTGATAGTAATTGCCATGTCTTCCCACGAAAACCTAGTTTTTAGGGTTTGCTCCTTGTTTTGGTATGGCCGTGTGCGTGGTTCCCATTGTGGGGTGCACCTCCTCGGTTGGATAAGAATTCCATGATACATGGTACGGCCTTGAAACAGACTGGCTTGCGTCTTGGGTGAAAAAATAACTTCCGTGCACTTTCCGTAATAATTTCTCCTCGTATTGTTACACTGTAGTTGGTTGGAAAGCGTAAGTACTGTGAGAGAATCTTTGTTATGACGCTGCTTGAGAAAAATTCTGCCATACCGAAGGACGTTGGTAACTCCAAGCCAAACGTGGCTGATGAATTCTTCACAATAATCTCTGCCAGGATAAGTCCTCTTAAGCATGCGCCGCTGCTTCTGACCGGTCCGGAGAGTGAGGGAGGGGATCGGTCGGTTCCTCCTGGGAATGTGATACGATTTTATCTTCATAGGAAAGAGTATTCCGCTTTTTTTATTGATTTTAAATCTCCAGTGAGTCAATTGTGTTCCTTCGAGAAATGGATGCGGTTCATGATTAGCCAAGAGCATGTAAGAACTAATTTAACCAAGGCGCAGATCGTTGATGCTGTTGCGGATTCCGCAGTGCTTCAAATTAAGAAAGATATTCCAGGCTTGGTCACTTTTGTTTCCAGATGGTGTCCGGATACCCACACGTCCGTATGTAGATGGGGTAAAATGACTATTTCCTTGGAGAGCGTGGATGTACTGCTGAACCTTACCGTAGTTGGAAACCTTGGTGTTAAGTTGTATGCAGATGAAGAAGAAATGCATGCCGCTCTGGTTGCGAAATCAAAAGGATTAGTTCGGAAAGAAAATGAGACGAAGTGCTTCTATGACTGGTGGGTCTTTCAGTGGTTTCCTGACGCGTTAGAGTCGAACCGGAAGAAAAGTACACTTCATGTTGCGTCATTCTTGGCTCTTTGGCTATCCAGAGATATTTTTGATGACGGCTCGGGCAAGAAAGAGATAAGACATGGACTTATTAAGTTTTCCATAAAATTGGCAAAAGGTGTCGTTCTCCCCATTGGCGGTCTGTTTCTTGGTTCTCTGTATGCACACTTGGATCAACTGGTTTCGGATATGCGCGCCTCGAACGGCTACATGAAAGTAGATTCGTATGTTCATGCCGCCTTTCTACAGGCGTGGCTATGGGAGCATTTCTAGAAGTATGCCCAGAAACCGTTGGTTGTACTTCCCGAGTCTTGGTGTGGCTCGAGGATACTGCGCTGGTTGAACAGGCGCCCCAAGACTGGTTCGAACCTGGTCGGACCTCTTGATAGCTCGTACGCAGTTAATTTTCTTCCTTGGGCTCCAATGCATGGGTCTATAACTCAGGTCACTACATTTTCTCCTACTCCAAACATTTCTTTGACTTCTGATAAAGAGGACCTGAGTGTCGGAGAGATGGTGTTCATGCGTAGTTGCACGTTTGGATATATACCGTCTTTCTTTTGAGGATCGTGTCAGGAAGTCTCTTATAATATTGAGCGAGCAGCTCGGCATATGGGTTTCGACCAAGGGGTCCCTCTCGTTCTTCAGCTGGAAGCTCCAAAGGATCCATTATCAAATGTTCTTGATGCTAGAGCTCTTGCGCCGGGCAGAAGCCTCCCTTTCTTGATTTCGAAATGAAATCCGTCGACTACCTCCAAGTATAATGCATTCTGGCAGAGTGAATTCCTCGTCATCTAGGAATTTGTGAAAGCCGTAGTGGAGAACACTCGTGGTAGGCCTTCCGCCGAGATTTTAGAAAAACATCCGTTGTTGAGGGATACTTCTTTAAACAAAAGGAAATCTGTTGGTCTGGACTTGGGCAGTCCCCAAGTCAAGGAGAGAAGGTCTAAGAATCGTGCTGGTGGTCTTCAGTCGGGTCTGGAGGCTCTCTCGACTTTTAGCTCCTCCAATATGCGAGTACGTATAATTTTCTTCCTGACTTAGTCGAATTACATATGTCTCTATCTCATTCTTGAGTGTTTGTCTTTGTGCCTTGCCCAGGGTCTCAGCAGTATGAACGCCTTTGCTAAACTTGCACGTAGTCAGAAAACATCACCTCTTGAGATAGAAGGCAGCGATACTGAGCCTACCCATGATGGAGGGGAATCCGAGAAGGATGAAAGCTCAGAGTCCAGAGATGGTGGGAGTAGTTCTTCCGATAGCAACGATGAATCTTCTTCTGGTCATTTTGAAACTGAATCGATGAGTCCCCTCCATGTTTTTCGTCTTTCCCTTTTTTTTTTGCAGTAAAACTAAATTTTGATTTTTAGGAGGAAACCGTTCCTAGGGATGATCTTGAAGCGGAAGACCACCAGAGTAAAGACGTAGCCGTACTTACCACTACGGAAACTGTGCCAGCTAGCGACTTGGACATGGAGATTCATCGTCCCGAGGGCGCTGCCGTGACTCAGGTGGAGGAGATCACTTCGAGGGGTAAAATCGTAGTTAGGGATCTTCTACCAGTTGCTGATTCAGTTGCAGGTGCCACCTTCAATCCTCCGAATCTGGCCCCTTTCCCAGGTCATGTGTTGATTGGTGGATTTAGCGTGCCAGCTAAACATGCGATATTGTACACCAAAATTTGGGAAAGCTACGGTCACATTTCCACGTCTAAGAAGATTACTAGTCGACATGCGTTGGTCATGCATGTGGAGGAAGCCTTGTCTTCGATTGATGAGATGTGTAATGTGACTGGTCACACAGTTTATGAGGATATAATCTCGAGCTGGAAGTTCCATCGTGACATGTGCATGGGCTTCGAATTCAACGTTCCTTGGTTCATTAAAGGTCTCTCTGATGTTTAAATGTCATTGGCCGGAGTAGTTGAAGGTCCTTCCACAGACATGATGAAGAAGCAGGAAGCGGAATTCAAGAAGTTGTGCAGGAATATGAAACTTAAGAGGGCGGATCTCCAAAGCACGAGGGAGGCCTTTGCCAAAAGGAGCAAGCCGCTGTTGGAAAACTTCCCTTGAATATATATCTGTCTTTTGGACCTTTTATCTTTAGGTTTTTTTTTTGAAAGGCAAATGAGACGCCTGGTTTTTGGTTTTTGATTTTCTGGTTTTCTCGGGTTAATAGACAAATACTACCTTGACGTTTTTGGGTTATTCTTTTTGGAATGAATTGTTTAGGGATTGATTGTTTTGGTTCTGATTGAAAGTGGCACAGACATCCTAGGAAAAACCTTAGAACCGTGTGTTGGTAGATGACATGAGGTAAACTATGTATCTTGTCTTGAAAACTTGAAATAGAAAACCACGTATCTTGTCTAGGTAAGACTTACTTGGTTTTTAGGTTTCCTGATGAAAAGTGAACCTTCCGGGTATAAGACCGAGTTTTATGGGAAACACCGCCATGGGAAATCCCAGTCGTTACTGAGCCGTTGATCCTTGGGAGGATCTTCTGATTCTATCCTCTGGGAAGTCCCCCGTCATCCCTTGTCGTTTCATGACTGATAATTGATCTGCCGGGTAACTGAGTCAGAGTGGATCATCTTCCTCTACCATCTTGACGTCTGGGTCGAAGAACGAGATCAATGATCGAAAATTGACACTGTAACCGAAAGATCGAACCTCTCGCTGTGGTCGCCAATTATTTATAGGTGAAAATAGTTTCTGCTGATTTCGGTAATTGCGGGTGTGAGGGTAAGAAACAATTTAAACCCTAAATAATATACTGCAAGGGAATACTTTAGATTTGAGAGATCAATCTGTACAAGTCCGGCCTAAACCAATAAATGGCCGTTCCAGACTAGCTTCGGTCACAAAGTGGAGGAGAAGAGTTGGTTTAGGGAGGGAAGCGAAGAGAGTGTTGAGGCCAGAATAATTATGGAAGAGTAGTACTTGACTTGTATCAGAAGGTCAAAGCTTCAGAAAAGATAGCAACATCTGCCTTTCTGAGTGTGGTGTTTTCTCCTGACTAAGAATTTGTGTTCTGGTGGAAATAGGTAAGACTATACTATTTATACAAGTCAAAAAAGAAATGTACTCTGGCCTCATAATAAAAGAAAACAGATGATTTAAATGGGAAGAGGTGGTAACGCCTGGTATTGATGGGATTTGATGGAATTGATGTCCCATAATGAAAGAGCGTTTCACCGTTGCTTCCTGCATTTACTAACCGTCCTATTCTTATTACACTATCTTGAAACGGGAATTTTCGTATGCCGCACGTTGTAGACCACCAAACCAATACCCTAATGAGCATCCCCCAGTTTGTGTTAATGTCTCGAATATTTTTGGAAAACATGTAGCATGTTGTTGAGGCTTGGCAAGTCAAGCTCGGGAAACTTGCTAGCCTGGTGACCTTCGACGGTCGAGATTTTGCATCTCGAGAGGAGGAGCAACTGTTGATCGTTGCACACCTTCGTTTTGGTATCCACGTAGTGAGGGACAATGTGGTGGCGCGGCTAGGTTGGTATGCCGTTGTCATGGCATGGTTTGGCGTGGCCAAACTTAGATTTTCTGGCCAAAGGTTACCATGTGTTGTCTGGTAACCTTGGATGGCTATGATTTTCTCCTAGGATTGAAGGGCACCCGTTGATTGTTGCACGCCTTCTTTTTGGTGGCCGCATAGGGGAGGCCAGCAGGGTGGCGCGACTAGGGCCAAGGAAAGGGCGTTTGGCTTGGCGTGGTATGACTAGCATAGCTAGGGCCAATGCAAAGTGCGTTTGGCATGGCACGGCTAGCTTGGGCTAGGTGCGGTTTTGGCTTGGCATGTTGGGCCAAGGGTTTTCCATAGGCGCATGACATGGATAGGGACAAGGCAAGGGCGTTTTGCTTGGCATGTGGGGCCAAGGGTTTGCCTTGGGCGTATGGCGTGGCTATCTTCGGCTAGGTACGTGAGAAGGCTAGGGTTTTGGGCAAAAGGTAGTGAGGTGACCTTAGACGACCAGGATTTGCTCCTGGGATTGAAGGGAAACCGTTGATTGTTGCACGCCTTCACTTTGGTATCCGCGTTGGGAAGGCCAGCATGGTGGCGCGACATGGGGTGCCATGGAGAGATGTATTTGGCATGGCGCGGTGTGACTAGCATAGCTAGGGCCAAGGCAAAATGCGTTTGGAATGACGTGGCTAGCTTGGGCTAGGTGAGGTTTTGGCTTGGCACGTGGGGCCAAGGGTTTGCCATGGGTGCATGACGTGGCTAGGGCTAAGACAAGGGCGTTTGGCTTGGAATGTGGGGCCAAGGGTTTGCCTTGGGCGTATGGCGTGGCTAGCTTTGGCTAGGTGCGTGACCAAGCTAGGTTTTAGGCCAAAGGTCGTGAGGTGACCTTAGACGGCCATGATTTGTTCCTGGGATTGAAGGGCAACCGTTGATTGTAGCATTCCTTCACTTTGGTAGCCGTGTGGGGAAGGCCAGCATGGTGGCGCGACATGGGGGGCCATGGCGAGATGTGTTTGGCATGGCACGGTCGGTGTGGCTGGCATGTTTTTGCCATTTGCACAGAGGTGGGGCTAGCATGGTTGGCATGCTTTGGCGCGGTTGGTGTGGCTGGCATGGTTTTCCATTAGCATAGAAGTGCGGCTAGAATGGTTGGCATGATTTGGCGCGGTTGGTGTGGCTGGCATGATTTTCCATTGGCACAAAGGTGCGGCTAGCATGGTTGGCATGCTTTGGCGCGGTTGGTGTGGCTGGCATGATTTTCCATTGGCACAGAGGTGCGGCTAGCATGGTTGGCATGATTTGACGCAGTTGGTGTGGCTGGCGTGATTTTCCATTGGCACAGAGGTGCGTCTAGCATGGTTGGAATGCTTTGGCGCAGTTGGTGTGGCTGACATGATTTTCCATTGGCACAGAGATGTGGCTAGCATGGTTGGCATGCTTTGGCGCTGTTTTTGTGGCTGGCATGATTTGCCATTGGCACAGAGGTGCGGCTAGCATGGTTGGCATGCTTTGGCGCGGTTGGTGTGGCTGGCATGATTTTCCATTGGCACAGAGGTGCGGCTAGAATGGTTGGCATGCTTTGGCGTATTTGGTGTGGATGGCATGATTTTCCATTGGCACAGAGGTGCGGCTAGCATGGTTGGCATGCTTTGGCGCGGTTGGTGTGGCTGGCATGATTTTTCATTGGCACAGAGGTGCGGCTAGCATGGTTGGCATGCTTTGGCGCGGTTGGTGTGGCTGTCATGGTTTTTCATTGGCACAGAGGTGCGGCTAGCATGGTTGGCATGCTTTGGAACGGTTGGTGTGGCTAGCATGATTTTCCATTGGCACAGAGGGAAATTAGGGCTTTGCTTGTTGTAACCCTAATTTGAAAAAGGTACCCCGGTAAATATTTAGAGACACATTAAAGGCTTTTCAATAAATGCGCATAGTAAATGCTTTATCACTTAAATGTTGTGACGTCACTGTCTGCTAGGGTTTAGTGTTTTACGATTTTAACCTTAAGCTAAAAACCACCATCAACACTTGGTTATCCTCATAATTGAGTTTATCTCTCTAATATAGGGAATATAACAAAGGGTAAAACAAGAAAAGTCATGGATATTTATGAAATCAAAAAATAATTCTTAATCTATAAAGCATGAATAATTCAAAATTGTTGACGTATCTGTATCGACGCCGTATCAGTATCGGATACTTTGAGATATCTGGGGATACGTGTCAGATACTCAATTTAAGGAATCACATTTTTTTAATTACAAAAAGGGTAGGGGATACTTTAGGATACCTCTGGGATACTCTAAGAGAGGATACTTCATATATTTTAGCATATAATTTTATATACAAAATCGATATATTCATAATTTAATACATAAAATCTAAATATTTAGAGATATTTGTATTCCTGAATTATTTTATGGTGCTTAATTTCCAGTGTTACAAAAATGTAGCTTTAAGTCTTCTTGGGAAGCCATGTTCCACGTGTTGTTCAGAGAGAATCGAGCATATATAAATTTATCCATTCAATTAAGAGAAATAAGAGTGAACCCCAAAATGTTGAGAATTTATTATTTTGCTCACAGCAATGTTCTACGAAATGATCGGATAAAGTGGAATGTGAGATACTAGTGGAGATGCATTTGATCCACTTGACAATGTGGGAGAACGTGAAGTAGGAAATCGTCCACTTGACGAGCAAGAACTAGAAACCATGATATTTGGTGAAGACAATTAGATATTCGATGGGTGAGCGAGATGTTAGATAGGATTTTTATTTTATTTAATGTGATCTTTTTACTAGAACAAATTATTATTATATAAAATATTTTTTTAATAAGTACACGTATCCCGCCGTATCTCGTATCCTTTTTTTTTTGTTTAAATTTGACGAATCCGCGTATCAGTATCACCGTATTAGTATCAGTGCATCATAGTTCTTAATCTAAGAGATTTCAACTATCCGCCTATATAAAGACCAAACAGTTGCTCCCGTCATTGTGATGTTTGGAAGTTTTTGCAGATGCAATTCAGTGTTCATTCTAGTAAGTTCAATTCAATCACTTTCTTATATCTTTACTCAACAATCATTGGAATATTAGAGTCCTTCATAAAGAACATCACATGTTTTCGCACCTACTGTATTCAATTCATTACTACTGAAATCAAAAGAGTACAAAAAACTGACAATCAATTTCAAACCCATCAAACCTACATCCATCTTAAGTTTACTATAACCGAAAATTCAAAAAACTGGAAGAACACAACTGGTTTAATTACATCCAAAGGAAGAAAAAGCAAGAAAAATACT
This sequence comes from Papaver bracteatum, assembly GCA_023529315.1. Classification (NCBI taxonomy): domain Eukaryota; kingdom Viridiplantae; phylum Streptophyta; class Magnoliopsida; order Ranunculales; family Papaveraceae; genus Papaver; species Papaver bracteatum. Next base: position 55,370 of record JAJJWX010004051.1, read on the forward strand.
GATTCTAAACATCCGACAGGATATCAGTGTTGTTACAACTTTCTTTATACGACCAAAAATCAAAGCTGCAACATCACAATTCTATCTGAAATAAAAGGTTCACCCATCATAACCACTGCAGCTTTCCTAACTGCTATCCAAATCATGCACTTGCCGCAAACTGAACCCCAAAATCACCTAATATCCCCTGAAACCATCACCATCATCATCTATCCAACAAAAAACAACAAAAGAAACTACCACCTAATGTCTGAAATCGAAACCCCCTTCTCCATGCTTTCTTCGGAAACACTAAGTACCATCAATATCCCCACAAGTTTTCACGAAGATGTATAATAGAAACATTAATCAAAACACTACAATACTCTAGTTCTAATCAATTTGATAGTACTTACAAGGCAATCACAAAGAATCGCCATCACTGTCGTTGTTATAGTTTAAATCATCAAATTCATAGTAGACACCTTGACCATCATTGCTGTATGAAGATGTATAAGGTCCCTAGATATCTTCTTTTCTGACCTCCTCATCCTCGTCTTCCTCATCACTGTATGCTTTCATCTTGTCGGCAAATTCAGGCTCTCCATCGATGTCTAACCCATGAATCTCCTCTCCGTCAGAATCGACATTTAGAGATTCTGACATGGTTCAAGAAAATTTACGTGGGTTCTTCTTTTCGGCAAGATAGCATTTGTACACCACCTCTTAAAACTCATGCCTCTTCCTCTTCTTATTATCTGCATCTCTTGCTCTCTTTTCCATCTTCATTGAATTATCACTGATTTCCTCCATTTCCTCTCCCTCACAGTTTTTTTGTTCTTCATCTTCACTATGACTCTCAGTTGCACTTTGAGTCTTCCCCCATGACGGTTTGCACTCACCCCTTTGTTGAAGTCTCTCCCGGTGTCACCGTGTATCAACATCATCTAGTTTTCTTATCCACAACTGAAACTCCTCATCATTTTTAGCTCTTAACCTCTGAAATTCTCGTTCTTCCTTCTTGGTAATTTCGGATTCACAAGCGATAAAACTCTCCATATCTATGCTTGTTAAAGCCTCAATTGCACTATTTGCATGTCATATTGCATCGGAAACGGGTGGTGATTCTGGGTTTCTTCCACTGGCGGAACTGGTTGCAACATCGACTATCCTCTTATTCCTTAACCTCTTTCTCTATGATTTCTTTTTTTGGCTAATTTGGTATAATAATATGTTTATCACCATCCCTCCTTTAAATAATGGTGGTAGATTATCCATAAATGGCCTTTTATGGCATTTGGTCAAGCATCTTGTCGCTTGGATATTCACTCCACTTCAATGCCATGCGCAACCCTTTAGAAACCATCATTACTCTACTAAACTCTATTTTCAAAGTCTAATTTTAGACGCTTAGTTTGCCTTCAATTCTGTTGGGGCTGCCATTAAAAGGTGCATCTTTAGGTCACCTAATTATGAAGAGTTTATTTGTGTTTTAATTAAAACTGTTGGTTTTATGCAGATTGAGAGTAAACAATATATGCTGGGAGGTACTGTTGCTAATTGGGGTATTATTAGTAGTTGGGTTATTCCTCAAATCGATCAAGCCAATGTCACTATTATTATACCAAAAAACCCTTTTCTCTCAATACCATTACATCAAATAATAACCTCACCAAACCTCAATCATACAATTACCATCCTTCATTTTTAATATATCCAACAATGTTTATGACATTTGGAAGGTTGTGTAATACTCTTTTTACTTACCAACTATGTCATGAAAAAGCTCTAAAATACTCACCAACCCATCTATCCATCATGCTCACGTATAGGCAATACGTAAGGAGAAAAATGTTATGTGGATTATTTGGATATATCCTTAGTATGGTGCTTTGTTACATGTCCCATGTGATATCTAAGCCTAAGTCCCTTTCTGCTGCTCCAAAAGAGGGTACCAAGTTGTCCAGTATCACTGATAAGGGCTCTTTGTTTAAATACAAAAATTGGGAATCTTACACAAGAATGTATCACTCTCCATCTATTTAATTTTCAGATTATATTCAACTCTCCCAGTTTTCCCATTTTAAGGATCAGACCACCTTAGATGACATCTTTTGGCTGTATCTCCACATTTGTTTGATAGGATCACATCACCAGCATAGTACTGCAACAAGAATATTTTACTTTCAAATCCTTATTTTAATCCCCAAACAAGTTATGTTCTTTGATAAACCTTTTATCATCATCTTTACTATTATAATATTTATGGAACCATCTTCATATCAGGCCACCATTACACCCGAAAACCTTGAAATTCAAAATCTCACTACCCAAATGGCAGAAAAGCTTACTATACCCTCATCTTTAGTTGAACTAGTATTCATTGACAAAACAGTCATCTTAGCTGGAGATGATAATAACTGGAAATGGTGTATGGTTGGATATATTTGCTAAGAAACTCTCGTCCATACTTCATCTATTCGTCACTACAACCAATGGCCGTTAGCTCAAACACCTTCTGTCACTACATTCAATGATCTGAGAAACAAGGTCCTTATCAGATTTCTGGCTGAAACTAATTTCAACAGAGTTAATGGGAAAATACCTTGGTATGTGTGTTGTTATTTAATGGTTCTTAAAGTCGTTCCCCCAAATGGCTGGCCATAAAATCATCAGGTCTCTTTTGATGAAGAATTGTTCTAGCTTATCTTATGTAACATCCCAAAGGAGTGCACTGAATTTGAGTATCTTCAAAAACTCACTCTCAAGCTTGGGGAATTATTAGAGGCTCAAACACCTTATGGGAATCATCATTTATAGAAAAATGTTAAAGTTTGTGTTAGAGTATGTGTCCATAAAGTTCTACCAACTAGAATCCCTCTTTTTACTTCAGGGAGAGCTCAACCTTTTCTCATTGAATGCAGATACTATAAAGTTCCCAAGTTTTTCTGCATTTCTTGTCGAGTATTAGATCATAAAGATATCAATTGTCCAGCCTGGAAATCCAAGAAAAAGCTTCTACAAGAATCAAGTGCTTCTAGCTCAAAATATGTCCTCCCTACTGTCTCAAGGATAATAATGTCAAATAAATCAGTGGCTCAACAATCTGCACCTACTACTAGCATTGTGATTAAAGATACTATTATGTCTCCTAATAAAGAAGTTCCAGAAACCCAAGTTGATACTCTTGATAATCATGTCAACCCTAGAGGTAAATCTAAAGATGTAACTCAAAGCTCTGACAATGTGTCTCAAACAGGTTTAGAAAATAATCTTCAAATGAGTCCTTTAATTAATCGCTCGATGGCTCTAAATATTTTTGATTTTGTGCCAGTCCAGCAAATCTCAACTCAATTGAATAATGGTTGAAAAAGCGGGGCTCTAACAACCACACCTAATATTTCGATTAGCAATATGTATGGACAAACTCCAATATGCTTTTCTAGAGAATCAACTAGACAGTTAGACTTAATCAATAAAAAAGATATCAGAGAGTTTATTATCTCCATCTCTCGATTTAAATCTTACTCAAGCAAACATCGAGTCTTAATTTAAATACAAAAGAGATAACTTGGATGGTACCAAAGACCAATATCCAAGTCTCAATCAATTTAAATCAACAACCAAAATGGTCGGATATTCTAATTGATTGAATAACGCACAACCTGTATTATTTCAATTATATAACAAAATATGATACGGAAAATAAATAACATAGACACCAGAATTTTATTAACGAGGAAACCGCAAATGCAGAAAAACCTCGGGACCTAGTCCAGATTAAATATACACTGTATTAAGATGCTACAGACATTATCCTACTCCAAGCTAATTACGGTCTGGACTATAGTTGAACCCCAATCAATCTCACACTGATCCAAGGTACAATTATGTTCCTACGCTTATGATCCAAGTAGGATAATGCACACTTGATTCCCTTAGATGATCTCACCCACAACCAAGAGTTGTTACGACCCAAAGTCGAAGACTTTAATAAACAAATCCGTATCACACAGAAAAGTCTACAGTAATGGATAAATCCGTCTCCCACGAATATACTTACAAGTTTTTGTTCCGTCTTTTGATAAATCAAGATGAAAATGAACCAATTGATAAAACCAGACTTATATTCCCGAAGAAAAGCTCAACTTTATCAATCATCTCACAATAGTCTTAATCGATGCAGCTAAAAAAGATATTGTGGAATCACAAACGATGAGACGAAGTGTTTGTGACTACTTTTATATCTTGCCTATAGGAGATAGAAATATCAAGCCAATTATTACAATTATACTCGTACGATAGAAACAACAAGATCAGATCACACAACTACAACAAAAATAGTATCGGTCTGGCTTCACAATCCCAATGAAGTCTTCAAGTCGTTAACCTGGTTTTAGAAGAAGAAAACCAAAGGTTAAAGGAAAATCGACTCTATCTTAGCAAACTAGTATCACACAGAATGTGTGGGGATTAGGTTTTAAAGTTGCTAGAGTTCTCCCTTATATAGTCTCTCAAATCAGGGTTTGCAATCAATGTTAGCTTAGTAGCAAATCATTCAATATTCACTGTTAGATGAAATCGTGATTAGATTCAAGCTAATATTTATCAACCTTTAGATCGAAAATATAGCTTGTTATACACACATGAGATGCACGTTTGTAGGCTTGTGAAAACCGTACCCAAACTTGTACATTAGGTGGTTCAACAATAGTTAACCAAATGGTTAGCCATATGATAACTTTCATATCAACCATATTCTTCTTCACCATAACTAGTCCAAATGACTCAAATGAACTAGTCAGAGAGTTGTTCAATTGCTTAGATCTTTATGTACTACACAAGACACAATTGAAGCAAAAATGATGTGATTCACTCGAATCGATTCATGAATTATAAAGCCATGGTTTGCAATAGAATTCCATAGTTTATTAAGATAAGTTCACAAATATCGTTTTTAGACAGAACCTACTTAAGTTCGCGGACTTAATTTACCGGATGGAGTGCACAAACTCCAACAGAAATTCTCGGGTTCGAGAACTTCGTCAGTTTGCGGACTGAGTTTGTATGCTGAGTTCGGGAACTGAGCTCACGCACTACACCGGTTTCACTTGATCAACAAAGTTCACAAACTTTGGTTCAAGCACTAAGGACTTATACATATATGTGTTTCCACAACAATGCTTATATCCTCCAATAGTTATATTGTCTAAACTATCATTTCAATCATTGAAACATTCTCACAGGGCGTTATATAGTTGTTATTCACAAAATATTTTTCGTCAGAGCGATTTCTAAAATGATTGAAACATAACATGACTTTCGTCACTAGGTAAAGATAAACTTGGCTAAAGCGAAAGCTTTACCAACACATATTTCGAGAAATAGATAGGTGAGATATACTCAGCTCGAAATATCACATGTGTATAATATTAGTCTATATAGTAATACAACATTTGTCTCAAGATAGGAGATAGAGTAGATAGACTTTTGAGTGATAGATAAGTTCAAGTCTCCACATACCTTTTAGTTGATGAAGATCTTATGGTTCCTTGAGTAGTCCTTCGTCTTGTATGATGATCGCCATGGAGTTATTGAGCTCAACTACACTTTCTATCCTAGTCCGATACCTTAGCTATAATAGACTAGAAATCAAGACTTTATAGTTTTGATCACTAACATTGACAAACTTGCTTGAGATAGCAACGCATGCGAGTTTGACCGAGCAGTGCTCTAACAATCTCCCCCTTTGTCAATTTTAGTGGAAAAACTATTAATACATATGGAATACAAAAAATATATAAATAAACTTTGTAGCTCCTATTCCACATGTCTAATCTTCAACATTACTCGAAATATTCGTCACTTCCAAGTACTCCAATGATCCCAAAGGTTGTAAGTTTAGCATCATCGTTGTTGAAAATCCATAGCTATAACAACGAGAAAACAAGAGTTCTCAATCATTGTTATACAGTGTCATAATATCATTACATAGCATCAAAGTCCAATTGCATCATAACTTTAACAACAATACTATGGTGATACTTCACTCCCCCTTAGTCAATACTCCATCTCACATAGAAACCACTCCCCCTTACATAATGATCCGAAAACCATATGTATTTGTAGTGTGAACTACATATTAATTCTCCCCCTTTTTGTCAATAAAATTGGCAAAGGTACAAAAACGGGATCCTAATGAAATTTCCGTAAGAGACGGTTTATGACCAATGGTAAATGTATATCATATTGTTTAGATGCAATCATAAAGCCGAAGCTAAATGTATTCATCAAGGAGTTCATAAAGATACAAGATAACCCCTATAATATTCCACAACCGCACTCCCCACAAAGATTTCGCAATTAAGCACAAGTTCAAAATAACCCTCCCCCATATAAATGTTATTCCCAAGGGAACAACAAGAACGACCTTAATTTCAAAAGAAAAGAAGGATTTCTTTGGACTCAATAAATCACATACAAGTATGAATTTGGAATCCAGAAAGAATATTCAATCAAACTAACCGTAAGCGAACCTAAGATTAATTTAACCAAATATTCTCAACATAAGTAAACTTATGAAGACTGAATAACTCGATTAGATTAATCACAAGAGAACCCATAACTAATCTAATTGAAATACACAATTAAACTAATCACCAAAGTAATCAATTTAATCGTTTATACTCACATAAGAAAATCTATGGACCGATGACTAAGTTAATCATAAAAAAAACCAACCCAGTCGAAAATGCTCAAACATAAGACAAACTTACAGAGTTATAACTAAATAATCACACAAGATGATTAATTTAGTTCAAAATACTCGACGTAAAGTACCTTACAGAACATAACTAAGCTAATCACAAAAATAATCAACTTGGTTGTCTAGTGCTCGACATAAGACACAATACGGAGCCTCACAGTAATACACAAAATATGGATCAGGGAAGACCAATTACTGTGGATACACAAGGATTCATTTTATGTTTCCATCACTATTTACAAAATGACACACAATAGATATAATCCTTGAATCACAAAATATTTTAACCTATCTTACATCAATATTTGACAATATAGGCTTAACTTTTGTGTTTGTCAAAATTCTATTCATTCTTTGATCAATACTTGCATATCAATTCACGAACGACTTTACTTTTGAAAAAGTATGGGACAATCAAGTTCACGGACGTAAACACACATATCCCATAACAATATTGCAATATATAAAACCATAAAGATTAATACTGCAAAAATCATCTTCCAAACAAGTTTAGAATTTAAACCAATAAATCCAACAACAAGAAGATTAAAACATTGGACATAGATATGTGTAATCACAATAATGGCTATTCCAAACACTAGTTATTCTTCTAAACAAAACAAGAATAATAGAAGATTTACTAGGCAAACATTTCACTTACTTTAAATACTCTTCTCATATTCTCTGTATTCGTCAAGCTCATCTTCGATCAGATCAATTCTAGATTCTAGATTCTCCATCTTTTCTTAAAGTCTCTTTGAAGAAGTTTCTAACTCACTTTTTAGGGCACAAACTTGTTCCAAGACTAGATTCATGGTCAAGGAGAGCTTTTCAAAATGATAAACAGAGATGTTCCCATCCAAGGATAAACCGTGACTATCAGGGCTCATAATATTATCTGAAGAATCAAATCTTATCTTCTTTGATGGAAAGAGAATAGTCCAAACATCACTTTCTTTACTTGAAAGACTTGAAGAGGACATAATGGAAGAGTTATATGAAATGCTCATAAGGGAAAAATTTACTTTAAAGTAATCCGGAAAGGAAGACTTCCAAAAATAACCCTTGACCAAAACCCTAACAGAAAGTTTATTTTTCAAAAAAAAAAATAATAATCTTAAAAACAATAACAGAAACATCACAACCCTCTTGAAGATTATGATTTTTTGTCTAAGAGGGATAAACAAAAAATCTCAATACAGTATTACAAACTGTAAAAATTCCAATCCTCTCCAGGATTGGGTAACTTCTTTTGAGGAGATGAAGTATTTATACTTCGTTTCTGTCTTGTTTTTATGAAGGAAGAGTTATGAACATCATCCTTTCTTTCCTATAGCATAGATTTGACCACCTTGATTGTTGTTTTTTGAACACTATGCATTCTTTTGAAAAACTCTTTTACAAAGGATGAGGGTTTGGTATGAGATTTCTTTTTCTTCTTCTGCAAACAACCTTTTGTAGAAGAGAGTTTTTCCTATTTCTTAGTGTCCCAAATGTTTCTATGGACCAGATAATCACAAGTAGAATCCTCTAGGTTAGGTACGATCTTGTGATTCTCTATACTATCCTTATTTTCAGAGTGAATTTAGAAAGGTATAGAATCAAGGGAATTTTGCTGACAACTTTTTAACGAAAAAATCAAAAAGTTTTGAGAATCATGATTGCAAGTCATCTCCACTTTTAACGTAGATAGATCATTTTCCAGACTTTCAATCCTTTTAATTATGACTTCCTTATCTAGTTGAAGGGCTTCTGAGGAAGTAAGATTATTTATCATGTAATGATTAAGACTGTTAGAAGGACATTCATGATTATCAGCAAACAGATTGAGTGAACTCTCATAGATATCATCCTCAGGATAATAGTCAAGAGTAGCCATCCATGCTTTAGTTAACTCACTCACTTCCATATTTGGATATTTAGAAGTATCATGAACACTTCTATAACACTTGAAGCAGGAATTATTAACATAGTTTTTCTGAACCTTTTTATTGATTCACTGCCTTTTCTTTTGAGACTTTCTTTTACTCTGTCTAAGAGATTTCTTAAGTTGTTGTATAAAAAGTGACAGAGTCGAATTAAAGCAATTCCCATCTCTTTTGTCAATCAATTTGGGACGTCGAGACTTACGACCAGGTGTAGAAACATGGTTGCTAGACATATGATGTTTCTCTCTTTGTTCCAGTTCAAGATCGAAAATTTTCAACTTTTCGACTAGAGAATTCCTGGAAAGTGTATCAAGGTTATTTCCCTCAACGATGGCATGCTTCTTAGAATCGTATCTAGATGGAAGCAATCTGAGAATTTTCATCACAATGTCCTTTTTAGGAATAGTCTTACCCAATGCAAAAGATGCATTAACAATTTCAGATACTTTGTGATTAAAATCATCAAATGTTTCTTCATCTGCCATACGAAGGTTTTCCCAATCGGAATTAAGATTTTGAAGTCTAGTTTCCTTTTCACTGGAATTTCCTTCGAATACGATTGCTAATATATCCCAAGATTCTTGCGACTTAGTGCAATTAGACACATGGTGCTAAATAGTTTGGGTAATGGCATGTATGATGGCATTCAAACCGTCAGAGTTTTTCTTAGCAGCAAGAATCTCAGCAGGGGTGTATCACCAATATTCTTTGGAATGCTTACACCACCAATTGTCTCAACGGGAGCATCATAGCCATTAACAACATATACCCATGATTGAAAATCATGTGCTTGAATAAAAGCTCACATAACAATTTTCCACCATAAGTAATTAGAGCCATCGAAGATTGGTGGTACGTTTATTGAGATAGCACCTCTGTCCATAGAGTCAGATCGTTACAAACACATACTTCTAAGGTCTTGAACGTGTTTGCCTACTCTGATACCTGATAGGTGTGATAAACACCTAATTTTATATCTAGTATTAATGATTTCTTTGCGAGTTTTCATGTAAATTATGTATCTTATGTGTGAATTTGAGTTTGTTAGGTACTTTGGAGTCGTTTGGAGCAAAAGAAGAAGAAACATGGCAAAAGGTGCAAATGTTATTGGAGGCGATTATTTTTCATATTTACTTTTATTTCTTCATCCCTGTCTGAAAAGCATGACTGCTTTAGTGATGAATGAATTGAAGGAAATAAGTGAATATGAGGAGTAAAAGATGGTTGTTGTGGGTGGAAGGCGAAAGAAAGCGTTCACTTGGAGCAAGGAGAACAAAAGCATCATTTCATGTGTAACTGTTATTGGGAGCCGAGCCGAGCCAACTACTACAACTTAGTATAGAGAAGCAACGGACCGGCATCATGGTGCCAACATTTATTTAAGGGGTGCATAGATCATTTTTGGTTACCCCTTATCTTCTACACATGAGTGGTTATATCCAACCCATTCTTACACAATTCCTAAAATTCAGAGGAGATAATTCTTCTACTTGTTATTATTCTTCCCTTTACCTGAAAGAAAGAAGGAGATTTATTTATTGGCGGCTTCATGAAATTCATAGAAATTTAGAGGTGGAAATCGAGAAATTGAGGCTATCTGAGATCGAGAGGCTATGGTCCGAAAAGGGAAGTTGAATCTGTAGTTAGAGATAAAATGCAGAATCAGAAGAAAAATTAGGGCTTTGCTCAACCAGCTGGAATATGAAATTGGAAGTAATGGCTGATGGGGTAAGAATGGAGAATTAGCTGTTTTGATCTGGCTTAATTGAGTCGATTTGAGGTATGTCTGTAGTTGATTCTATGAGGAATTTTGGGCAAGATTTAGCTGGGAAGTTGAGGTAGTAAAGGAGCTGTTAAGATCACGGATCCAGTTGGGTTTGGATGAAAGTTGAAATTGCAAGTTATGGAAGGCTTGAGATGATGTTGTATGTGTTTGCTATTATGGTTGTTTTGAAACTTAGATGCTTGGAAACTGAAGGTTATGGTGGAGTAAATTGCAGTCTAGCCATGGTGCTACTGAGAGCTGTGAAGTTGCAATTGAAGCAGCTGTTATTGAAGCGCTACAGAGTTGGTGGGTTCAGGGTGCTAGTGATGCTGCAATGAGTATCTTTACAGTTTCATATTAAATAAATAGAGTTGAACTGGATCTTTCAAGACTTGAATGATGACTGCAATGAGTGGTTTTTCTGATGGTGATGTAGTGCTGTTGGAGCAAGATTGCAAAAGGCAGTTATTGGAGTTACTGGTGCAGGTGAGCTGCAGAGTCACAACTGGGGATGTTGCTGCTGTTGCTATCATTAAGGGAGTAGTGGTGGCACATGATGTGGCTAGGCAGAGATTATGGAGCTGAGCAGCAGGTGGTATTACAAGGAGGTGAAACTGCAGGGTAGTTGTTGATGCTGTATCGAAGCCAAGACTGAACTGAAGCATTACAGGGGTTGTGGTTGCTATGTAAGGAATGGAGAGTGGGTTGGTGATGGTTTGTGCAGATGGTATAATTATGAGTTGAAAATCAGAAAGGAAGATGTAACAAGAGGGGATTAGTTGGGACAATTGAACAACAAGTGCAGGTGGAAGAGTTTGAGATTACAAGGGAGAGCATCTGGTGCTGTTGATGTTGTATTGAAGCTCAAAAGGTGTAGTTCAAGGAGAAGACTCAGGAAGAACTGGTGGCTTGAACCTGGTGGAATGTGCAGGGACATGGGGCATCTGAAGCTGGTAATGATATAGTATTGCAGGTTATGGAGATAAATGGGTAATTGCTGTGGCCAAGCCATGTACCAGGTCGTCAAAGATGGAGTAGTGAACTGAGATAATGAGGTTGCAGTGATTGTGCTAATGAAGCTGCAGTGTAGAACTTAACGCAGGTGCAGAAGCTGTCGATTGAGCTGGTGGATTTGAAGATATGGTGGATGATTGCAGGTGAGTAGTGGTGGTAATGGAGTAATATTGCAGGATGCTGCAATGGTTATGGAATTTAAGCTGAATTGTACAGGCTAGGAATGAAAAAAAAAGCTACAGGGAAGTTGGTATGCTTTGCAGGATAGCTGGTGGTACTTTGAAGGTGAAGTTGAAAGCAACCACAGTTGCAGAGGCGATGCTGCAATGGATGGAGTCTCATAGTGATGCTGCCCTGACATGAGGAAGTAGCAGCACCTCAGTGCTGCTATGGAGTTGTGTGACTGCAGTCATCCTATGGAGCTGTGGTAAGCTGCAGTGAGGACACAGGACTGTTGTGCAGCTGGGACTTGAGCTCTGGAGGTAGTGTATCTGAACTGAAGTGACATGACTAAGAGTTGAAGCTGCAGTTATGAGCGAAGTCAAATCTTAGTGGGTTGAGACGAGCAGAAGACGGTTGGAGGCAAGGAAATGTGAGGTTCAACTGAATTGCAGGAAAGGGATTGTGCGCCTGTAGAGAAGGAAGTGTGAACTGGAAAGCTATAGTTGCAGTGTGTTGGCTGCAATGAAATGCACAGCCATCATGGCTGGATATGAGTGCTGGCGCATCACAGAATTATAGTCAGTGCAAATGGCTTGGCCTGGACTAACTCATGTCAACTGAGTCAGTTGACTCCGAGTTGAATCATCTGACTCGGCCTGACTTCCCGAGTTGACTCGTTGACTGGTGACCGGGCGGACTTTGCCGGTCACCTGAGAACTTTTTCGGTGCCGAATTCCAGCAGTATTCCGGCCGTTGCACCAGTTTTCCGGCAAGCTATTTTTGGCACACTTTTACGTGGGTTTTTCTCACACATGGTTCATGGGCTTGGTGGACTTTTTGGTGATGGACTTTGAAGACCTAATTTTGGAAAGTGGGAAGGCTATAAAAAGAAGAAGTTTCTATTCTTTTGGGGGATAAATGAGACATAACATATCATACATCACATCTTTCTACTGGGTTTTTGGAGGAGATCAGCGATTCTACTAGGGTTTGCTTTCATTTATTTTTATGTTCTTCAATTTATTTTTGATAATAATTATGTTGAACCCAAAAACCATGAGTAGCTAAATTCTTAATATTGGTTATGGGATAATAAGTGGATTTCACAAATAAAATCTGATTCAATGCATTAGTTTTGTCTCAAGTTTATTGTTTATGTTTCATTGTTGATATTGATATATGATTTGATTGTTTATTTGGTTGAGTCCGGAATCAATTCGATTTGCATTCATAAATGTGGGTAGTGCTTGTAGAGATATATCCTACTAGTCACATATGAATCATAACTTGGGTTAAATTGATTTAGTGCTTTTACACATTTCGATTGCCTTGATTAGTCTTATTCCATATAGCTTATTGCTTCTAGGGAGTTAAATCTAATTTGCTTTTACACTTTAGGTTGCTTTCTAGGAAGAATTCACATATTCATCTTTTAATATGGTTGTGATGAAATCAGGGAATTAGCGGGATATTCTTGCGATCAAGGTATCCTAGGACTTTTAGTAAATGAGAGATTAAATTTCAATTCTAGTCATTGATGAAAATATGTATTTGTGAATGAAACTATCCCGTGACCAATACTTTCTCCATATTGATTATTTTCATACTTTATTGCTTTCAATTTATTTTTATTGCTTTGATAAAACAACATCCCCCTTTGGTTACTAAGAAAATTGAAAATTTGCATAACAACAAAAAGCCTCTCCGTGGATACGAACTCTTTCTTATTGCATACTACTTTATTTTAGGAAGTAAGAAAGTGAAATTATTTCTGCGTCGGCTGAAAACCGACCGGATTTTGGCGCCGTTGCCGGGGAGGCAAACGGCTTGTTATTAAGTTTTTAGTTTCTTTTTTACTTTTACTTTTGTTTTTTTTTTTATGTTTCTTGTCTCTTATTTCTGATTTGCCGTTATGAGAATTTTTCTTTTTCAGGTACTTGATAATTGACATTTACACGTCAAGAGTACCTAATCAAGTATTTGCTCCCTATGTATGGTGGACAAGAACATGCACACAATAATTTGTTTGGTTTTCAATCTAAATCTCATTAAAACTACCAACCATACGGGGAGTATAACCAAAACCATTCTTTTGGTTATGGTCAATATTCCGCGTATCCTTTTGGTTATTCTCGTACATACCAACCTTCTTATGGTAGGTATGTAAGTGAACAATCACTAGGAGGGGAGGATAGTCATGCTTCTAATCATATTTCTCCTAGTGTTGGAGATATTTGTGATAAGATAAAGGAACTGACACAACAAGTTGAACAAGATACACACAATATGGAGAAACGCCTTGATCCGTCATCCTCTAGTCATGAGCGGACAGTTGATAGTTTCACACCAATTAAGGTTTGTGATGGTGTATCTAAACCTATTCGTGATCTCCTTGGTGCAAGGCAACCTAGTTTGAGAGAACTTGAAAGAAGGTTCTATCAATTGATCGATGACGTCCTAGAATCCGATGAAGAAGTTATTGAAGCTAAAAGAGCTTTAAGAAAGGAGCGTGATCGACGTTATTCTATGGGTTACGATGATGATTTTGAACCTTTTGAAAATCCTTGTAACAAGAATGAAGTTATTCCAACTCCGGATCATAATAATGATCGTTCGCCTATTCAAAAGGTGGAGTCTTGGAGTAACAAAAACATGGTTTTAGATAGTGTAACGTACGAGGGTGTGGAAGTATTGATTGAGAATGAAACCGAATTGAGTACTATCGTGGAAGACCCAATTGAACCTATAAAAAATTATAATGATAATGTTGATGTCGAGGCTTTAGTTGAGGCAAAGATGAATGAAAATTTGTTGCAAGGTTTGATAGAGGACCACGATATACAAGAGGTAAGTTCACTTGAGTTTTATAAGGACGAAGAGGATTCCGCAATACAAGAGTTTCCGCAAGGTTTGACTAATCCTTTGCTTATTGATTCTTCTCCTTTACCTTTTGTTGGATTAAATGTATGTGCTTCAGAAATATTGTTGAATGACTTTGTTTCTCGATATCCTCCTTTGGAGACATTTGTTTCTCATAGTATGCAGATTTGCGGACAAGAACTTGTAGAAGTTCCCGATACCTATGTTCTTTATCCACTTCCAAGTGTGGACAGGAATAAGTGTGGGGGAGACTTTTACGGGCTTCACTTATGTTTTATTGTACTAATGCTTGTGTGAAGCTACTGTTTCCAAAACAGGTTACATGGAAGGATTCCCAACTTTTCAGATTGTTGGTATATGGGAAGTGATCAAACAAGGAGAACGTCGGGCTGACGACTTTAAACCAAGCGCTTAGTGGGAGGCAACCCACCGGTTTTGTATCTTTACCTTTATCTTTTTATTTTTGAGCATTTGCTTTTATCTTTATTTTCTTTGTTTTTGCATATCTATTTGCGAAATTTCCAACCTTGAACTTTCTTTGGATGATTCAATTTTACATTGAGGACAATGTAAAGTTTAAGTGTGGGGGAGCATTTATATGTTTGTATAGTTTGTTTTGTTTATTTTATGCCTTTACTTAAAAAAAAAACAGGAAAATAGAAAGAAAAAAAAATTATGCTTTTTGAACTCCGAAATCTAGAAACTTGTGCCTTTAGGATGATACCATTAGTGGATGGAACCATTTTGATTGCATGATTTGAGGAACCGATTAACTAAAAGGGACGAACATAGCTCAGAAATCACAAATAAAATGATAGTTGTTACCATATCTCGGAATATAACCATATCACATTCTATTTTTGTTTTTCCATATTTATCTATTGTTCTCTAAGTGCTTTGGTGGGTCACTACAAATCGAGTTGTTATTAATGCTAGGATGAAATAGAGTGATTGAGTTGCAAAAAAAAAAAAAAGAGACCGACCAATTAGACCAAACGGAATAAAAATGACACTTGGGAATAGCAGTATGTGTGAAACGTAGTCCCTGTCTCCGTCGCCTAAACAAGCGTGGAATGCAGGATCCAAGGCAACTATCACGTACTTGCTGACAAGAAGCATGCGCTTGGATCCAAAAGATATAATCATGCCGTCTAAAAAAAAAAATGAAAAATGAAAAATGAAAAAGAAAAAGAAAAAGAAAAAGAAAAGAAAGTATTATTATATTGTTGAATAAAGTCACTCCTGGTTCCCTTGTATATGCCAGTAAGTGATGTAGAAATAAGTTTGTTGACCACTGGTTCCCTTGTATATGCCAGTGTGTTGACACTAGAATTCAGACCAGTAGCTCAATCCAATAGGATGCATAGGTTCATCTTGGCGGTGACCTTCAGACAGATATGGGAAACATCGATCACTTGTGAACATTCGCCAACATCTACATCTATTTCCATCTTCTTAATCTTTTCATTGTGATTGTGTTTTGTTAGTTTCCGAGTATTGTGGTTTGTTTGACTATCTAATTAAAGCTTTATTTACTTATATATGAATTGAATTTTCTCAAGGTACCTCCTCCTGTAGTCATGTTGGATTCGTTCATTGATTTGTCACAAATAGATGGAGTTTGAAATATAGGTTTTGTAGGCAGACCTCTTGTAAACCTTCACGAGACTAAAACTCGTTCACTAGGGACACCTAGGGGTTCAAAGGCTTGTTATTTATGCTTAAAGTGACCGTAGCCTCGACGAGACGGAGTTGTATGTATTTGCCTTAGAATTATTTTGTTTGATTTGGTCGAGGACTAGAAAATTCTAAGTGTGGGGGAATTTGATAGGTGTGATAAACACCTAATTTTATATCTAGTATTGATGCTTTCTTTGCGAGTTTTCATGTAAATTATGTATCTTATGTGTGAATTTGAGTTTGTTAGGTACTTTGGAGTCATTTGGAGCAAAATAAGAAGAAACATGGCAAAAGGTGCAAATGTTATTGGATGCGATTATTTTTCATATTTACTTTTATTTCTTCATCCCTGTCTGAAAAGCATGATTGCTTTAGTGATGAATAAATTGAAGGAAAGAAGTGAATATGAGGAGTAAAAGATGGTTGCTGTTGGTGGAAGGCGAAAGAAAGCGTTCACTTGGAGCAAGGAGAACAAAAGCATCATTTCATGTGTAACTGTTATTGGGAGCCGAGCCGAGCCAACTACTACAGCTTAGTCTAGAGAAGCAACGGACCGGCATCATGGTGCCAACATTTATTTAAGGGGTGCATAGATCATTTTTGGTTACCCCTTATCTTCTACACATGAGTGGTTATATCCAACCCATTCTTACACAATTCCTAAAATTCAGAGGAGATAATTCTTCTACTTGTTATTATTATTCCCTTTACCTGAAAGAAAGAAGGAGATTTATTTATTGGCGGCTTCATGAAATTCATAGAAATTCAGAGGTGGAAATCGAGAAATTGAGGCTATCTGAGATCGAGAGGCTATGGTCCGAAAAGGGAAGTTGAATCTGTAGTTAGAGATAAAATGCAGAATCAGAAGAAAAATTAGGGCTTTGCTCAAGCAGCTGGATTATGAAATTGGAAGTAATGGCTTCTGGGGTAAGAATGGAGAATTAGCTGTTTCGATCTGGCTTAATTGAGTCGATTTGAGGTATGTCTGTAGTTGATTCTATGAGGAATTTTGGGCAAGATTTAGCTTGGAAGTTGAGGTAGTAAAGGAGCTGTTAAGATCACGGATCTAGTTAGGTTTGGATGAAAGTTGAAATTGCAAGTTATGGAAGGCTTGAGATGATGTTGTGTGTGTTTGCTATTGTGGTTGTTTTGAAACTTAGATGCTTGGAAACTGCAGGTTATGGTGGAGTAAATTGCAGTCTAGCCATGGTGCTACTGAGAGATGTGAAGTTGCAATTGAAGCAGCTGTTATTGAAGCGCTACAGAGATGTTGGGTTCAGGGTGCTAGTGATGCTGCAATGAGTAGCTTTACAGTTGCAGATTAAATAAATAGAGTTGAACTGGAGCTTGCAAGACTTGAATGATGACTGTAATGAGTGGTTTTTCTGATGGTGATGTAGTGCTGTTAGAGCAAGATTGCAAAAGGCAGTTATTGGAGTTACTGGTGCAGGTGAGATTCAGAGTCACAACTGGGGATGTTGTTGTTGTTGCTATCATTAAGGGAGCAGTGGTGGCACATGATATGGCTAGGCAGATATTATGGAGCTGAGCAGCAGGTGGTATTACAAGGAGGTGAAACTGCAGGGTAGTTGTTGATGTTGTATCGAAGCCAACACTGAACTGAAGCATTACAGGGGTTGTGGTTGCTATGTAAGGAATGGAGAGTGGGTTGGTGATGGTTTGTGCAGCTAGTAGAATTCTGAGAGTGGGTTACTGTTCAATTGTCCCAACTAATCCCCTCTTGTTACATCTTCCTTTCTGATTTTCAACTCATAAAGGAAGATGTAACAAGAGGGGATTAGTTGGGACAATTGAACAATAAGTGCAGGTGGAAGAGTTTGAGATTACAAGGGAGAGCATCTGGTGTTGTTGATGTTGTATTGAATCTCAAAAGGTGTAGCTCAAGGAGAAGACTTAGGAAGAACTGGTGGCTTAAACCTTGTGGAATGTGCAGGGACATGGGGCAGCTGAAGCTGGTAATGATATAGTATTGCATGTTATGGAGATAAATGGGTAATTGTTGTGGCCAATCCATGTACCAGGTGGTCAAAGCTGGAGTAGTGAACTGAGATAATGAGGTTGCAGTGATTGTGCTAATGAAGCATCAGTGTAGAACTTAACGCAGGTGCGGAAGCTGTCGATTGAGCTGGTGGATTTGAAGATATGGTGGATGATTGCAGGTGAGTAGTGGTGGTAATGGAGTAATATTGCAGGATGCTGCAATGGTTATGGAATTAAAGCTGAATTGTACAGGATAGGAATGAAAACAAATCTACAGGGAAGTTGGTATGCTTTGCAGGATAGCTGGTGGTGCTTTGAAGGTGAAGTTGAAAGAAACCACAGTTACAGAGGCGATGCTGCAATGGATGGAGTCTCATAGTGATGCTGCCCTGACATGAGGAAGTAGCAGCACCTCAGTGCTTCTATGGAGTTGTGTGACTGCAGTCATCCTATGGAGCTGTGGTAAGATGCAGTGAGGACACAGGACTGTTGTGCAGCTGGGAATTGAGCTCTGGAGGTAGTGTAGCTGAACTGAAGTGACATGACTAAGAGTTGAATCTGCAGTTACGAGCGAAGGCAAAGCTTAGTGGGTTGAGACGAGCAGAAGACGGTTGGAGGCAAGGAAATGTGAGGTTCAACTGAATTGCAGGAAAGGGATTGTGCGCATGTAGAGAAGGAAGTGTGAACTGGCAAGATAGAGTTGCAGTGTGTTGGCTGCAATGAAATGCGCAGCCATCATGGCTGGATATGAGTGCTGGCGCATCACATAATTATAGCCTGATGAAAATGGCTTGTCTGGACTAACTCATGTCAACTGAGTCAGTTGACTCCGAGTTGAATCATCTGACTCGGTCTGACTTCCCGAGTTGACTCGTTGACTGGTGACCGGGCGGACTTTTCCGGTAACCTGAGAACTTTTCTGGGACCGGATTCCGGCAGGATTCCGTCCGTTGCAACAGTTTTCCGGCGATCTGGATTTGGCACACTTTTACGTGGGTTTTTCTCACACATGGTTCATGGGCTTGGTGGACTTTTTGGTGATGGACTTTGAAGACCTAATTTTGGAAAGTGGGAAGGCTATAAAAAGAAGAAGTTTCTATTCTTTTGGGGGGATAAATGAGACATAACATATCATACATCACATCTTTCTACTGGGTTTTTGGAGGAGAGCAGCGATTCTACTAGGGTTTGCTTTCATTTATTTTTATGTTCTTCAATTTATTTTTGATAATAATTATGTTGAACCCAAAAACCATGAGTAGCTAAATTCTTAATATTGGTTATGGGATAATAAGTGGATTTCACAAATAAAATCTGATTCAATGCATTAGTTTTGTCTCAAGTTTATTGTTTATGTTTCATTGTTGATATTGATATATGATTTGATTGTTTATTTGGTTGAGTCCGGAATCAATCCGATTTGCATTCATATCTAGAGTTATATTAGGGTTTTCAATACGAAAACGTTGTTCATCCCTGATTCTAAGTAGCATAAATGTGGGTAGTGCTTGTAGAGATATATCCTACTATTCACATATGATTCTAGAGCTATATTTAGTGCTTTTACACATTTCGATTTCTTTGATTAGTCTTATTCCATATAGCTTGTTGCTTCTAGGAAGTTAAATTTAATTTGCTTTTACACTTTAGGTTGCTTTCTAGGAAGAATTCACATATGCATCTTTTAATGTGGTTGTGATGAAATCAGGGAATTAGCGGGATATTCTTGCGATCAAGGTATCCTAGGACTTTTAGTAAATGAGAGATTAAATTTCAATTCTAGTCATTGATGAAAATATGTATTTGTGAATGAAACTATCACGTGACCAATACTTTCTCCATATTGATTATTTTCATACTTTATTGCTTTCAATTTATTTTTATTGCTTTGATAAAACAACATCCCCCCTTTGGTTACTAAGAAACTGAAAATTTGCATAACAACAAAAAGCCTCTCCGTGGATACGAACTCTTTCTTATCGCATACTACTTTATTTTAGGAAGTAAGAAAGTGAAATTATTTCTGCTTCGGCTGAAAACCGACCAATACCAATTGAAAAAGCGGGGGTCTAACAACCACACCCAATATTTCGATTAGCAATCTGTGTGGACAAACTCCAATATGCTTTTCTAGAGAATCAACTAGACAGTTAGACTCAATCAATAGAAAATATATCAAAGAGTTTATTATCTCAATCCCTCAATTTAAATCTTACTCAAGCAAACAACGAGTCTCAATATAAATACAAGAGATATAACTTGGATGGTACCAAAGACCAATATCCAAGTCTCAATCAATTTAAATCAACAACCAAAATGGTCAGATATTCTAATTGATTGAATAACACATAACCTGTATTATTTCAATTATATAATAAAATATAATGTGGAAAAGAAATAACATAGACACCAGAATTTTGTTAACGAGGAAACCGCAAAGGCAGAAAAACCCCGGGACCTAGTCCAGATTAAACATACACTGTATGAAGCCGCTACAGATACTAGCATACTCCAATCTAACTTCGGTATGGACTGTAGTTGAACCCCAATCAATCTCACACTGATCCAAGGTACATTTATTCTCCTATGCCTCTGATCCCAGCAGGATACTGCGCACTCGATTCCCTTAGCTGATTTCACCCACAACCAAGAGTTGTTACGACCCAAAGTCAAAGAATTTAATAAACAAATATGTATCACACAGAAAAGTCTACAGTAATAGATAAATCTGTCTCCCACGAATATACCTACAAGTTTTTGTTCTGTCTTTTTATAAATCAAGGTGAACGGTAACCAATTGATAAAACCAGACTTATATTCCCAAAGAACAGCTCAGTTTTATCAATCACTTCACAATTTTCTTAATCGACGCAACAAAAAAAGATATTGTGGAATCACAAACGATGAGACGAAGTGTTTGTGACTACATTTATATCTTGCCTATCAAAGAAAGAAATCTCATGCCAATTATTACAATTTTACTCATACGATAGAAACAACAAGATCAGATCACACAACTATAAGAAAAGTAGTATCGGTCTGGCTTCACAATCCCAATGAAGTCTTCAAGTCGTTAACCTGGTTTTAGAAGAAGAAAACCAAAGGTTAAAGGAAAATCGACTCTAGCTTAGCAAACTAGTATCACACAGAATGTGTGGGGATTAGGTTTCCAAGTTGCTAGAGTTCTCCCTTATTTAGTCTCTCAAATCAGGGTTTGCAATCAATGTTAGCTTAGTATCAAATCATTCAATATTCACTGTTAGATGAAAACCTGATTAGATTCAAGCTAATATTTATCAACCATTAGATCGAAAATATAACTTGTTATACACACATGAGATGCACGTTTGTAGGCTTGTGAAAACCGTACCCAAACTTGTACATTAGTTGGTTCAACAATAGTTAACCAAATGGTTAGCCATATGATAACTTTCATATCAACCATATTCTTCTTCACTATAACTAGTCCAAATGACTCAAATGAACTAGTTAGAGAGTTTTTCAATTGCTTAGATCTTTATGTACTACACAAGACACAATTGAAGCAAAAATGATATGATTCACTCGAATCAATTCATAAACTATAAATCCACGGTTTGCAATAGCATTCCTTAGTTTATTAATATAAGTTCACATACATCATTTTTAGACATAACCTACCTGGGTTCGCGGACTTAAGTTCCCGAACGGAGTTCACAAACTCTAACAAAAATTCTCGGGTTCGAGAACTTCGTCAGTTCGCGGACTGAGCTCACGCACTATACCGCTTTCACTTGATCAAAAAAGTTCACAAACTTTGGTTCAAGCACTAAGGACTTATACATATATGTGTTTCCACAACAATGCTTATATCCTCCAATGATTATATTGTCTAAACTCTCATTTCAATCATTGAAACATTCTCAGATGGCGTTATATAGTTGTTATTCACAAACTATTTTTCGTCAGAGCGATTTCCAAAATGATTGAAACATAACATGACTTTCGTCACTACGTAAAGATGAACTTGGCTAAAGCGAAAGATTTACCAACACATATTTCGAGAAATAGATAAGCGAGATATACTCAGCTCGAAATATCACATGTGTATAATCTTAGTCTATATAGTAATATAACTTTTGTCTCAAGATAGGAGATAGAGTAGATAGACTTTTGAGTGATAAATAAGTTCAAGTCTCCACACACCTTTTTAGTCGATGAAGATCCACTGGTTTCTTGAGTAGTATTTCGTCTTATATGATGATCGCCATGGTGTTCTTGAGCTCAACTACACTTTCTATCCTAGTCCGAGACCTTAGCTATAGTAGACTAGAAATCAAGTCTTTATAGTTTTGATCACTAACATTGACAAACATGCTTGAGATAGCAATGCATGCGAGTTCGACCGAGCAGTGCTCTAACAATGGTCTTCCAGTTATCTTCAAGCAAGTTACTACCCATAATGTTACAGTTGAAACTTCTAGTGTTAACCCTGAATTGTCAACTCGGGGTTCGATTTGGACTACCAACTCATCCAGAGGATTTAAAATGGTTTTTGTTCCTATAAAACAACCTGTTATTACCAGAGACGAGGTTGTATTTGCTGCTGCTGAGCATGATGCCCTATAGAATCTTAAAATAAATATCAATCCCAGAGATGATTTGATAAAATGCAGTAGAGTAAACAATTCCACCCAAGCCAGCATTGTGGTTATCCCAAATCAATCTGATAACTGTGAACCTGATTATTCTAAACTTTGTCCTCCTATCACTAAATTAGGTGATCTCCCTGCTATCAATATCTATAATTGTACTCTTAATACCCACTATATGGTTGACCCTTATGGTAATTATAATATACTTGTTGATGATACCCCAAGCAATGATGGTGTCCGCAATAATTCTCTTCATGCGGCTGCTTCTTTGGATCTCGGTTCAACCCAGGAGACTCCTCAAATTGGTGGTTCTAGCGACTTTACTCTTGATGGTGGTTCTGCTTCCACCACTCAGGTAAATTCAAATCCTTCCCCTCCTATTATTAATCATGTTAATGCTGCCATCCATGTTAATCTCTATCATGTTAATAATATTAATGTGCTTTGCTGGAATATTAAAGGCTTGGGTAAAAAGACTGCTAATAAGGAGATTAGCCTGTTATGTAAAAATATTAACCCTGATATCATATTTTTATTGGAGATTAAAATGAATAAAGACTTGGATGCCAGAAGACTAAGAAATATGGGTTTCCCATATAGTGTTGGAAGAAGTGGTGGTCTTGTTCTTTCCTGGAAAAAGGAAATTCAACTCCATGTTTTATCCTCTAGCTTAAGGGGAATCTATGTCACATCTACTGATATTGTCCGTTCCAAACTTTGTCACATATATTTCATATATGGAGAGATCAATAGTAGTCTTAGGCAAGCTTTTTGGGAGAATCAATTCCAATTACCACCAATACCTCCAGATGAACCAGTTTTCTTTATAAGTGGTTTTAATGCTCTTCTAGGTACTGAGGATAAGAATGGTGGTATAGAAGTTGATGACTCTGATTTTCTTAACCTTTGAAATTTTTGTGATACCTTTGACTTGCATGATCCTGGGTGAGAACCTAGATTTATTTGGTATAATATGCAACATGGTCCTAATCTTATTCTTGAAAGAATTGATAGATGTCTTATTAACCCTACTACTGAGACTTTATTTCCCAAACTTTGTGTGAATAACTTGCCTAGAGATTCCTATGATCACTGCCCCATGCATATTGGTTTTAATTATGATGATATTTGCATGCCTATGCCCTTCCACTTCATGGAAATGTGGATTGAGGATCTTACCTATAGGGACATTATAGTTAACTCTTGGTCTGTTAATGTTGTGGGATCCCCTGCCTATAAGCTTAAAGATAAACTTTTAAATACAAAAAAAAAAGGTTTACATGAATGGAATAAATCTTCTTTTGGTAACATACAAACTAATATCTCTGCTACTATAGAGGAACTGGCGGAAACTCAGACTTTTGCTCATACAAATTCTAGGGCAATTTCTAAACTCAAAGCTAGATTGGAATATCTCTACAATCTGGAAGAACTCTACTAGAAAGATAAGTTCAGAGAGGTTTGGATCATCGAAGGTGACATAAATTCACCATATTTTCATAGGTTCATCCTCTTCAGGAGAAAGATAAATGTCATTAGCTGGATTAAAGATGTTGCTGGTACTACCCTAACCGATAGGCATAGTATTGGCACATCTTTTGTTGATTATTTTAAGAGTCTGTATTCTTCTCATCCCCAAAAATTCCAGGATGAGATCATTCAAGACCTCCCTGTTAAATTCTCTGAAATTGATAACTACTCCCTAAATTATCCCCTCTCTGCTGAAGAGATTAAAAATGTTATTTTCCAAATGGCAGGAAAAAAGGCTCCAAGGCCTAATGGCTTTACTGGCCTTTTCTATCAAAAACACTGGACATTGTAGGGGAAGTTGTTGTTGATATGACTCGAATTTGTTTTAGAACAGGTAACATTGCTAAAGTTTTTAATCATACCAATATAGCTCTCATCCCCAAAGTTCCCCTAGCTGAGTTGGTCTCTCGATATAGACCCATAGGACTTTGTAACTTTATCTACAAGATCATATCTAAAACTCTAGCTAACAGATTAAAAACTTTTATGAATAACATTATCTCCCAAAACCAAAGTGCTTTTGTTCCTAAAAGAAGTATTTTTGATAATATCCTTCTAGACAATGAGGCCATTTATGCTGTCAATCATCGTGACAAAGCTGTTGGTATTGATGATATCAAGCTTGACATGTCTAAGGCCTATGATAAGCTGGAATGATATTTCCTTGAAAACGTTTTGAAAAAAATGGGTCTGTCTAATCATTGGGTTAAACTCATTAACTTATGTGTTTCCATTGTTTGTTACTTCATTCTTATTAATGGTAGCCCCACTGGTCTTATCCAACCTGAAAGAGGTTTAAGGCAAGTAGACCCTCTGTCTCCTTACATTTATATTATTTTTTTCTGAGGCTTTGACCTCTTATATTGATGTTCTTTCTAGAAAAGGTCTGGTTGAAGGCATAAAGTTGTGCAAGAATGCTCCTGCTATGACACATCTTCTTTTTGCTGATGATTTCCTACTTTTTTCTAAGGCTACTATTGAAGATTTTTAGACTATCAAAGAGTACTACTTGGCTTCTAGTCAAGAGATTAATTTTGACAAGTATGGAATTCTGTTTAGTAAAACATTTCCAGAACATCTTAAGCAATAACATTCTAGTATCCTTGATATTAGTAATGGGGACTTAGGAGAAAAATATTTGGGAACTCTTACTGTTTTTAAGGCTTCTAAAATTCAACCTATATGGGTATTCTCCAAGCTGTTGATGCTAGAATTTCCATCTGGCTTCATAAGATACTCTCCCAAGATGTTAAAACCACTTTGATTAAACATATTGGTCAGGTTATCCCCCTGTATCAAATGGGTGTTTTTCTCATACCTAAACACCTTTGCAGGAAAATGGATTCTCATTTATGTAAATTTTGGTAGGGGGGGGGGGGGGGGAAACCATAGACTCCAAAGATAAAAAAAAAACTTCATCTGTTGGGTTGGGATATTCTTTGTTCTCCTAAATCTGAAGGTGGCATTGGTTTTAGGAAAGCTGAACTCAATAATCTTGCTATGCTAGCTATAAATGCTTGGAGGATTATTGAGAACCCTGATTGCCTGTTAGCCACTACCCTCAAAGCTAGATATTTCCCTAGAACTGATTTTTTAAATGCTAAGTGTCATGCTAACTATTCTTGGACTTGGAAATGCCTTCATGCTATAAAGGAACTAATTAAACCTTTTATCACTTGGATTGTTGGAGATGGTCAATTTATTGACCCTTGGTGTGACAAATGGATCCTTTCATTGAATTTGTTGTCCCTAACCCTTTGGTGCCTCCTGATCCAACTATTAAAGTTTCATATTTTATCAACCCTATCACTAGATCTTGGTATGTTAATAGATTAAACACCCATTTTGATGATGCTTCTGTTGAGAAGATTGTCACTATTCCCTTAAGCCATACTTGCACTCCGGACAGGAGGGATTGGGATCTTTCATAGAATGGCAGATTTAATTTTAAATATGCTTACTTGGGACTTCGAGGGCTTAGGCATTCCCCATGTAGTTCTCTTTGGAAGCGCATTTGGAAAATTAATGTGCCTTACAGAATTCAAGTTTTCACCTTGAAAGCTGCTAGAAATGCTTTACATGCTAGAACTATCTTGCATACCAGAATGCCTATGCACTATGTTGAATATGCTAGGTGTACTGATCCTTATGAATTGGTTATGCATGCTTTGGTCATGTGTTCGTTTGCTATTCGTGTTTGGTTCCTCTCTTCCTTTTGTGCTAACTGATAGACACATTTTTGTGTCTAAGTTGTCCTCAATTTTCTCTTTGTTGGTACTCGATTTTGTACTTATTATGGCATTTTGTGCGTTTGTAGGTGTTTTTTGGGAAATAAACATTTTTGGAAAAATCAGCTCGAAAAATTACTCGGAGCACCCCTGGAAGACATTTGCTAAATGGACCCCTAATTTGGATAAGGAGCACCTCAATTTATAAGGGGCCCCTCAGTTGGACACCTGCTATTCGCACCCCAGTTCAGGATAGGGTCACCTTTATCTTCTTCATTTGAATTTTCAGTTTGGTGGAAAAAGCTCACAGGCTATGGCAGAATTTAGGGTTCATAATTTGAAGATGTTTTAAAGAGACTCAACGTCTGAAACTCTTTGTGATGACTTGATTGAGCTTAACAGGCTTAGTTTGGGTCTTTGGTTCGACTGCAATTGGCTAGATAACTCGAGTTGAAGTAAAACAGAGGAGTGTGTACGAAGTTAGATAATCGTGGGATCTTCTATCATTTTCCCGAGAATTGCTGAGATTGGCGTGTGATGGAATCAATATTTGATGAATTTTCAACGTGTTTGGAGGGTGGTTGAATGCTGCAGAGGCGTGATGAGATAAAACAGGGAAGAAATATTTACGTATTTTCCTGTGTTGCTCTCTGTTGGCGTCATGTTGGGAAGTCTTGTGCAGTTTAAGGAAGTAATGTTCCCTGGATGATATTTTAATTATTTAGGGAGATTTTTACAACCCATAGAGGCGTGGAAAAAGTTATTGAGAGAAAGAAATCTCGGTGATTTGGCAGAAAAGAATATATCGAGTTATGTGGCGAGATTATATGGAGTTATGAGGGCTTATTCCCGGTCCAATTGGGTATTTAAGGGCTTATGGAGTCGCATAATAGGGGGATGCGAGTCAGGGGAAGAAATAGAGCATTGAATAGGAAGTTGCAGAGTTTTATATGCTGTTGCATTAAGAAGAAGTGAAAGAACACATAACATCACATGTAAACAGTCACATAAACCGTTACCTATACTTTCAAATTCAATATCTTTAAAACAATTTCTGTAACAATTATTTCGAATTCGCAACAGTCTGTTAGTGTTTCTCTGTAAAAGTTGATTCTGTAACAATTATATTTGTTACAAAGACACTCTTTATATCTTTTCCTCTTACAAACACCTTTTTGACCAATGAAATCAACTTTAGAGCGTGTTTCCAACATGAGAAGCTAGACCCCACCATTGGGACGACGGAGGAAGCTTTTTTTCATCCCGATGGTAATTCAATTAATTCTTTATTTACTTTTTGCACTGATTTTTAACGATTTATGATTTCAATTAATTATTTGTGACTTTGTTTGATGACGCATGCTTAGTTCTAGGTAATTTTGATGCTTCATGCTTACAATTTATAACTAATGTTTTATGAAATCTACCTTGGCAAAGAATAAAGTTAATATTTCTTTTATTTTAAGTTATAATTTCCTAGGATTAATTTCTGAACCACTTGAATATGAAAAACAGTGAAATCCCGAGTCCCAGTAAATTCTTCATCATGTTACATATTTTGTATATATTTTTAGTATTTTCGTTTATTAAATCTGAAATCAATCTCATCAAGTCTGAGTGAACGACAACCTTATTTACCACTATCTAAAATTTCATCACTAACACTAAGATCTTTAGTAATTAATCATTTATTGATTGGATGTTATTTTGGTTAGTTGACCCAGTTTTTAAACACCCTGATGGAGATCAATATTTCTTTGTTGCAATTCTTTGGTCTCTTTGGAAAAGTAGAAATAACCTGGTTTTTTGAAATATCAGAGATACCCATACTGTTGTTCTTATGAGAGCTAAATCCATGTTATTAACTATAAAACTTAGTCACATTGATTCTCCTATGGTCCATGTTGGTTTATGTGACATATGGATGACCCCACCAATTGGTTGGATAAAATGAAATACTGATGGAGCTTATGATGATTTGTCTGGGAACAATGGTGCAGGATTTGTCATGAGGGACTTCTCCAACACTGCCTCTTTTTGTGATTCGATAGTTTTTGAAGTTGAGTCAGCCGAAGAAGCTGAATCCAGAGTTATTTTGGTGGCATTGAAAAAAGTTGTGGAGGAAAAGCTTACTCATATCATTATTGAGAGTGATGCTTAGAGTCTTATCAATCAATTTTCTGTTGGCTCATTTGATGGGAACTCTAGAACGGATGTTATCTTCAAGGACATTCAATTTTTCTCTTCTAGTCTTGTAGCTTGTCCCTTTACTTTCCAACCTCGTATTTGTAATTCCGTGGCTCATGAACTTGCACTTTGGGCTAAGACAAACAATTTTACTATGAACTGGTCTGTTCCTCCAATCTGGCTGATGCCGATTGTTGAGGGGGGTCATTAGCCTTTTTGAAGGCCGTTGCTTATTTTAAAAAAACAATGAAAAAAGAAAACTATCGGCCTATATATGTGGTACGGAAGGAGTAATTTTTTATACTAACAATAATCAATTAAAATGTTTTGAAAATATAATCACCTTTTGGAGGACAAAATTCTAAAATGAAAAAGGTTGTCTTTTTAGGGATGGAGGGAATAATATATGATGAACAATGAAGAATCTTAATCTAAAGATTTAAACGCTCAAAATGTTTTGAAGATGTTTGTAATTTTGAATTAAGTTTTATAAAATGTCTTAATTGACATAATATTTTTCATAGAATGCGAAGATAAACGATTCCAATACCTCTTCTTTTTAAAATTATGGATTTCACAGGAAAAAAATCTGGAACATCCCGATTATTCCGAGAAAAAAACTATTTTTATAGAAACTAGTTGAATAGGCTTTTGCAACCTCTAGTTGATTGGAAAAGTATGTATCGGTTATTTATATAAAATGTTTATGTAATTTCCAAAGTCTGGAGTATGTTTTTATGATTCCCATTCGCTAGAGCATTATGGTTCTTCCTCTTCCTAGCCTTTGTGACAACTATGTCATCCACGAGTTTTATAATTTATTGGATTGCCAATTGGATATCTTTTCCAACGTATTTCTTCTCTTTAACAATTTTGCTATAATTTTGTTGTATATATGGAAACATAGGTGTTCTGTGATATTTGAAAAGATTATTCATATTCCTTACTTAATGTTCAAGCAAATTAGAGACCGTATGCAAGATTCCTCCACCATTTCAATCTCTCAAAAAACTAAGACAAATGTATCAACAACAAACCCTCGTAGTCTACCTGGGATACAAATCGGATTTTTTTTTAAATGCTTCGTTCAAAGAGACAAACTTGTAAATAGGTTATGCTTTCCACCTTTATTCGGTAGACCAAGAATCCTTGATGCATATTGAGGCGGGACCTAGTTCGGCATCCTCAACTTTACATATAGAAGCGTAATTTTCGTTGGTCACAAGCAATTGGCTAAACAATAATATTCATTAAAGCGTCACCATAGCAACAAACGGCAAACAACTAGCATACATCAACAACAAAAGCACAAAGGCTTCTTGACAAGCCGGAAAATAAAATCAGTAAGATTATATCAATTCTGACGAATTTTCCATTGATAGGTGTAGAATACACCTAATTTACTATCTAGTAGTTTATGCTTTCTTTGCCATTTTTCTTGTAAAATATGTATTTTACGTGTGTTTTTGAGTTATTAGGTACTCTGGAGTCACACGGAGAAAAAGAAGAAGGAATCACCCAAATTTGAGCAAAAGGGCAAATCTGTCATTTAGGGAAGAACACTATCTGGAGCCCAGCCACAGTTAAGGGATAGCCCGGAAGTGTTAAAAGCACCAGCTTAGTCGATCATGGCGCCTAGATAGCTAAATGTGGTATGTCATTGTGGACCATAATATTCCTCGGACCAAATCATTGTGCGGCCCATAATACTAGATCCCAAATAGTATAACCCTAAATCATATTCTCATTCAATCATTCACTGAAACTGAGAAAAGAGAAAAGATACGCAAGCAGCTGTGGAGCTGAAATCAAGCAGCAACGCTGCTATTGTTCCGAGAGATGAATTGAGAGTTGAAGATCGAGAAGGATAGAATTGATCTTGAAGAACACACACAGAAGATGAGATTAGTGGTGTTATTTGTTCAATGGAAGAAATTGAGAAGAGACTGCATATGGAATTGAAGAATGAAATTGAATCTGAAATTGATACATCCATGAGTTGAGAGTTGTAGTGGTGCTGTTAATTGGTTCGAATCAAGAATGGGTTTTGTAAAATCAGTTTGGATATGAACAAAATCGGCAAGAACTGATTAAAGAAGAACTTGGTCGATCTATGGAAGATAATAACAAACTAACGCTAATGGATGTATGGGTTCGAATTATAAGAGCTTCTGTTAAAATGGGTGTTCGAATCTGGGTTCGAGAATAATTTGTAAATGATGTTGTTGTTTTCCAGGTATGAGATTTGAGATTCAGATGGGGAAAATAATTATGGGTTCGATACGTGGAGATAGAGGTGATGAATTTGTTGCTGTTGAAAAGGGTTTGAAGGAGGCATCGGGTTTGGATTGTTATGGTTTAATCTGAAATCGATGAAACTGGTGGTAAAGAGAGATGGGTTTTGACTGAGTTATCTGGAAAAGGAAGAATAAAGCTGCAAGATGGAATTGTTGGTGAAGCAACTGGTATGGGTGGTTCTGTTGGTGCTCAGTTGATTGCAGGTGCAACTAGAATACATCAATTGAGCTGATTGTGAATGAGAATGCATTGCATAAGAATTGATAGATGTATGTTAGGTTTGTGAATGTTACAGGGAATGAGAGAAGAAAAATAGAGGCCTGAAATTGGCCGGGAAATTCCTGTAATTAAACAGAACTCGGCCGGTTTTACCCTCCGACGAGTCAACTCAGTATTGGTGACCTATTTAGCTCGTGAGTAAGACCAGTAAGACGGATTCTGATCAGCTGATTGAGGAGCTGACTCTTTCTGCCTTAACCCGACTGACTGACGACGACCGTTAGTTTGATCTGCTTGACCGTTAGTCCTAACGTGGACTGATGGAATATTCCGCCGATCGATAGAATTTTCAGGTGGCCGGTGGTGACGGATTCCAGCCTATTTCCGGCCAAAAACCCAGTTTTCCGGTGAGCAAAAATTACAGAATTTTGTGTGGACTTCTCTCATGTGTGTGAAGACTTAGAATTGGGAATTGGATGAAAACTTGGAAGTTTTGGAGAATTGGACTCGAAATTGGAATATGGCTCAAAATGGGAAAGTGGTGTTCTTATGTAATGTGGAATCTTTTCCTACAAAGATATGGAGAGTATTGAAGCCTATAAATAAAGGAGTTCTCTACAACTTTTAGACACACATCTACTTTGGAGAAGGAGTTAAAGTGCACAAGGATTGGAGGAAGGAGCAACCATCATCTTTTCAATAAGTTTTTCTTTCTTCCTTAATTATTATTATTATTATTGTGTGAACTCCAAACTATGAGTAGCTAATTTTCTTATTGATTGAGGATGAATTCCTAGTTCTTAATATATGATTTGAGTTTTGTTTCAATTCTACTTTGAAGTTTTTCATATGATTATTATTTGTTTTTACTAATATTAATGTTTATGATTGATTGATAGGTTGTTTGGAGTGCACGCTAAATTGATTTGTTAATTTAATCTAAAGCTAGTGAAGTTAGGGAATACATAATAGTTTCTTGACTCTTTACACAAGTAGAAAACACAAGACCTTGCGGAGGGATTCCGTGGAGCAATTGTGTGTGAAAAAAACGCAAGAAAGTGGACCAAGCGAACCAAGTCTAACTACTAGTACTAAACCTAAGTTCATAAATCTTAATGCGTTCGGGGAATTACATCTTGTAAGCGAACCTCAAGGTGGTTCTTTTGAATAGAATCTGATAACTAAGCGAACATTGTTACTCAGTGAAATAAGGAATTTTGGGGTTAGCTAAGCGAACCTGCTATCCTACGGTTGGTGATAATCTATGACTAATAAAAAGTGGAAAAGAACATAACTTTAATCATTGTTTTGCAGCGAAGAAGGATTCCTTGATCTATTCTCTCTTATTGAATTCAACTTACACTTTTAATTACTTTGCTTATTTCTTTTGCTTTATAAATTTTAGAACCAATACCCCCTTTTTTGTGACAATTTTGCAACTAATAATCTCTTGATCCTCGTGGGATCGATCTTGACATCCCTATATTACTTGTTAATTAGGTAGTAAAGTATTAATTAATTTGTTGTGGTTACGACACGCATCAAATTTTGGCGCCGTTGCCGGGGAGCAACGGACGATTTTAGTTTTTTTTTTTTTTGCTTTATCCTTGCTTTGTTAGATTCTATACCGTATCTAACTTAGTTTTGTGAACCTTGTTTTAGGTGTTATATCTTTGGTGAAGGCTTAAAAAGGGAAGACCGAGTCCAATACGTCTTCGATCCGGCACTCAACTAATGGATTTCATTCGAGCAGTTAATACTCCGCTTCCTCGTTCTACATCAAGTGAGTTCGCAGATTCAGACATAGAAGCAGAAGCAATGGGTGATCGTACACTCAAGGACCTAGCTTCTCACAAGCTCGATACACAACAATGGTGTATCCAAACTAAATCAACTTTCGAGATCAAGCCGGGGTTGATTAGAAAATTACCAAAGTTTCATGGCATGGTGAATGAAGACCCAAACAAACATCTTATGGACTTCAATACCATATTCATGGCCATGCTTCCACCGGATATTAATGCGGATGGAGCAAATTTGAAAGCTTTTTCGTTCTCTTTGGCGGGCAATGCTAAGGAATGGTTGTACTATTTGCCTTCCGGAAGTATCACAACATGGAATGGGATGAAGAAAATTTTCCTTGAGAGATATTTTCCCGCATCAAAAGATACTCAAATTCGCAAGGAGATTTGTGGGATGAAACAACATGTGGGAGAGTCATTATATGAATGTTGGGATCCGTACAAGATATTGGTGGCAAGTTGTCCACACCATCAATTTAGTGACGCCATGATAATCCAATACTTCTATGAAGGTCTCCAAACAAGTGATAGATATCTTCTTGACGCCGCGAGTGGTGGTGCACTAGTAAACAAGACGGTGGCCGAAGCTACCGAGTTGATTGAAAGTATGGCGGCAAACTAGCAACAATTATATGCGAGAGGTGATTCAATGGTAAAGTTGGTGCATGAAGTTAGTGACTCGTCTTCACAATCCGATCACCGGTTAAACAACATAGAGAGGGTAGTGCAACGGTTGTCCGCGGTAGTTATTCTGGATGATGAAACCGAACAAGTAAATGCTTTATATCCAAATCAAAGGCCAAGGTACGATCCATACTCAAATACTTACAATCCCGGTTGGAAGGATCATCCCAACTTTAGCTATGCAAACAAGCAAGCGGCGGCTCCTAATCCATATGCGCAAAAAGGTGGATTCCAACAATCACGTTTCCAACCTCAACAACAACAATTCCAACCACAACAAGTCAAGGAGCAAGATTCTTCGAATGATGACAAGTTGAATGTGATAATGCAAAGCATGCAAGGTCTCACTTCTATGTTACAACAAAACCAACAAAAGACCGATTCGGCAATCAAAGCTTCGGAACAAAGGACCGGTTTGGAAATCAAGGATTTACAAACTCAAATGGGACAATTGGCGACCGATATGAACTTAATGAAAGCTCAAACATCCACAAAACTTCCTTCACAACCATTTGTGAACCCAAGAGAGAATGTTTATGCGGTTACTTTACGAAGTTGAAGACAAGTAGAGAGTCCAAGTTATCATGAAGAAGCTAGTGAAGAGGTAGTCAAAGACAAGGAGGAAGCCAAACCAAGGGAGAATTCTACACAAACCGCCAAATCAAAGGAACCAGTTCCCACTTTTACTACTCCACATCCTTTTCCTAGTCGTTTTGCTAAGTCCAAGAAGGAATCTCAAGACAAGTCACTCATGGTTATCTTTAATAAGATCAAAATCAACATCCCATTCATCGAGGCAATTAGAACAATGCCAAAGTATGCTAAGTTCATGAAGTAATTATGCACAAAGAAGGATAGGTTGCTTGATAATGAAATTACTAAAGTTGGCGAGAGTGCGTCGGCTATGCTTTTGAAGAAGATGCCTACAAAGTGCACGGATCCCGGTGGTTTCACGGTGCCAATTACTATTGGTAAGAAAAGGTTTGAACATGCTTTACTTGACTTGGGAGCTTTCATTAGTGTAATGTCGGCCGATATATATGACTCCTTGAATCTTGGACCATTGAAAGAGACAAGAGTTATTATCCAATTAGCAAACAAGTCTAACATTTATCCAAAGGGACTTGTAGAATACGTTCTAGTGCAAGTGAATGAGTTAATTTTTCCAGTGGATTTATTTGTGGTGGATATGGACAACAATGAGAATCGTTCATCTACTTCTCTACTTCTTGGGAGGCCATTTATGAAGACCTCAAAGACGAAGATTGATGTGGACAAGGGTATACTCACTATGGAGTTCGACAAGGAAGTAATAAACTTCAACATATTCGAATCCATGCGCTACCCAAGTGATGTGCATTCCATTTACTCCATTGATGTGGTTAGTTCATTAGCGCAACAAATGGTGGAATTGAATAAAGAGGACGAACTTGATGTGGTGTTGCAAAAGAGCATTGAATTGGACGTCCACGGCTTGCATAACTTGGATGTTAAAATTTCCAAGTAATTGGTGGAGACGTGTGGTGCTTTAACGGCATTACAAGAAGCTAAGGGTAGTGTTTCATATATTTCTTTACCCGTGAATGATGAATTACTTGTACCATCTATTGTGAAGGCGCCTAAACTAGAGTTGAAACCACTTCCGGATCATTTGAAGTATGTGTTCTTGGGAGATATAGATGAGCTTCCGGTGATTATTTCAAAGAACCTCACACCGGTACAAGAAGATTGTTTTCTTAGAGTCTTGAAAGAGCACAAAACGGCTATTGGTTGGACAATTGCGGACATCAAAGGCATTAGTCCATCCATGTGCATGCATAGGATTATAATGGAAGAGAATGTGAAGCCGGTACATGATGCTCAACGTAGGATTAATCCTCCCATGATGGAGGTTGTGAAGAAAGAGATACTCAAATTGCTAAGTGCGGGGGTGATCTACCCAATTTCCGATAGCAAGTGGGTTAGTCCGTTACAAGTGGTGCCAAATAAGTCCGGTGTTACGGTTGTTCAAAATAAAGACGATGAACTTGTTCCTACAAGAGTTCAAACCGGTTGGAGAGTATGCATTGACTATAGAAAGCTTAATTCCGCAACCCAAAAGGATCACTTTCCTTTACCTTTCATTGATCAAATGTTGGAGCGGTTAGCGGGGCATTTGTATTATTGTTTCTTGGACGGTTATTCGGGATACAACCAAATTGTGATTGCACCGGAGGACCAAGAGAAGACTACTTTCACTTGTCCGTTTGGAATGTTTGCATATAGACGGATGCCGTTTGGTCTTTGCAATGCACCGGCTACTTTCCAAAGATGCATGGTAAGTATATTCTCGGATTACGTGGAGCGCATCATCGAGGTATTTATGGACGACTTTAGTGTTTATGGCAATTCTTTTGATAGATGTTTAGACAACCTTGAACTAGTTCTTAAACGATGCATAGACACAAACCTTGTCCTTAATTGGGAGAAATTTCATTTTATGGTAAACCATGGCATAGTACTTGGTCACATTTTGTCCTCTCAAGGGCTCTAAGTGGACAAGTCAAAGATAGATTTAATAAGAAACTTACAATATCCCACTTCGGTGAGGGAGGTTCGTTCTTTTCTTGGCCATGCAGGTTTCTATAGGAGGTTTATCAAGGATTTCTCCAAAATCTCCATGCCGATGTGCAAGTTACTACAAAAGGAGGTACCTTTTGACTTCAACAAGGAATGCAAGGATGCTTTTGACAAATTGAAGTCAATGTTGACTAGTGCACCGATTATCAAGTCACCGGATTGGAATCTTCCATTTGAACTAATGTGTGATGCTAGTGATTATGCGGTTGGAGCCGTTTTGGGTCAAAGAGTGGACAAGTTGTCCCATGTTATATATTATGCATCTAGGACCCTCAATGATGCATAAATCAACTATTCTACCACGGAAAAGGAGTTATTGGATATAGTGTTTGCATTGGAAAATTTTTGATCATACTTGGAGGATACAAAGGTTATTGTGTATTCCGATCATGCCGCACTTAAATACTTACTAAAGAAGAAATAAGCTAAGCCAAGACTAATCTGGTGGATCCTATTACTACAAGAGTTCGACATAGAAATTCGAGATAAGAAAGGTATGGAGAATACCGTTGCGGATCATCTTAGTAGACTTGTTATGTATCACGAAGAACTTCCATTACAAGACCGCTTCCCGGACGAACAACTTTTCTCCTTGGAAGAATCAACACCTTGGTATGCGGATATAGTGAATTACTTGGTGACAAGAAAGGTACCTAGTACAATGTCCAACTTCCAAAAGATGAAACTTAAGAAGATAGCGAAACAATATGTGTGGGATGAACCATACTTATGGAAATATGGCGTTGATCAAATAATGCGAAGGTGCGTACCTAACTCCGAATTTCAATCTATTCTCTCCTTTTGTCATAATTTTGCTTGTGGTGGCCATTTTGGTTCTAAACGTACCGCTCTCAAAGTTCTTGAGAGTGGATTTTATTGGCCCACCTTGTTTGAAGATTCATATGTTTTTTGTAAATCGTGTGATAGATATCAAAGAACGGGAAATCTAGGTGCTTGAAATCAAATGCCACTCACACCAATTCTCGCCGTAGAGATTTTTAATGTGTGGGGTATCGATTTTATGGGCCCTTTTGTCAATTCGAATGGAAATTTTTATATACTTCTTGCCGTAGATTATGTTTCGAAATGGGTGGAGGCTAGAGCCACCAAAACTAATGATTCTCAAGTTGTTTGTGATTTTGTAAGAGAAAACATATTCACTAGGAACGGCACACCAAGAGTGGTGATAAGCGATGGAGGCTCGCATTTCAAGAAGTCTTTTCACGCACTCCTCAAGAAGTACAACATAACACACAAGATTGGTACGCCTTACCATCCACAAACTAGTGGACAAGCGGAAATTTCAAACCGTGAAATCAAGTCCATTCTTGAGAAAACGGTGAATACCACAAGGAAAGATTGGAGCTTTAATCTCAATGATGCACTTTGGGCGTATAGAATGGCGTACAAGACACCGATTGGTATATCTCCATATAGGTTGGTTTATGGCAAAGCTTGTCATCTTCCGGTTGAACTTGAACATAAGTCTTATTGGGCGATAAAGAAATTCAACATGGAGTATGATGAAGCGGGGAAACAAAGAAAGTTGCAACTAAATGAGCTAGAGGAGATACGTAATGATGCTTACGAGAGTGCCCGGATTTACAAGGAAAAGACCAAGCTTTTTCATGACAAGATGATTTCAAGGAAAAGTTTTGTTGTGGGGCAAAAAGTTCTTTTATTTAATACTCGTTTACGTTTATTTCCGGGTAAGCTTAATTCCCGTTGGGTGGGACCATTTATTATTACTAATGTTTATGATCATGGTGCAGTTGAAATTGTTAGTGAAAAAATAGGACAACCCTTGAAAGTCAACGGCCATAGGTGGAAGCCATATTATGAAAACTTTCCAACGGAGCATGTGGACGTGATTGGACTTCGAGATGTGCTCCCTCTAGAGGAGTAATGTGAAACAAGAGCTATGTCGGTCCGTCGACTTTAAAACAAGCGCTAAGTGGGAGGCAACCCACCGGTTTTGTATTTCTTATCCTTTTGTTTTTATTTGCTTTTTGTTTTGTTTGTTTATTTTTCTTGTTCCATATCATATTAGGATTTCCCACCTTGACTTTACTTGGACGATTCAATTACATTGAGGACAATGTAAGGTTTAAGTGTGGGGGAGTGTTTAAGCATATTTTTTTGCATAAAAAAAAAATTGCATAAAAACTTCAACTTTTAGAGATTTTAGAGTCACTAGCATGTTTCTAGGTATGTTTACATAGAGAATTCTGACCGACATAATTGAACTTGGAAGTGTTAGGGGACTACGTTCGGATTTCTTATTTGTTAGAGTGTTAAATAATGGATTTAATCATGCCGGTGATGCAAATTTGGTGCAGGGAGAAGTGCGTTATTAGAGTTGCTGATCAATCATTAGTGGAGACTACCCATTTTCATATCAACCAAGGCACCGACCAAAAAATTCTTCCTTGACTAAAGAGCTTCTTTTGAGTGTGTGTCACCGTACGTTAATTCCGGGTAGAATGGTGAGCTACCCAATTTCACACCAATTTCAACACTATTTTGATCTCTTGAGTGCTAATTTTTGTCAATCATGAGGGTGACGGCTATGGATGAAAGCCTCCTTCTTGTAGTTCGATTTGCAGTTAGCACCATTCTCGCTCGACAACAACTGGTCCATAGAAACACCATTATCAACAAGGGAGCGACATTAAAATCTACAAGGAAAGTTGAAAAGGTTCAAGGTTTGAAAGCAACAACAGAATAAGAAAATAGCTAAATTTCAAATCCAAGTAAAGCAACATACAATGAGCAGATTTTTACATATATGTTGAAGACTTACAATACAATGAGGTAATTCTATATTCAAGTATGAAGACTAATTTACAATAGCGAAGAAAAGCAAAAGGTGAGAATTATTGAAGTTTATGATTTCGAGACGATACAAGTTGTGAAGAATCAAGTGGTAAAGTACTTTTCCATGACCATGGTTGTTTTATTTTTCACTTTGTTTTGTATTTAGTTTCTCTTGTTGATTCAAAAAAAAAAAAAATTGAAAAAATATGAGACAAGAGAAATATCTATTATTGTTTTGTTTTGAATAAGCCGTGGGGAAGGAAAATCTATAAGGAGTTTCAAGCGACAAGGATTTTAAGGAAAAGGGTTACAAATTGTCAAGGATCTACGAAATTCAAGAGTTTAGCATCAATAGTTGAAGCCGAAGACCAAAAAGATGAAGACAAGGAGCGGAAGACGTTTCTATTGGATGCCGTGAGAGTGGTGTTATCATAATTGGCAATCGGATGTGAAGGTAAGTAAGTAATCTCATCCTCGATAATAGTGGTTGATTTCCTTTCTTAGAGATCGTTAGAAAAAAAATATTTTTCAAAATGTTAAAAGATGTGGTTTTTCAAAATTTCAGAAGTTATCCTTCCCACCATTCAACGTGTTGCAGGAATTCTCTCTTCATTCCTACCTGCACACATGTGAGACCCATAAAAAAGCCATCTTTTTGAGTGCAATTATCATAAAACCCTTTTTAATGAGGCAGAAGTCGAGGTGAAATGCTTATAGATTGTTTCTCAAACACGCGTTCTCTCATTATGGTGTGGTTATTTCTCACTCAACATTCAAGAATGAGAATATGTTCTTTAGTATTTCTAACTTCTTATTACTAGCATGCAAAACTCTATGTCCTCATAACTCTTTCGATGCTTGGGACGCTTGAACGCTTTGAAGTTGTAAGTTTTTAGTTTGATTTGCTCGAGGACTAGCAAAGTCTAAGTGTGGGGGAATTTGATAGGTGTAGAATACACCTAATTTACTATCTAGTAGTTTATGCTTTCTTTGCCATTTTTCTTGTAAAATATGTATTTTACGTGTGTTTTTGAGTTATTAGGTACTATGGAGTCGCACGGAGAAAAAGAAGAAGGAATCACCCTAATTTTAGCAAAAGGGAAAATCTATCATTTAGGGAAGAACACTATTTGGAGCCCAGCCACAGTTAAGGGATAGCCCGGAAGTGTTAAAAGCACCAGCTTAGTCGATCATGGCGCCTAGATAGCTAAATGTGGTATGTCATTGTGGAC
This sequence comes from Papaver bracteatum, assembly GCA_023529315.1. Lineage (NCBI taxonomy): Eukaryota > Viridiplantae > Streptophyta > Magnoliopsida > Ranunculales > Papaveraceae > Papaver > Papaver bracteatum. The sequence goes on from JAJJWX010004051.1 coordinate 95,795, forward strand.
CATAATATTCCTCGGACCAAATCATTGTGCGGCCCATAATACTAGATCCCAAATAGTATAACCCTAAATCATATTCTCATTCAATCATTCACTGAAACTGAGAAAAGAGAAAAGATACGCAAGCAGCTGTGGAGCTGAAATCAAGCAGCAGCGCTGCTATTGTTCCGAGAGATGAATTGAGAGTTGAAGATCGAGAAGGATAGAACTGATCTTGAAGAACACACACATAAGATGAGATTAGTGGTGTTATTTGTTCAATGGAAGAAATTGAGAAGAGACTGCATATGGAATTGAAGAATGAAATTGAATCTGAAATTGAGACAGCCATGAGTTGAGAGTTGTAGTGGTGATGTTAATTGGTTCGAATCAAGAATTGGTTTTGTAAAATTAGTTTGGATATGAAAAAAATCGGCAAGAACTGATTAAAGAATAACTTGGTCGATCTATGGAAGATAATAACAAACTAAAGCTAATGGATGTATGGTTTCGAATTACAAGAGCTTCTATTAAAATGGGTGTTCGAATCTGGGTTCGAGAATAATTTGGAACTGATGTTGTTGTTTTCCAGGTATGAGATTTGAGATTCAGATGGGAAAAATTATTATGGGTTCGATCTGTGGAGATAGAGGTGATGAAGTTGTTGTTGTTGAAAAGGGTTTGAAGGAGGCATCGGGTTTGGATTGTTATGGTTTAATCTGAAATCGATGAAACTGGTGGTAAAGAGATATGGGTTTTTGGTAGTTCTTCACTGTGAATGATGGGATCTGGTGGTAAAGAGAGATGGCTTTTGACTGAGTTATTTGGACAAGGAAGAATGAAGCTACATGATGGAATTGTTGGTGAAGCAACTGGTGTTGGTGGTTCTGGTGGTGCTCAGTTGATTGCAGGTGCAACTAGAATACAATAATTGAGCTGATTGTGAATGAGAATGCATTGCAGAAGAATTGATAGATGTATGTTAGGTTTGTGAATGTTATAGGGAATGAGAGAATAAAAATAGAGGTCTGAAATTGGCCGGGAAAGTCCTGTAATTAAACAGAACTCGGCCGGTTTTACCCTCCGACGAGTCAACTCAGTATTGGTGACCGATTTAGCTCGTGAGTAAGACCAGTAAGACGGATTCTGATCAGCTGATTGAGGAGCTGACTCTTTCTTCCTTGACCCGACTGACTAACGACGACTGTTAGTTTGACCTGCTTGACCGTTAGTCCTAACGGTGGACTGAAAGAATATTCCTCCGATCGATAGAATTTTCAGGTGGCCGGCGGTGACGGATTCCGGCCTATTTCCGGCCAAAAAGCCAATTTTCCGGTGAGCAAAAATTACAGAATTTTGTGTGGACTTCTCTCATGTGTGTGAAGACTTAGAATTGGGAATTGGATGAAAACTTGGAAGTTTTGGAGAATTGGACTCAAAATTGGAATATGGCTCAAAATGGGAAAGTGGTGTTCTTATGGAATGTGGAATCTTTTCCTACAAAGATATGGAGAGTATTGAAGCCTATAAATAAAGGAGTTCTCTATAACTTTTAGACACACATCTACTTTGGAGAAGGAGTTAAAGTGCACAAGGATTGGAGGAAGGAGCAACCATCATCTTTTCAATAAGTTTTTCTTTCTTCCTTAATTATTATTATTATTATTGTGTGAACTCCAAACTATGAGTAGCTAATTTTCTTATTGATTGAGGATGAATTCCTAGTTCTTAATATATGATTTGAGTTTTGTTTCAATTCTACTTTGAAGTTTTTCATATGATTATTATTTGTTTTTACTAATATTAATGTTTATGATTGATTGATAGGTTGTTTGGAGTGCACGCTAAATTGATTTGTTAATTTAATCTAAAGCTAGTGAAGTTAGGGAATACGTAATAGTTTCTTGACTCTTTACACAAGTAGAAAACACAAGACCTTGCGGAGGGATTCCGGGGAGCAATTGTGTGTGAAAACAACGCTAGAAAGTGGACCAAGCGAACCGAGTCTAACTACTAGTACTAAACCTAAGTTCATAAATCTTAATGCGTTCGGGGAATTACATCTTGTAAGCGAACCTCAAGGTGGTTCTTTTGAATAGAATCTGATAACTAAGCGAACCTGTTACTCAATGAAATAAGGAATTTTGGGGTTAGCTAAGCGAACCTTCTATCCTACGGTTGGTGATAATCTATGACTAATAAAAAGTGGAAAAGAACATAACTTTAATCATTGTTATGCAGCGAAGAAGGATTCCTTGATCTATTCTCTCTTATTGAATTCAACTTACACTTTTAATTACTTTGCTTATTTCTTTTACTTTATAAATTTTAGAACCAGTACCCCCTTTTTTGTGACAATTTTGCAACTAATAATCTCTTGCTCCTCGTGGGATCGATCTTGACAGCCCTATATTACTTGTTAATTAGGTAGTAAAGTATTAATTAATTTGTTGTGGTTACGACACGCATCATCCATACATGTAAAATTTATCAACATGAAACACAGCATAACAGCGAACTCTATGGCAAATAAAACGAGGATTCAAAGCCTCCAACACATTACAACACATCTTCGATAACAAGTCCACAAGTCTTTTATTTACGGAATGCTCACGAAACAATAAATTATTTACTTGATGTACTATTTTATTCAATCTAACATTATTAACATTTCCATTAAAATAAAAATAGCTCTTTATTACAAACTTTTTTAGTGAACATGCATTTGTGTGAGGCTCATTATTCATTCTCCAATCTCCATTACTCTTTTTAGGTGTAGAGCTTAGTTACTGGCGATGATTGAGGATTAATTTTTGGAAAGTTTGTCTAAAACTACCCTGACATTAGGGGTGAGCACGGGATGGATTGGAACGGATTTAGTCTCGTCCACACCAAATCCAATATAGAACGGATTTCAAGTTTGACATCCGCATCTGATTCAACATCTAATGGATGTGCGGATAGAAAGACTAGCATTTTAAATAATGAAAGACAAAAGCTAACAAAAATGATTTGAGACCTTGTTAAACCAATACAATTACCAACAAGAACATTAATGGGTTACACACAGTTCTCCCAATTTGGGGAAAACAACAACTTCAAGGTGCATATAATACTTGGATACCATATTTTCCTAATTACACTCACCACTAGGGTGGATCAACAATTCTTTCACTTGTTTATGTCAATAATATTGCCAAGAAGCTCACTTGTTGGTGACACGCTCAGTTAATTAATAACGCATTCATCGTAAATATTAAACGATGACATTATTATGAAATCATATGACTCAGCTAAGAGTAGGTATGAATACATTTGATAATTGATTTCAAGTAAGTCTAAGATATATATTGTAAATACAATAGTAAATCAGTATTGCTCAATGGGAGTCTAAATATTGATATAAATATATTGAATGAGTTCAAGGAATTCAACTGTATGAATTATTGGAACTTGAGACAAGTTCAATGTTGCTTTACATTAGTGGATATCCATCTAGGAGCTTGGCATTTATTCAAGAACATCCGTAGAGAGGTTGCAACCAGTACAAGTGGAATTATGAGGATAATGTTGCTCTCTACTGGTAATCAATTCATTTAGGAGTTGTCAATTTAATATAGATTTGATACAAAGGTGAGTACAGTATAGATACCGAAATAATCGAAAAATACCTTAAATGTTTATAGAATACCAAGAGTTTATCTTGGAAAAGATGTAACATACACACACATATATATATAGACAGGCCATACAAATTAGTACAAATGTGCCACGGACATTGATAGAGCCTATAATCATAGACTTTGTATTTCTGATATGGATTCAGAGACAATTTTACTGTTTTCACTTTTGTCAAAATCCTACCGTCAACATATACCAGTCCCATGTTTTATGAAATTCGATAACATCTTTAATAACGAGTGCGGGTGTCTAATGGATTTCTAAGATAGAACTCGTGCCTAATCCAAAATCCGTTGGATCCATATATTACATCAGTGTTCGATCTATTATTGTACATGATGGGCACCCACCGTATTGGTGGACCGAGTTGGATTTATGGGTTAGATCCCAAATTTTCACCCTTACCGAAGAAAGTGACATACACTTTCGCATATCTTCTTGGCTTTTTAATTCTGTGCATTTTTTTCATGTCGTATAAGTGTTTCTGGGTTTTATATAAAAAGTGACATCTCTTGATTGGTGAATTTTCTTATAGCCCATGTTTTGAATCTTTTGATACGGCTGCTTATTAGATATGGTGGCAACTAGGATACATTCGGATACTTCATCCGTCTTTTGGTTTTTTGATGATTTCTAATAGGGGCGGAGCCAATGTACAACATGGTGTGCAATTGCATACCCAACCAAGTAGGCTCCCAAACCCAAACCTATCCAAAAGTTGGGTTTCCAAATATTTTGTTTCTCAATTGCACACCATAAAGAGATGTTGTTTCCCTATAAAAAGATTTATGGCTCCACCCATGATTTATAGAGTTTGGAGTATTCAACCGCATTAGTAAACTTGCACTTTTTTTTTGAGAAAATCCTACACTATACTAATTAAAATAAGTAAATTGATACCAATATACAAGATCTAATATTAATCGGTAATCTTTTGAGTTTATCCATTTACATTTACTCTGCCGATAAAAGTTAGACAAAAGATTAAAAAAAAAATTAAATTATTCTAAACGATTTTTTTTGAAGGAAACAGGGGCTTGAATAGCCCCGAGTTTTATTAAATTACCTCATTAAATTGAGGTTTGAGGAGATACAACTTGGTAGAGAATCATAATTCCACCTACAATTTACATTATCATGAAAAGCATACTGGCATAAGACATGAGCCAAATGATTTACAGGTTTTGGAACATGCTGAAAATTAACATCTATAAAAGAACTAGCTTCGTTGCAAATATCCAGTATTAGTGAGTGAATACTCCATGAGATAGTTCGCGTTTCCCCTAGGATAACAATAGTAACATTTTTAGCATCACCTTCGATTACAATCTTTGTTAGAGAAAATATTTTTGCTAATGTCACACCTAGTTTAGCAGCAATTACTTTGAGTGAATGAGAGCATAATCATCTTTGTAATCATAGTATTTATATGTACATTGTGTTAGAGCACTGCTCGGTCGAACTCGCAAGCATTGCTATCTCAAGCTTGTTTTCAAGTTTAGTTTCCAAAACTATAAGTCTTGATTTCTAGTCTACTTATAGCTAAGTCTCGGACTAGGATATAAAGTGTAGTTGAGATCTAGACTCCATGGCGTTCATCATACAAAGACTAAGAACTACTCAAGGAACTGGTGGAATTTCATCGACTAAAAGGTATGTGGAGACTTGAACTTATCTATCACTCAAAAAGCCTATCTATTATATCTCCTATCTTGAGACAAAAGTCGTATTGCTATATAGACTTCGATTATACACATTTTCTATTTCAAGCCGAGTTTATCTCGCTCTCGAAATATGTGTTGGTAAGATTTCGCTTTGTCCAAGTTCATCTTTACAAGTGACGAAAGTCATGTTGATTATTTCAATATCTTGAAAATTGTTTCGATGAGAAATAGTGTGTGAATAACCTCTATTTAACATCCTCTAAGAATGTTTCAATGATTGAAATAAAGAGTTTAGAACATGTAAACATCTTTGGATATAAGCATATAATGTGTTCGCGCATTAGTGTATAAGTCCAAAATCGGGAACCAAATGTATGCATACGTGTGTGTGTACTAAATGGTTGATGGAGACTAGGTATGTATGCGTACCCAGTCGCATACTTGCGGAAGTTCACGTCCGTGAATTTCTGCTGAGTTTTAAAATCAAAACCAACTCAATCCGGTTACCTAAGTATGGGTACCCGTATGCATACTGGCGGAAAGTTCACGTCCGTGAATTTCTGCTGAGTTTGGAAACTAAAACAAACTCAAATCCGGTTACTTAAGTACGCATACTTAAGTGTGTTACTTTCTAAAATTGATTTATTCGTGAACTTACTATAATAAAGAAAAGGGGTCCTTTCTCCCGTCATTTTGTTTCTCCTGTTTCCAGTGAATGGACTAAGTAGCCCCTTCGTCATTTTTTTCTCCTGTCAACTTTTCCGATAATTCGAAACACACCATGGATAAATATAAAGGATTTATTAGGGGCCCGAGTTTTTAATTTGGGGCCTCACAAATTTTGTTTACACCCAGTGGCGTACCAATAATACATGTGAAAATACTGTTTTACCCTTTATTTTTTTATTTTTTTTTAAATCAAAACTTTAAAATCAAAATCAAAATTTATTTTTTTCGTTTTTTTTTCCTGCTCAAATTTGTATGAAAAGTCGTCATCAATTTTAAAAAAAAAATTAACGACTATCTAGAGTCGTCATTGAAACAATGACGACCCTAAACAGTCGTTATTATTTCAAAAAAGACTCTCAAGTGTCGTCATTGTTTCAGTGACGACTCTAGACAATCAATAATGTTCAAATACGCATATGACGACCCTTTTATGTATTCCTCCATTAATGAATCTTTAACGAAGGTAATGACTCTTTTATAAGCAATAACAAGTGTCTAAAGTCGTCATTGAAACAATGACGACTCTTGAGAGTCATTTTTGAAATAATAACGACTATTTAGAGTCGTCATTGTTTCAGTGACGACTCTTGAGGGTCGTTAATTTTTTAAAAAAAATTGATGACGATTTTTCATACAAATTTGAGCAGGAAAAAAAAAACGATTTTTTTTTTTTGATCTTGATTTTAAAGTTTTGATTTAAAAAATAAAAATAAAAGGTAAAACAGTATTTTCACCTGTACTATTGGCATGCCCCTAGGTATAAACAAAATTGGTGAGGCCCCCAATTAAAAACCCGGGCCCCTAATTTTTCCTCGATAAATATATATACCCTTCCTTTATCCCGCCCTTTTCTTTTCTCTTCTTTCTTCTTCGTCCCAAAATCATACAGAAAACCCAACCCTTTTCTTCTTTCTCCTTCGTCTCCAAATCAAACCTCGCGGAAAATCGGCCCCAAAATTAAACCATTTCTTGAGGATTTCAATTGAATCTTTAAACGCAACCCAAATTCAATTGTCCTCGGATCGAATCAGTTCTTCAGTCTTTCCACCACCACCACCACCATCCTTATCCACCAACCTATTTCTGCTTCTCTTCGATGTTCTCTGAACTGTTGATGTTAGTCACATTGGGTAAGAATTACCTTCACTTTTCTATTCTATGTTACTTTCACATTCTGATCTTTTCTTGCCGTGACATGCAAAACCAATGAATATTAACTGTTTGTATAAATGTATATAAGATAATACCACTATTTAAATTTAGTTTAGTTCCGGTGTTTTCAGAACTCATTTTTTATTCAAAATCTTTGAACTCATTCATGAGATGTATTAATTCACTTCTTCCATTGATTTGTAGATGGATTCAGTGCTAGGTATGGTGTGGCAAACACCGCAACTCAATCAAGTTCTACCATGAAGCAAGACCAAAGCAAGAAGTAAGTGATGCAATACATATAATGTTCTTAAAATTGAATGGTTTCTCCTAGGTAATTAGTGAAGTACATGCCTATTTTTCCAGCATCAATGTTTGTACGTTTAAATATCTTTCTAACATCTTTCTACTACGCAATATTTTCTACATAAACTAGGACCAAGAGAGTATTATAGCAGGAGAGAAAAAATGTTAATATCATGGTGGTGGATAGATACTATGAGTATTTTGTTGACAGTTAAACAACAAGATCGTATCAATATGTAGATTGAAAGTGGCAGTTTTTGTATGACAAGAAAGTATAGCATCATTTATGTTCGATTGTGAAAACCTATGTACTGTTAGACTGATTGGAATGGTTTAACTCTACAACTTTGAGTAAGTGGGTCGACTTATAGTACTCTTATACTCTGCCAGCTGAATACAACATTCCTGACTTATTAGTAGAGAGAGTGATCGAGAGAAAGTAAGACAGATAAATGGAAAAATAGATCTGTTTATGATCTAATACACCGTATTATCTTTCAGTTCATAGGTTTTAAGCTTACTCTTTTTTAAAATTTAAAGTACACCTATGAATCAAACTTTTTGAATCAGTGTCTATGGCAGAAACAAAACAGATTCAATATGCCAATAACTCCTATATTTGAGATTACGTTTAGTTGGAAAGACCCTGTGGTAGACACTAATGGCCGTATGTTGTTGGCAGGCTCAGTATGCCAATAGTTTTGAATAATTATTGGTATAATTCCGTTGAAACTATTTCGCGTTTAAGTTATTGGTACAATCAGTATCGATAGACACCGAATCTCAACATATACATTGTTGTAATTATGTTCAATTTATTTCTTCGATAAACACTAACTAAAATGATCATATGTATATCATAAGTAGATTTAGTTGATTAACATCAGTATGCCGATAATTCCTTTGTTTCAATTTTTTGTAGGAATTGAGCGGAACCTGCCAACCAAGTTCAGGAATTGAGAAGTAAATTAGATTTTTTTTTCTGACTTTTATTGTATTCGGCCTAATGTATTCAGTGCTTCATATGTACTTAAGTTTCCCAGTGATTTTGTTCTTATGTTTGATACATTAACTCAATTATTTCACTAATTGGTGATAGCATTCAGGAAAAAGCTGCTTACTAATTTAATCAGTAGTGAATCATTCCAAACTGTAATTTTTTTTATTAACTCTTCATCTCTTGAAATATATAAAAATTAGTTCTTTTAATCGACTAAAGATTAGAATAACTACAAAAATGTGGTAATAGTTGTATGCCATGTGGTGCCTCTACTTTTTTTTTTTAATTGATATTTACAATAATACATGATAATTTAGTTAGATGTTGTTGTTAAGTAAGATTGTTGCTCACAGAAATTCAGTTCTCTTTCTACGTCTTCACGAGACTATTGTAAATTTGATAAAATCAATGGACAAATAAATGAGGCTCCTCAGACAGGTCTCTTTTTCAAGCTCAAGCCAAATCTATCAAACAACATTCACTTTCTTTCTCGGACCCGAGCCAAGAAATTTCATCTACTAGAAAGAAGAAACATCTGTTTCTTACTCACACCAATCTAATGGAAGAAGAAGAAGAATTTGTAATTTGAACTTAAATTGAAGGTAGAGAAACTTTGGATACTAACGGTTCTTTATTAATCTTAGACAATTAGGTTAGTGATGCAATGATGTATGAGTTTCAGACATTGGTGGTAATGTGTTGTGTAAATGAATGGTATTGACTGAAAAATTATCAATCAAAAGTTCAATGTATTTTATTTTTAACAGAATGGCAGGCGCATCGCGCGTGCGTCTAGACTAGTTTATATAAACTAAGGAATGCATATTTGTAAACCGTGTCTATAAAGTTCATGAATCGATTCGAGTGAATCAAAACCGATTTTGCTTCGATTGTGTCTTGTATACTTCTATGAGATCTAAGAAATTGAACAACTCTTAAACTAGTTCATTTGAGTAATGGTGAAGATGAATAAGGTTGATATGAAAGTGCTCATATGGCTAACCATTTGGTTAACTACTGTTGAACCAACGACTTGTACATGTTTAGGTACGGTTGCACAAACCTAAATGACGTATATTTCTTTTTTTTTGTGTAAAACAATCTAAGTTCGATCTAACAGTCGAAAGATATTTGCTTGAATCTAATTAGGTTTTCATCTAACGGTGAATATTGAATGATTTTTTACCAAGGTAACTTATATTGCAAGCCCTGATTTGGAGACTATATAAAGGAGAACTCTAGCGACTGGGAAAGTTAATCCCCACACCTCTTGTGTGATACTAGTTGTATAAGCTAGATTCGATTCTCCTTTAACCTTAGGTGTCTACCGAGACCCTATAGGTTAACGACTTGAAGACTTCATTGGGATTGTGAAGCCATACCCAACTATTTTCTCTTCAGTTGCATAATCTGATCTTGCTGTTTCTATCGTATTGAGTATAATTATAAAATTGGATCGAGATTAACTTATTTGATAGACAAGATATAAAAGTAATAACAAACATCTCTGTCTCATCGTTTGTAATTCCACAATATCTTGTTTCGCTAGTCGATTAAGATTATTGTGAGGTGACTGATAATTCTAGGTTGTTTTTCTGAAATATAAGTATGGGTTATCGATTAGTTCCTGTTCACCTTGATTTATCAAAAGACGGAACAAAAACTCATAGGTATTTCTATGGGAGACAAATTTATTTATTCTTGTAAACTTTTCTGTGTGAGACAGATTTGTTTATTAAAGTCTTCGACTTTGGGTCGTAGCAACTCTTAGTTGTGGGTGAGATCATCTAAGGGAATCAAGTGCATAGTATTCAGCTGGGATCAGAGATATAAGGAGCGCAACTGTACCTTGGATCAATGTGAGATTGATTTGGGTTCAACTACAGTCCATACCGAAGTTAGTTTGTAGTAGGCTAGTGTCTGTAGTGGCTTAATACAGTGTGTGTTCAATCTGTACTAGGTCCCGGTGTTTTTCTTCATTTGCGGTTTCCTCATTAACAAAACTTCTGGTGTCTGTGTTATTTCTTTTCCGCATTATATTTTGTTATAGAATTGAAATATCATAGGTTGTGCATTGAATCAATCAATTGGGAAATACGACCTTTGGTTGTTGATTGAAATTGGTTGATACTTGAACATTGGTCTTCGGTACCGTTCAAGTTAATTTCTCGTGTATTCAATTAGACTCGCAGATTTAAATTTGCTTGAGTAAGGATTGAATCGAGAAATTGAGATATAACTCTTTGATATATTTTTGTTAAGATTGAGTCTGACTATCTAGTTGATTATCTTAAAAGTATCTTGGAGTTAGTCCATACAGATTGCTAAGCGAATTATTGGGTGAGGTTGTTGTACCCCCACTTTTTCACATTGTAATTCTTGTATCTTCAATATTGTTCAATTTTTTTTTTTACTATTACGGATTATGACTGGACACACGAGTTATTATTAAGAAATGACACCCTTTATATATATTCAATTTAGATCATCACTCGAGGATTTGGTTAATCTTTTATCTGTTATGTTGTATCTAATTTTGATATCTTCTTCCACGTCTGATCCTATTTGTAGTTGTCTAAGAAATCTTATTTGAGTACTAACTTCTTAGGTTTTCCTTAGCAAGTTTTCTCACATTAGCTGTGTATTATGCTTGCTTTTGCATTTTGTAAGTACATTGGAGTAATGTGCCATAAAAGAATAAAAATTGAAACTCAAGCCATTATATGACATCCTAAATTGATGGTCTCGAATCATAACAAAAGCGTTATGGTGTTGTAATAAGAACTACTATAAGAATCACAGTTAGGTCAGATGGGTAGCCTTTTTAATTTGAAGAGAAATTATTGGAGAAAATGATCACATTTGCTTGAGGCATCCGCTAAACCCTAGTAAAAATTACTACGGACGGTTCTTATTCATAGTTTGCTACTTTTGCACCCATTGTGGGCATGGAAACGTAACAAACATATCTGGCTAAGTGGTAAATATACCACTTATCTAGGTGCGATAAAGACTCTATCGAGCGATAGACACTTCATCGCTCGGTAGTCATTAAAGTTCCATCGATAATCTCTATATCACTCGACTGTCATTCAATGGTTCATCATCTAACGGTAAAAAATCCACCCCCTATAAATACTGAACTTCAAATTCATTTCATCATAGCTAGTGCTCGCTTCACTCGAGAATAAGATGTTTTTCTAGTTCGATCTTGGATATCAGTTGCAAGCGACGAAGATTTCAATTTAACCACTTTTAATTTATGGAACATTGTGTTTCAAAGGTTTATGGAGTATTATGGCATTGAAAATTCATGCAAAATAAATAAGAGCCTTCAAATAAGATTTTCCTTTACCAATAGGGATGTGAGAAAGTATGCGGAAATTTTGTGGATAATAAAGGGGGATCACCCTAGATCGTCCATCGACGAACTGGTGAATACCTTATTAACTTTTTTTCTTTTCTTAACAACTCAGTTTTATTTAATTAAAATCATATTTACAAATTACTTATTTATTTTTTCAGAAAATTATAGCTCATTCCAAATCTATTGAAGCCAACATAAGATAGTTCAATCATGATGAATGTTATGAACTCTATAAAATTCACATGCAATGATTTAATTTGATCAATTTTTATGTAACGTATTGCCTTTTTTAAAAAATTAAATGTCGGTCTAATTAAAATTTAGTGAAATGTAAAATAAGTTTGGATTTGAACATTAATTTTAAGATAATTTTATTAATAAAAATAAAACAATTATATTAGAAATATTTAAATTAAAATACATTCATAAACTACCGATTTCCTTAAAGTCCCAATTGGTCAGGTTTTGTGGATCAAGACTATTGTTCAATATAACAGAGATCTCACAGGTTTGAGACTCACTTGGTGGTCAAGTCTCATCAAAATCGTCAAAACCTTGAAAAGTAACCTGAGGGGGATCATTCGTGCGAAAGGGAACACGATAGAAATATGGAAATGAGTGAGCTTGAAATTGATGGCCTTGAAATGGTTGAAATTTTGATGTGATTAAGAAAATTGAGGTATCTATAATACAAAACAGCATGGGTTTTTGAGCCTTGGATGGACGGATAATACTTTGAGAGACAAACATGTGATCCGACCACCCCAGTCTCATCCTAGAAAAAGACATCTAGCGGCTGTGGTGTTTGTAACCCCTCTAGCCATGTTAATTACTTCCTCTTCAATTAGAACATTACAAAAATTAAATGGTATCCTTACAAAAGAAAATAAAGAAAATGTTACAATAACTTTCGACCATCTCTTAAAAAAAAACAATATTCAGCAACCTACCAAAAAAAAACACGAAATACTACAATTACTTTCAACCATGTCTTCAAAAAAATAAATGAATATTACGAGTCTTCAATAATCTTCCCATGGGAGTTGACAAAATGACCCATAAAATCAATACCCCATACATCAAAAACTTCAATAAATTGAATAAATGTTTGTGGCATTTGATTTCGAGCACCTAGATTGCCTGTTCTTTGGCACCTATCACAAGTTGTGCAAATTGTATATGCATCCTTAGACAATGTTGACCAATAGAAACCGCTTTCAAGTACCTTGTAAGCAGTTATTTTACTCCCAAAATGTCCTCCGCAACCATAGGAGTGACAAAATGACAAGATAGAATTAAATTAAGATTCGAGAACGCACCTTCGTATTACTTGGTTGCTTCCATGTTTCCATAAGTATGGATCATCCCATATATATTGGTTTCCTAACCTCTTAAGTTTGTCCCTCTCAGCACGAGACAAGTCATTTGGGATTTGTTTCGACACCAAGTAATTCACAATATCATCATACCATGGTTCCGCAAAGGCAAGTGAGAATAGTTGCTCACCCGGGAAACTTTCACGCAATGGGATAGCTTTCTTGTCTACAGCAAGACGGCTCAAGTGATCCACAACAATGTTCTCAATTCCTTTCTTGTCCTTGATTTCAATATCAAACTCTTGCAAGAGTAAAATCTATCGTATGAGCCTCGGTTTCGCCTCTTTCTTTGTAAGCAAGTACCTAAGTGTTGCATGATCTGAAAAGACAACAACTTTTTTACCAATTAGATAAGAGCGAAACTTTTCCAAAGCAAAAACAATAGCTAATAACTCTTTTTCAGTGGTTGTATAGTTTTGTTTGGCTTCATTTAACGTTCTAGAAGCATAATAAATAGCATGAGGTATGTTCCCCATACGCTGCCCAAGCACCGCACCAACCGCATAGTCACTTGCATCACACATAACATCAAAAGGCTTGCTCCAATCGGGTGGTTTTATGATAGGGACTGAAATCAAAAGTTCTTTGAAACGATTGAATGCCGCCACATACTTTTCATCAAAGTTAAAAACCACATCTTTTTGCAATAAGTTGCAAAGTGGTGATGCTATCTTGGAAAAATCCTTGATGAATCTATGATAAAAACCTGCATGACCAATAAAAGAACGTATCTCCCTCACCATAGTGGGAGGGGTTAGAGCACGAATAAGGTCTATCTTAGATTTATCAACTTCCAAGCCTTTAGAAGATATTATATGGCCTAAAACTATGCCATGAGTTACCATAAAATGACACTTCTCCCAATTCAGCACAAGGTTTGTTTCAACACATCGTTCAAGGATTAAAGACAAGTTGTTCAAACAAAGGTCAAATGAATCACCAAAGACACTAAAGTCGTCCATGAACCTTTCGATTATGTTTTCAACATATTCTGAAAATATACTTACCATAAACCTTTGAAAAGTAGATGGAGCATTGCATAAGCCAAAAGGCATCCTTCTATAAGCAAAAGTACCAAAAGGACAAGTGAAATTAGTTTTCTCTTGATCCTTCGGCGCTATCACAATCTGATTATAACCTGAATAACCATCAAGAAAGCAATAATAAGAGTGTCCAGCTAACCGTTCAAGCATTTGATCAATAAAAGGTAATGGAAAGTGATCTTTTCTAGTGGTGGCATTCAATTTCCTGTAATCAATACAAACCCTCCAACCGGTTTGCACACGAGTTGGGACAAGTTCATTCTTATCATTCTCCACCATGGTCACAACTGATTTCTTTGGTACAACTTGTACCGGGATCACCCACTTGTTGTCGGATATGGGGTAGATAACACCCACTTCCAAAAGCTTGAGTATCTCCTTTTTCACAACTTCCATCATAGGGGGGTTCAAACGACGTTGCGCTTCCCTTGTAGGCTTTACATCGTTCTCCAAACGGATATTATGCATACAAATGGCATGGCTTATACCCTTGATATCGGCAATTGTCCATCCTATGTCCGTCTTGTACTTCCTTAGCACCCTTAGAAGTTTTTTCTCTTGTAATTCACTAAGCTCGTTAGAAACAATCACAGGTAACTCTTCATTGTCACCCAAGTACAAGTACTTTAAGTGGCTTGGAAGAGGTTTCAATTCCAATTTTTGAGATTTAACAATAGAGGGTAAAAGTTTTTCATCACTGCATGGTAAAGAAATAAAAGAGATATTATAAGTTTCCGGGCATCCTTGTAGTGAGTTAAGATCACCAAGGGCTTATTTGACTTCATTACTACACTCTACACTATTATCAATGGATATAGTTAGAACGGTTTCCAAAGCATCATCACCATTCAATTCAAACATTTGTTGTGCCAATGTATCCATAACATCAACGGAGAAACAAGAGTAGACATCACTAGGATATATCATCGTTTCGAAAATGTTGAAACGTATTATTTCTCCATTAAACTCCATAGTCAATGTTCCCTTGTCCACATAAATAATGGTTTTCGCCGTTTTCATGAAGGGACGCCCAAGTAGCAATGGAAGAGACGAGTCCGGTGAACCTTCATCCATCTCTAACACACAAAAATCAGCTGGAAATACTAGTTGATTAACCTTCACAAGAACATCCTCAACAATACTCATTGGGTATACATTAGAGCAATCAGCTAATTGCAACACAATTCCAGCCTTTTTGAGAGGACCTAAATCAATTGAGTTATACATAGATGCAGGCATAACATTAAATGATGCTCCTAAATCTAACAAAGCTTTGTTAAATGTAGTGTTACCAATTTTGACGGGAATGTCAAAGCTACCCGGGTCTTTGCATTTCAATGGGAGTTTTTTTTGTAAGATTGCCGAGGCATTCTCCCCCACACTTAGCACTTCATTACCTTTGAGACTTTGTTTTTTGGTACACAAGTCCTTCAACACCTTTGCATACTTTGGAACTTGCTTTATAGCATCTATGAGTGGTATGTTCACATGAATCTTCTTAAGAACGTCTAAAATCTCCTTTTCTAGTGCCTCCTTCTTAGAAGTTGCAAATTTGCGTGGGAAAGGTAAAGGAGGAACATAAGTAGAAATCAAAGTTTTAGAGTTAGGAATAGGTACCTCAGAAGTTTGGGGAGAATCCTCATTCTTCTCCTCCAAAACAGGTTCCTTTGGTGTTTACACCTTGTCTGAATCAGTAACTTCGGGTTGCACAAGTTGTGTACCACTTCTCAATGTTATAACATTCACATCTCCTTTCAGGTTGATAGGTTGAGAAGGAGTTTCCCAATATTTTGTGCCTTCAATTGGTTCAACTCAAGAGCCATAGAACCAACTTGGGTTTGCAACTCCTTAACCGTGCTCTCCGTTCTTTGCATAAAAGATTTCATCAACTCTTCCATACTTGACCCCTGATTTTGAGGTTGTTGTTTTTGAAATTTTTGTCGCGGCTGGAATTGTTGTTGTTGAGGTTAAAATCCACTCGAGTTGTTGTAATTAGATTGTTGAACAACTCCTTGCTTGTTTGCATAGCTAAAATTTGGGTGATCTCTCCATCTCGGATTTTAAGTGTTTGAATAGGGATCATACCGTCTTTGCTAATTTGGAAACATCACGTTAGCTTGTTCATTGGCTTCTTCATATCCTTGATGAGAATTTGGTATAACCGCAGTTGCAACTTGTTGCAGCATTGCTGTCATGTTACCCATTTGTTGACGAAGTTCCTCCACCTCGCTCACTTCATTCACTCTCCTAAAAAGCACATCCGAACCACGACTCAAGAATTGTTGGGAGTTTGATGCCATGTTCTCAATCAGATCTCTAGCTTGTTCCACCGTCTTGATCACTAGTGCACCACCACCCGCAGTGTCAAGAATATTCCTATCACTTAATTGGAGTTCATAGAAGTATTGGATGATCATAGCGTCGCTGAATTGGTGATGAGGGCAGCTTGCCACCAAACTCTTGTATCGTTCCCAACAATCATATAAGGATTCTCCCATATTTTGCTTCATTCCGGAAATCTCCTTGCAAATTTGAGTAGCTTTAGATGCAGGAAAATATCTTTCTATAAAGAGTTTCTTCAACCCATTCCAAGTTGTGACACTTCCGGGAGGCAAATAATATAACCAATCCTTAGCACTATCCGCCAAAGAGAATCGAAAAACTTTCAACATAGCACCATCGGCCTACATATTCGCTGGAAGCATAGCCGTGACAATGGTGTGGAAGTCCATAATATGCTTGTTTGGATCTTCATTCACCATGCCATGGAACTTTGGTAATTCTCTAAGCAATCCCGACTTGATCTCAAAAGTAGAGTCGGTTTGAATACAACCTCGATGTGTATCCAGCTTGTGCGAAGCCAAGTCCTTGAGTGTACGATTTTCATCACCCATTGCTTCTTCTTCTTCTCCTTCTTATTCAAAAGGAATCTCGTGTTCTAGAACTTCTCCTTCTTGCTGAAGAGCTTCGTGTTCTACTTCCAAGTTTTGTTCTTCCGTTGTGCCTTGCCTTGGTTGGAGTATTGTGCCTTTTCGAGTAGCTATCCCGCACCTTGGATAATTCAAATATTTAGAAGCCAGGGATTAGGTACCTGAAAAATAGTTCTCGCAAACAAGTGAGAAACAAGACAAGAAACGTAAAGCAAGTATGCAAGCATAAATAATAAAAATAAACTAAAAATTATATAACAAGCCGAATGCCTCCCCGGCAACGGCGCAAAAATTTGATTGGTTGTCAGCCGAGAAAAAATAATTCACTTTCTCACTCTACTAAATATAAATAAAATACGTGGTAAGAAATAGTTCGTATCCATAGAGAGGCGATTGTTGTTATGCAATTTTCAGATTTTTAAGTAACCAAAAGGGGATTTTGTTTTTATCAAAGCAATAAATAAAATAAACCAAAGAAAATAATTGGAATAATCAATAAGAGGAAGATATTGGTCACGGGATAGTATCATTCACAAACATGTATTTTTCATCAATGACTAGAATTGGTAATTTAATCTCGCAATTATCAAAAGTCCTAGGATATCTTGATGGCAAGAGTATCCCGTTTATTTCCTGATTTTATCACAAACAACATTAAAAGATGCTATTGTGAATTCTACTTAAAAAGCAACCTAAATTGTAAAAGCACAATTAAGTTTAACTCCCTAAGAGCAATACGTTCTATGAAATAAGACTAATCAATGCAAACAAATGTGTAAAAGCACTAATTCGTTTTAACAAAGGTTATGATTCATATGCGATTAAAAAGATGTATCACTACAAGTAATAATCACAAGATGCTACTACAAATCATAGATAACAACTTTTACGTATTGAAAACCCTAATATAGCTATAGAGATGAAAACAAATCCAATTGATTCCGGACTCAACCAAACTAGCATTCAAATCATATGATAATAAAAATAATGAATCATAAACGATAGAATTGAGACAAAACTAATTCATAGAATCAAATAACATGCTTGATGAAATCAACTTTATCCCATAACCAATAATTGTATTTAGCTACTCATATTAATGGAGTTCCTCATAATCATATTCATTAATAAAGAAGATGAAAAATAACAAAAAACAAACCCTAATAGTAATTCTCTCCAAATCTCCAAGAATAATACGTCCACCTCTCAGTTGTAGAAGTCTTTTCCTTTTTGTAGCTTTTCTCCCTTCCAAAACTAGGTCTAATTCTTCAAAGTCCAATAACAAAATATCCACCAAGCCCATATGTGTGAGAAACCCAAGTAAAAATCATGCCAAAAACGAGTCGACGGAAAATTGGATTTTTCACCGGAATCCGGCACCGGAAAATACCTCAGGCCTCCGGCAAAGTCCACCCAGTCACCGGTCAAAGTAGTCAACTCAGTCAATTCAACCGAGTCAACCCGAGTCATGTCTAGTCACCCGAGTCTACTCAATGATGTCATGAGTCAGAAACGAGTCAGAGTCTAACTAGCCTGACTGGGTTGAATTGCATCGGCTCAAGCCATCTTGCACGTCCACACATTCTGTTGCACCACAATCATGCATCATTGCTTCTAAGCTAGCCATGTTGGCGCTTTACTAAGCTATAGCCATTCCATTACCACCAGACCATGTATAACTCAATCAAAACCAGTTCAATTCAGTCCACTTGCTCAACTATTTTCACAACCATCATTTGCATCTCTGTAACTCCAATTGCATACACCATCAGTTCTAAACCATCTTAACTGTAACCATCAACACCCGATCAGTCACCAACAGCATCTAGAATCCCATTTTACAGCCTCACTTAACCATTTCAGTTCAGTTTCTATACCCCCAGTATTGTCCATTACGGTCCCTTGTAGACATCCCCAGCAATACATTGTGCACATTCTCCACTGCCAGTATACCAGTCTCATCACCTTCAAGGCAATATTATTTAACATCTAATCTTCACTGCAACTGCTCATAAACAGCTTCTTTAGTGGCATTCTCCAAGATTTCTTTCTTTTCCATGAACATTACAACATCTTCTTATCTGGTTTATCCACAACTGCACAACAACTCTATAACAGAGTCAAGCCACTGCATCATTTCAAATCATATACCCCCAACTCCATCACCTGCATAATCTGTAGCTGCAACTCTGCCAACTGCCAACCCTTCTTGTTTTCCTGAAACATATCAGCTCCCTGCAAACCTCCAGTCCACCTGAGCCACTGCACCTCAGTAGCAGCTGCAATGTCACCAGTTACCCAGCTGTAGCTCCTGCAACCATCAGTTCTAAACTGCAGCTCACACCCATATGCTCAGTTCATCAGGTCCCCTGCAACAGTATCACATACTCCATTCACAACTTTAAGCAACACCGCATCACTTGGTGCTCTCAGATTCAACAGTCTTACCCCCATTAGATCATTTACACCAGTACCCACTGAATCAACCATCATATTTATTCTTGAACAGCTCAAGAACGTCTCAATCCTTCAATTTCATCTACCATACCTTTGATTCTTGCATCAGTTCCTTTTCACATCTTCATCTGGATAAAACCTAGCTTCAATTTCTAGTTAACAGTTCACATAATTAGTTATTTGATCCTCCAATCCAGCTGAAACCCATCTAATAATTCTTCATGAACCCTCAATTTCTCCATCAAACAACACAGCAACCTCCATCTTCTTCCTTCCAGTTTCTTCACAAACCCAAATTCTTCTCGATCTGATTTCTTCATTCAATAACAACCCAGTTCTTAAATCAAACCATAGAAACCAATTTCTTTATCACCAGCAACAGAACCAAAATCATATCCAAATCCGAGAATAACCCAGGCTTTAACAATCCTTGCATCAATCATCAACCTCACCATATTCTGAAATCGATCTACAAAATAAAACTCGCACCATAAACCCAAATTTCAGTTGATTAACATCGAACCCTAATTCTTCACTGTGAATTTATCTTCATCATTTCCTTGAATCTCTTGATTACACCATTAACATCTTTGAATCTCTCCTTCCCTCCGACTCCCATGGTTTCTTTCTATCAACATCATAGCAACAGCCGCAACTTTTCTCGATAATCAGACGGCATGAGGAATAAATGATAAGAGAAATAAATCATCTCTGAGTTTGAGAATAATGATTGAGAAATCATTTTCTCTGAAATCCAGGGATAGGTAATAGCAAGAAAATCTATTTACACCCAACTGTAGTGGTTAAGGGATAACCAACTCAAACATGGCTTGTCGGTTCCATAGAACTGACATGCCTATTTTCTTTCTTGTCGTATCTAGATTTGCTCGCCTGTGAATCGGTCCTTTGTGCTCCTTTCCGCTCCAAATGGACGCTCACCTGTGGATGACGCTTTCGCTCTTTTCGAATTCTTTCACAAACAACAGCCGCCCTTTACTTCTCAGATCCACTTTTTTCCTTCAATTCTATATATCACTAAAGCTGTCATGCTTTTCAGACAAAGTTTGCATCACTAAAGCCGACATGCTTTTCATCCAGAGATGAAGAAATAAAAGCAAATAATGAGAAATAATTTCGCCTCAAACACCATTTGCACATGAGATGAGGCTTTCGCACGGTTTCTTCTTCTTTTGTTCCAAATGACTTCAAAATACTTAAATACTCAAAAAAAACATAAGATACATAATTTACACTAAAACTAAACAAAGAAAGCATAAACAATAGATAAATATCAAGGTGTTTTAGACACCTATCAAATTCCCCCACACTTAGACTTTGCTAGTCCTCGTGCAAATCAAATAAAATAATTATGAAACATACATACAACTCCGTCTCGTCCAGGCTACGGTTACTCTTAGCATAAATAACAAGACTTTAAACCCCTAGGTGTCCCTAGTGGATGAATTTTAGTCTCTTGAAGGTTTACAAGAGGTCTGCCTACAAAACCTATATTTCCAACTCCGGCTACCTGTGACCAATCAATGAACGAATCCAAAATTACTACAGGAGGAGGTACCATAATGCAAATTCAATTCATATATAAGTAAATAAAGCTCTAATTTGATAGTTAAACAAACCACAATACTCGGAACCTGACTAACCACAATCACAATGAAAAGATTAATAAGATGGATATAGAGGTTGACAAGTGATCGGTGTTTCCCATATCTGTCTGAAGGTCACCACCAAGATGAACCTATGCATCCTATTGGATTGAGCTACTGGTCTAAATTTTAGTGTCAACACACTGGCATATACAAGGGAACCAGTGGTCAACAATCTTAATTCTACATCAACTCAACTGGCATATACAAGGGAACCAGGAGTCGACTTGATTCAACAATAATAAAAAAAAATTCTTTTTTTTTTCACTTTTTTTTAGACAGCATGATTAGATCTTTTGGATCTAAGCGCATGCTTCTTGTTAGCAGATTACATGATAGTTCCCTTGGATCCTACATTCCACGCTTGTTTAGGCAACGGAGACAGGGAGAACACACACATATTGCTATCCAAGTGTCATTTTTATTCCGTTTGGTCTAATTGTCCGTTTTTTTTCTTTTTTCTTTCTAATAACTCAATCACTCTATTTAATCCTAGCAGTAATAACAAGTCGATGTTTAGTGACCCACCAAAGCACTTAGAGAACAATATATAAATATGGAAAAATAAAAATAGAATGTGATATGGTGATATTCCGAGATATGGTAACAACTATCATGTTATTTATAATTTCTGAGCTATGTCCGTCTCTTTAGTTAATTGGTTCCTCAACTCCTGCAATCAGAATGGTTCCATCCACTCATATTGGTAGTGTCATCCTAAAGGAACAAGTTTCTAGATTTCGGAGTTCATAAAGCACAATTTTTTTCTTATTTTTCTATTTTTCTGATTTTTTTTTTTATTATTTTATTTTAAAGGCATAAAACAAACTATAAAAACATATAAATGCTCCCCCACACTTAAACTTTACATTGTCCTCAATGTAAAATTGAATCGTCCAAAGAAAGTTCAAGGTGGGAAATTCCGCAAATGATATGCAAAAACAAAGAAAATAAAGATAAAAGCAAATGCTAAAAAATAAAGAGATAAAGATACAAAACCGGTGGGTTGCCTCCCACTTAGCGCTTGGTTTAAAGTCGTCAGCCCGGCTTGCTCCTTGTTTGCTAAGACTCCTCCAGAGGGGGTACTTCCACAAAGTTCACTCCTTCCACAACTTCGGAAGTAAAGTTCTCATAATATGGTTTCATCCGGTGTCCATTCACTTTAAACTCCTTTCCTGTAGCTATCTCTACAATTTCTACTGCACCATGAGAAAACACATTAGTAACAATAAAAGGTCCGATCCAACATGACCTTAATTTACCCGGAAATAATTGCAAGCGAGAATTAAACAAGAGCATTTTCTTCCCAACACAAAATTGTTTTCTACAAATCATAGTATCATGAAATGCCTTAGTTTTCTCCTTGTAAATGCGTGATCTTTCAAATGCATCATTGTGAAGCTCTTCTAGCTCTTGGAGTTGCAACTTTTTTTGTTTTCCAGCACCATCCAACTTCATATTGCATTGCTTAATAGCCCAAAACGCCTAATGCTCAATCTCCACGGGTAAGTGACAAGGTTTACCGTACACAATCCTAAAGGGGGAGATCCCAATAGGTGTTTTGTATGCGGTTCTATACGCCCACAAAGCATCATTAAGTCGCATGCTCCAATCCTTCCTTGTTGGATTCACCATTTTCTCTAGTATGGACTTCACCTCTCGGTTAGAAACCTCGGCTTGTCCATTTGTTTGGGGATGATAAGGTGTTGCAATCTTGTGCGACACATTGTACTTCTTCAACAAGCCTTGTAAGAACCTGTTTTTGAAGTGTGAACCCCCATCACTAATTATGGCTCTTGGAATTCCAAACCTTGCAAAAATGTTAACTTGCACAAAATCTGAAACCACTTTAGAATCATTAGTTGGGGTGGTCTTAGCTTCCACCCATTTCGAGACATAATCAACAGCAAGTAAGATATAAAAATTCCCATGGGAGTTGACAAAAGGACCCATAAAATCAATACCCCATACATCAAAAACTTCAATATATTGAATAAAAGTTTGTAGCATTTGATTTCGAGCACCTAGATTGCCTGTTCTTTGGCACCTATCACAAGTTGTACAAAATGTATATGCATCCTTAAACAATGTTGGCCAATAGAAACCGCTTTCAAGTACCTTGTAAGAAGTTATTTTACTCCCAAAATGTCCTCCGCAAGCATAGGAGTGACAAAATGACAAGATAGAATTAAATTCAGATTCGGGAACACACCTCCGTATTACTTGGTCGTTGCCATGTTTCCATGAGTATGGATGATCCCATATATATTGGTTTCCTAACCTCTTAAGTTTGTCCCTCTCAGCACGAGACAAGTCCTTTAGGATTTGTTTCGACACCAAGTAATTCACAATATCAGCATACCATGGTTCTGCAAAGACAAGTAAGAATAGTTGCTCATCCGGGAAACTTTCACGCAATGGGATATCTTCCTTTTCTATAGAAAGACGGATCAACTGATCCACAACAGTGTTCTCAATTCCTTTCTTGTCCTTGATTTCAATATCAAACTCTTGCAAGAGTAAAATCCATCGTATGAGCCTCTGTTTCGCCTCTTTCTTTGTAAGCAAGTACCTAAGTGCTGCATGATCTGAAAATACAACAACTTTTGTACCAATTAGATAAGAGAGAAACTTTTCCAAAGCAAAAACAATAGATAATAACCCCTTTTCAGTGGTTGTATAGTTTTGTTGGGCTTCATTTAACGTTCTAGAAGCATAATAAATAGCATGAGGTATCTTCCCCACACGCTGCCCAAGCACCGCACCAACCGCATAGTCACATGAATCACACATAAGCTCAAAAGGCTTGCTTCAATCCGGTGGTTTAATGATAAGGGATGAAATCAAAAGTTCTTTCAAACGATTGAATGCCGCCATACACTTTTCATCAAAGTTAAAAACCACATCTTTTTGCAATAAGTTACAAAGTGGTGATGTTATCTTGGAAAAATCCTTGATGAATCTATGATAAAAACCTGCATGACCAAGAAAAGAACATATCTCCCTCACCGTAGTGGGAGGGGTTAGAGCACGAATAAGGTCTATCTTAGATTTATCAACTTCCAAGCCTTTTGAAGATATTATATGGCCTAAAACTATGCCATAAGTTACCATAAAATGGCACTTCTCCCAATTAAGCACAAGGTTTGTTTCAACACATCGTTCAAGGATTAAAGACAAGTTGTTCAAACAAAGGTCAAATGAATCACCAAAGACACTAAAATCGTCCATGAACACTTCGATTATGTTTTCAACATATTATGAAAATATACTTACCATACACCTTTGAAAAGTAGCTTGAGCATTGCATAATCCAAAAGGCATCCTTCTATAATCAAAAGTACCAAAAGGACAAGTTAAAGTGGTTTTATCTTGATCCTCCGGCGCTATCACAATCTGATTATAACCTGAATAGCCATCAAGAAAGCAATAATAAGAGTGTCCAGCTAACCATTCAAGCATTTGATCAATAAAAGGTAATGGAAAGTGATTTTTCTAGTGGTGGCATTCAATTTACTGTAATCAATACAAACCCTCCAACCGGTTTGCACACGAGTTGGTACAAGTTCATTTTTATCATTCTCCACCACGGTCACACCTGTGTAAGTACTGAATATCGCAAGATAATAGTTCAAGAGTATCGTAATAAATAAAGGAGAAAAGAGATATAAAATGATACGATGATAGAAGTAGCGCGGGGAAATATGAAGTTTTGCGAGGATGAAGTAATTTTATAGTATGAATTGCGATACTTCGCAATTCATATACAGCTGTATACGTTTTACTATAAATAGGAGTTCAAATGTAAAATTCGAGAGGTTCTTTGAGTGAGTGTTAGAAAATATCTTAGGAAAGAGAATAGAGAAAGTTGTAACTATTCTAGTTCCATTTAGATACTTCTTTGTAATCAATTGAGAACATTAATAAGAAAATTGTTATTCATCATCAAGAACTTCTTGAGTTTTTACTAATTCTATTGAGGGTGTAGTTGTAGGTTATTCTGCAACTACATAATTGGCGCTGAAACAGGGATTTGAAGAATTCCTGTACCAGAAAAATGACAAGAAGAAGAAACACATCAGAACCATTAACTAAAGTAAGAAGAAGTGTAAGATTAGCAGGAGGAGAAGCAAATATAACAGGAGAACCTAGTAGGATAAGGAGTAATCGAAGAAATCAAGCTCAACAAGTAGGAGATCATGATCAAGTGAGTATACACACTTGGAGAACTAATACACCAGAAGAAGAAGATAGAGAACCACAAATCAGAGAAAATGGGAGGTTGATGGGAGGAACAATTCTTGAAAGAGAAAGGGAGATGTTAGAAACATTGAGACAAGGAATCCAAAAAGAACGAATGATCGAAGCTGAAGAACGTGCCAAATTAACAAGACAAAATCAAGAATTGAGGATGGAAAATGAGATGTTACAAAGGAGGAAATCTCAAAGTGTTGCAAGATCAAATGTTAGAACAGAAAGAGAAGGACAAAATTCACCGATAATTAATAATGAAAATAATATGCAAGAACAAGAGCAGAATCAAAGTGAAAGAAATCAAGAGAATCGTTTCATTTTAATACCAAACCATGAACAAAGCATGGAGAATTTACGAACAAGACCAAATCCTAGAGAAAACAATCAGAATCGAGAGGAAGAACAACAACTTATGGAAGAAACTGAGAGACAACAAGCAATACATCAAAACAATCACGAGAATGGAGCAAGAAGACATGAAGAAGTTCGTAACAAACAAAATGTTGAGTATGAAAGAATTAAGAGAAGAATTGTAAATCAACAAATAGAAGTGGAAAGGAATAAACCAAATTCTCGAATCAGAGTACAAGTAAATCAAGAAGAAATAAGTCACAGAAGAAGGAGAAATGAAGAAGAAGAAATTCCTGATATTCGCATGAGAAGAATGAGAAGAATAGAAAGGGAAGAA
This sequence comes from Papaver bracteatum, assembly GCA_023529315.1. NCBI lineage: Eukaryota > Viridiplantae > Streptophyta > Magnoliopsida > Ranunculales > Papaveraceae > Papaver > Papaver bracteatum. The sequence goes on from JAJJWX010004051.1 coordinate 122,082, forward strand.
CAAGAATTCCAAGATGCTATGCAACTGAACAATTATGATAATTTAGAAAGAAGATATTTGCAAAATTATGCAAATGAGAACATTAATGAAGAATATGATAGAATGCGAAGGATCGCAAGGGAGGAAGCGCAAGAACATAGAAGAAGAGAAGCTGCATTAAAAAGACCAATGGATGAGAATTCTGAGGCAAATGCACGAATCTTTCGAGAATTAGCAGAAATGAGAGGGATGATAAACAATAGAAGAGGAGGAGATAGAAGGCAATTAGATGAAGCAATAGAAGAAGCTGCGAGGACTCCATTTGCTAGAGAAGTACAATTGGGAGGAATTCCACCAAAATGCAATTTGCCCACACTTACCAGTATCTTTGATGGGACTTCATGTGCTATTCAACACATTAAAGCATACATAAGATGCATGTTACAATAGGAGAATCATGATGCTGTGTTATGCAAGTACTTCACATCAAGTTTAACAGGGGAAGCTTTAAAGTGGTTCGAAGGACTCCCTAAGAACACTATTACATCATTCAGTCATTTGCAAGCAACTTTCCTCGGAGCATATATCACAAATCACTCTTCATGGCTAGGTATTGAAGATGTATTTGGTTTAAAACAAAGAGTGGGTGAAAGTTTGAAGCATTTGGTAAGACGATGGAAGACTATGTGCAGTGATATGGCAGGGCGTGTGGATGAGAGATACTTGATTCTGTCCTTCATAAATGCGATGTTCGCGACTGAACAATTGTATGTTCAAATCTTCAGAAGAAAAAATTCCATAATGATGACAGAGTTACGAGAATTGCAAGAAGAATACATTACATTAGAGGAAAAGCAAAACAGTATGGAGTCATATCCATTAGCAAACACTAGCAATCAAGAGGGAGGAGAAAATTTACTTCCCAAAATAATCAATGTAGTAGCAGGTACTTCGCAAACATCCTCACAAACTTCTTCGCAAATTTCAGAAGAGAAGAAAATCAATGATAGCCAGCCAAAGATGGTAGCAATGGGCAGTAGAGATCAAGAAGAGTATGATAGAGAGAAGAATTTCTATAATCGAATAGGAAATAACCAAATTCCAAGACTAGATCAACAACAAGAAAATTATGGGGGACAAAGGCAAAATTATTTTGGACAAGGGAACCAGAGACAAAATTATAACAACGGTCAAGGAGGTCAAAGAATGGTAAGGGAAGAGATAAAGTTGCCACCTTTGAATACGAGTGTAGAAAAGATATGGCAAGCAATTATCCTGGTAGAGAATATACCAATTCCATGGAACATGGGAAAGGAACCACCAATGGGTCCAAGAAGTCATGAATTTTGTTCATATCATCATTTTCATGGACATTCTACAAATAATTGCCATAATATCAAGAGGATAATCTTGCGAATGATTGATCAAGGAAAACTAAATCAATTTTTACTTAAGAAGACACAGTCGCAACAATTCCCACAGGATCCAGCCATAACTCGCAGGGAGAACACAACAAAAGAAAAGGGAGAAGAAATCCTACATATAGAAGTGGGGTCAAAAGCAAGGAATGTTTTCTGTAATTCCATTGTTCATTCATATAAAACCATAGAGGATTTTCATGATAATGTGTTAAGCAGGTTATATGCGAGGGATGGTGAAGGAAAGGAAGTAATGAACATCGCAAAAATTTCACGACTTGAAGAATGGCAGAAACGTGAAATTTCTTTTGAAGCCACTGAAATTCCAGAAGGTTGTGAAGCACATGATAATCCATTGGTAGTAAGATTAGCAATCTACATGAATATGGAGGAAAATGAAGATGATATGGAGGAAGAATCAATTGGTCTTAATAGGATTTTGATTGATACGGGAAGTTCTGTCAATATCCTCTTCTATTCTGCTTACAAAACTATGGGGGGAAAAGATGCAGATTTAATACCTTCTACTTATAGAATTTATGGTTTTAATGGAACTTCCAACAAGCCCAAAGGAGAAGTGAGCATGCGAATTCCATTGAGTGGAATGCGAACTGAAATTATGTTCTGCGTTGTTGATGTCGAATCACCATATAATGCTTTGATAGGAAGACCATGGCTTCATGGAATTCTAGGCGTAGCTTCCACTCTACATCAGTGCATAAAATTTCCTCATATGAAGGGTATTGGAATTATCAAGGGTGATTGGGCTGAGGGAAAGAAATGTTACGATACAGAAGTAGAAGTTTGCGAAGGAAAAACTGCTGAGAAGGAAAATTGGAGAAAAAGAGCAAAGGCTGTGAAAATAAGTGAAAATTTAATGGCAGAGGATTAAGGAAAAAGAGGATAAAGTTACGATGATAATCATACAAGAAATTTACGATGATAATAAGGGATTGTGATTTGCGAAGAAAGAAGAAGGAAAATAATAAAACAAGAAGGTAATCAGTATGTTTACTCGTGGAAATAAGGTATGTGGTAAAACAAAATTTTTATTTCGTGATAAATTTTACGAATATTGTTTGCTCTCAGGAAATTGGGAAAAGTTACGAATTTCAGAATTTATATTCCGATTAAAATTTCATTAATTTGCGAATAAAAGACCGCAATCTGTGATTAGCCTCCAAAAAAGAAAGAGAGCCGCAGAAAATTTTATACAGGCAAACCTTTATGGCGTACACCCTAGTTCGCGAAGCTATATTTCGTAAGAGGCAAAGTCCTAAAGTACGTCATTTAAGGGGGTACCTATAACGTGGCTAAGGGTAACCGGAACACCACCAAGGGCCCTTAGTACATGGTAAAAATTTTGGGGTACAACCCAATAATGGGGTACCTATCCGGGTTAGACACCTTGGATTCTCACCTAATCTAACGACATTATGCAATATAAAATGCGGTGTAAGAGGATTTAGGTTGGGCGACTAAGGCATACTGTCTTTCCCAAGAAGTGCAGAAAACGATCAAGGCGCCGAGGTACACGGTTGAGTCAAGAGTGCCGGGTGAGGTTGAACCACATCTGCCATTTTTGACAAGTCTTGGCAAATGATGCACTTGGCCCAAAGATACCCCATAGGGTGCAACCTCGTAACTATAAGCCCTATAGGAAAAAAGGATAAGAGGTTGCGATCAAAAGATGGTTGTTGGCAGAACCGGATGGGAAGAGCTAACCTTGTATGGTCGATGTACGCTTCCTTGAAGGGGAAATCAGGGGGAAGATAAAGGGAAGCACCCTCCATTAGGGAGCTGATACGTGCTATAAGACGCAAATGTCACGAGGCTTCTTGTTTGCGAAAAAATAAAGGCTTGTCATATTTGTGCAACAAATGAAATTCTGCGATCCTTCTAAAAAAAAAAAAAAAAAAGAAAGAAAGAAAGAAAAGAATAAAGAACTCGCAGAACGTAATAAAGAAGTTAAGATGAGATCAATGGGTCACTACATGAAAGTGTAGAGACGTCCTGCGATTTCATCGCAAGACGGCAATGTCATGGGGATTTATATTCGCAAGAATATTTAGGCCTGTCATATTGTCGCAACAATTCCTGAAGAGGCTAAAATACTATACAAAGAAGTTAAGATGAGATCAATGTGTTTTTGCATGAAACTGTAAGAACGTCCTGCGATTTCATCGCAATACGATAATGTCACAAGGTTGTATATTCGCAAGAATGTTCAGACTTGTCATATTATCGCAAATACAAAAATTTACTACAAAAGAGGTGGCAAAATAAGACCTTTACTTAGGAAGGCATGATAAGACCACATAAATTAATGAAATTCATTGCATTAACATCATTGAAGAAATTATACAAGAATATACAATATGAAGATCTGAAAAGAAGATAACTTCGTCAATATCATTGAAGAAATTTTACAAGAATATACATCAAGAAATTTTGAAGAGAAGACAGCTCTGTCAATATCATTGAAGAATTTTTACAAGAAGTCATATCAAAGAAGACAACATCAGTGAAGAATTTTAATGAAGACTTAACAAAAGATGCGATTTTGATAGCAATCAAATACAGATAAGTTCATATTCGTAAAAATTTACGAGAATTTCATACTTCTTATACTTCTCCATATATTGAATATTTCTCCAAAAGATTGAATACTTCTTATAATTCTTCAAGAATATCTCATATTTATACTTCTTTAACGGATATTTAATTTTGCGAAGGTTAAGTACTTATTATACTTCTTCATACAATTCTTATACTTCTCCATATATTGGGCAATTCTTCATGAATTGGATACTGCTAATACTTCTTCAAAGATATTTTATACTTCTTATACTTCTTAAGGATATTTCATATTTCGTATACTTCATACTTCTTATACTTCAAGGGGAGATTTATTATTTACCTCGCAGCATTCCACAGAAGGAAAAAGGCTTATATTTCTTATACTTAGAAGGGAGGACTTTTTATTCATAATCACAATCAGAAAAAACTTCGTAAGATAAATTGAGAAGGATATTCTAATACTTCCAGCAAGAGTTGATCATCTGAAGAGCAATAATAAGGGGAAAAGGAATACTAAGCTAAGTCTTTAAGATATATTATTTCTCTCCACATGATCAAGTTATGCGAATAAGGGAAACAAATATCAAAGAAAGATTAATTCAAATTAAGCTTTGAAAAAGAAATTGTTGGATTAATTCAAAGTGCAATCAAGAAGAAAGTGTTATATTGAAAAGAAACAGAACAGACATACAAAAAAAGAGTGAAGTTATTTTTCAGGCGATTTATCCCCATCAAAATGATCTTCTTCTTCAACTTCACTATCATTTTCAACTTCACTTTCAGAGATTTCCAGATATGGAGTATCTTCAGGAATTTCTTCAGAAAGGAGCGTATGGTACTTCTTGAGAGGAATTTCATTATCTTCGCAAATCTTGCGAGTCATCTTAGCTCGAAAACGCTTGACATATAAACTATGGTTATCTTTGGGAAATTAGAAGCTGAGATCTCAAGTCAGAAATTTTCTTATTACGATTAGCAAGGAGAGTTTCCAGATCATTATTCATCTTCGCATAATTTTCTGCAGCAAGGAGAGAAATTAAGGAATTGGTTAGCAAATTACGAAGGAAAAGTAACCAAAATAATTACCATCGCAAATAATTTACCTTCTAGTTGCTTCTTATCATTACGAAGAGAAGAATTTTCAAGCTTTAATTGATTATTCTCCTCAAGAAGAGAAGAATTATCAATTGCGATGCTCGCAGATTGTGAATTATCTTCGTGACGAGATATTAATTCTGCGTTATCAATATTTAGATCTTCTATTTTCTGACGGAGACTTGAATTTTCAACCTCTAACTTCTTACAACGATTTAAAGTTTTCTTCTCAGCAATAGAATGACGTCTTTCCCAATCAGAAGCAGCTACACAACTAACTCTTCCAACCTAAACAATAAAAAAGGGGTTAGAAATCAACAAAATAAGGGAAATAAACAAGGAATAGAGAAGAAACTTACCATGCTACCTAAAGCATATAATGAAGCAGGAGAGACGAATCTTGAAATTCCTTTGAGGGAATTATTATCAATTACGGTAGGAACTTTACAAGCCTTCGCAATAAGTTTGCGAGCATTCGCTGTAGGAGAATTTCCTAATCCACGAGAAGAATTGAGGAAAGCCTCAGAGATGCTAACCATTGCTGAGGAAAAAGTTTCTGGGATACTATAATCTTCATTTCCACCTTCATCAACATCATTATCATCATCTCCTTTGTCAGAAAGGGTATCGGAATTAGAACTAAAGTCCTTCTCAGGAAGTTTATCATCTTCATCACCAAGATCTTCCTCAATGTTCTCATTAGAAGAAATTACATTGGAATGAGATTTGGTTGAGAGTATCTTCTTTTTCCTCCTATCGTAAACAACATCTTGAAGTTTTATTTTTCCTTTGCGAAGAGCATCATCTTGACTACCAGAAGCTTGGGAGACCTTCGCAGAATGAAGAGTTTGTTGCCTCGCAGTAAGCTTTTTAGAAGAAGTAGAACTCTTATTTTCACTCGCAGCAATCTCAGGAAGAAGTGGAACCTGTAAATTCAAATAAGGATAAGAAACAGAGGCAACAATATATTGTTTAGAAAAATACAAGAGTGTTTCTTACCTCATTTGAAATTAAAGGGTAACAAAAAGATAAGGAGGTGGAAGTACATACATTTCTAAAAACCCAAGGTTGATAATAGCGGTTACGAAGTTTCGCATGAAGTTCTACTATCCCAGTAATATAAGAACCTGATAACATTAAAGGGTACTTATACCAATCTTCATCATTAGAACGACGAGGTGTCTTATTATTTCCTGAAGCATAATCAATATCGTGCATGAGAAGATCATCTGCTGCGATATTAGCTTTACGATGAAGACGAACACCCCAACGATTATCTTCTTTCCTCGCAGGAATTAGTGTGTAATTCTTGAAGAAACCCTCAACTGTATAATTCGCATCAACAATTTCTATATTTTCAAATCCAGGTTTCCTAAGATCAACTGAATACAAAGATTTCCCAAAAGCGGCACGATTTGCGAATTCAACTAAGAGGCGAATACAATCACCAGTCAATTGGTAAATAGCACAAGAAAAATTGGGGTGGGAAATAATTTCGTAGAATAAAGGAAAGTTAACATCATAAAGAGGAAGAGGAAGACCTGCGAGGATTTGACCTCGTGAGATTAAAATTTTCTGATCATCCCAAACATAGTTGGTAAAGAGCTTCACACAGAGAGAAGATTTATTATCATAACCTTCAATCTCAGAAAGAATAAGGTCTCTATCAGCAAGTTCCGCATTAATTTGTTCAATAGTTTTCTTCTTTGGTGCCATTGAATATAAGAGGGAAAATAGAAAGGAAAAAAGATTGCAGAGGCAGAAGTGGTGAAGAAGATGAATAAGAGAATAAAAAGCTAAAACAAAGGATAATATTTATAAGAGAGTTTGATGAAGATAAAAACTCATTAGTACGAGTAAGTGTGAACGGTTGAAAAGAACGGTTACGAAGAAACATGTCAGAAAGATAAGGGAAAAGTAAAAAGACGTGTTGCGAACCTGATGGGTGGTAATAACTACACTAAATTTACGAGAATAGGGATTCTCATGACATTTCTTCTTCGTAGAATTGACATGAGAAGAGGCAAGATGTAAGTACTGAATATCGCAAGATAATAGTTCACGAGTATCGTAATAAATAAAGGAGAAAAGAGATATAAAATGATACGATGATAGAAGTAGCGCGGGGAAATATGAAGTTTTGCGAGGATGAAGTAATTTTGCGAGTATGAATTGCGATACTTCGCAATTCATATACAGATGTATGAGTTTTACTATAAATAGGAGTTCAAATGTAAAATTCGAGAGGTTCTTTGAGTGAGTGTTAGAAAATATCTTAGGAAAGAGAATAGAGAAAGTTGTAACTATTCTAGTTCCATTTAGATACTTCTTTGTAATCAATTGAGAACATTAATAAGAAAATTGTTATTCATCATCAAGAACTTCTTGAGTTTTTACTAATTCTATTGAGGGTGTAGTTGTAGGTTATTCTGCAACTACAACCTGAATTCTTTGGTACAACTTGTACCGGGCTCACCCACTTGCTGTCGGATATGGGGTAGATAACACCCACTTCCAAAAGATTGAGTATCTCATTTTTCACAACTTCCATTATAGGGGGGGTTCAAACGACATTGCGCTTCCCTTGTAGGCTTTGCATCGTCCTCCAAACGGATCTTGTGCATACAAACAGCATGGCTTATACCCTTGATATCGGAAATTGTCCATCCTATGGCCGTCTTGTACTTCCTTAGCACCCTTACAAGTTTTTGCTCCTGTAATTCACTAAGCTCATTAGAAATAATCACAGGTAACTCTTCATTGTCACCCAAGAACAAATACTTTAAGTGGCTTGGAAGAGGTTTCAATTCCAATTTTGGAGATTTAACAATAGAGGGTAAAAGTTTTTCATCACTGTATGGTAAAGAAATAAAAGAGATATTATGAGTTTCTGGGCATCCTTGTAGTGAGTTAAGATCACCAAGGGCTTATTTGACTTCATTACCACACTCTACACCATTATCAATGGATGTAGTTAGAACGGTTTCCAAAGCATCATCACCATTCAATTCAAACATTTGTTGTGCCAATGTATCCCTAACATCAACGGAGAAACAAGAGTGGACATCACTAGGATATCTCATCGTTTCGAAAATGTTGAAACGTATTATTTCTCCATCAAACTCCATAGTCAACGTTCCCTTGTCCACATCAATAATGGTTTTAGCCGTTTGATTGAAAGGACGCCCAAGTAGCAATGGAAGAGACGAGTCTGGTGAACCTTCGTCACAAAAATCAACTGGAAATACTAGTTGATTAACCTGCACAAGAATATCCTCAAAAATACCCATTGGGTAGACATTAGAGCGATCAGCTAATTGCAACAAAATTCCAGCCTTTTTGAGAGGACCTAAATCAAGTGAGTTATACATAAATGCAGGCATAACATTAACGGATGCACCTAAATCAAACATAGCTTTGTTAAATGTAGTGTTACCAATTTTGACGGGAATGTCAAAGCTACCCGGGTCTTTGCATTTCAATGGGAGTTTGTGTTATAAGATTGCCGAGGCATTCTCCCCCACACTTAGCACTTCATTACCTTTGAGCCTTTGTTTATTGGTACACAAGTCCATCAATACCTTTGCATACTTTGGAACTTTCTTTATAGCATCTATGAGTGGTATGTTCACATGAATCTTCTTAAGAACGTCTAAAATCTCCTTTTCTAGTGCCTCCTTCTTAGAAGTTGCAAATCTGCGAGGAAAAGGTAAAGGAGGAACATAAGTAGAAACCGAAGTTTTAGAGTTAGTAATAGGTACCTCAGAAGTTTGGAGAGAATCCTCATTCTTCTCCTCCAAAACAGGTTCCTTTGGTGTTTCCACCTTGCCCGAATCAGTAACTTCGGGTTGCACAAGTTGTGTACCACTTATTAATGTAATAACATTCACATCTCCTTTCGGGTTGATAGGTTGAGAAGGGAGTTTCCCACTATTTTGTGCCTTCAATTGGTTCAACTCAAGAGCCATAGAACCAACTTGGGTTTGCAACTCCTTAACCGTGCTCTTCGTTCTTTGCATAAAAGATTTCATCAACTCTTCCATACTTGACCCCTGATTTTGAGGTTGTTGTTGTTGAAATTATTTTCGCGGCTGGAATTGTTGCTGTTGAGGTTGAAATCCACTCGAGTTATTGTAATTAGATTGTTGAACCGTTCCTTGCTTGTTCGCATAGTTAAAATTTGGGGGATCTCTCCATCCCGGATTGTAAGTGTTTGAATAAGGATCATACCGTATTTGCTGATTTGGAAAGATCACGTTAGCTTGTTCATTGGCTTCTTCATATCCTTGATGAGAATTTGGTATAAACGCGGTTGAAACTTGTTGCAGCATTGCTGTCATGTTACCCATTTGTTGACGAAGTTCCTCCACCTCGCTCACTTCATTTACTCTCCTAAGAAGCACATCCGTACCACGACTCAAGAATTCTTGGGAGTTTTCTGCCATGTTCTCAATCAATTCTCTAGCTTGTGCCACCATCTTGCTCACTAGTGCACTACCACCCGCAGCGTCAAGAAGATTCCTATCACTTGATTGGAGTCCTTCATAGAAGTATTGGATGATCATAGCGTCGCTGAATTGGTGATAAGGGAAGCTTGCCACCAATCTCTTGTATCGTTTCCAACAATCATATAAGGATTCTCCCACATTTTGCTTCATTCCACAAATCTTCTTGCGAATTTTAGTAGCCTTAGTTGTAGGAAAATATCTCTCTAAAAAGAGTTTCTTCAACCCATTCCAAGTTGTGACACTTCTGGGAGGAAAAAAATATAACCAATCCTTAGCACCATCCGCCAAAGAGAATCGAAAAACTTTCAACATAGCACCATCGGCCACCATATTCACTGGAAGCATAGTCGTGACAATGGTGTGGAAGTACATAAGATGCTTGTTTGGATATTCATTCACCATGCCATGGAACTTTGGTAATTCTCTAAGCAATCCAGGCTTGATCTCAAAAATAGAGTCGGTTTGAATACAACTTTGCTGTGTATCCATCTTGGTAAGTCCTTGAGTGTACGATTTGCATCACCCATTGCTTCTTCTTCTTCTTCTTCTTCTTCTTGTCCTTCTTCTTCAAAAGGAATCTCGTGTTCTAGAACTTCTCCTTCTTGCTGAAGAGCTTCGTGTTCTACTTCCAATTTTTGTTCTTCCGTTGTGCCTTGCCTTGGTTGGAGTATTGTGCTTTTTCGAGTAGCTATCCCGCACCTTGGATAATTCCAATCTTTAGAAGCCATGGATTAGGTACCTGAAAAACAATTCTCGCAAACAAGTGAGAAACAAGACAAGAAACATAAAGCAAGTATGCAAGCAGAAATAATAAGAAGAAACTAAAAACTATATAACAAGCCGAATGCCTCCCCGGCAACGACGCCAAAATTTGATTGGTTGTCATCCCAGCAAAAATAATTCACTTTCTCACTCTACTAAATATGAATGAAGTACGTGGTAAGAAATAGTTCATATCCACAGAGAGGTGATTGTTGTTATGCAATTTTCATATTCTTAAGTAACCAAAGGGGGATTTTGTTTTTATCAAAGCAATAAATAAAATAAAGCAAAGCAAATAAATGAAATAATCAATAAGAGGAAGATATTGGTCACGGGATAGTATCATTCACAAACATGTATTTTTCATCAATGACTAGAATTGGTAATTTAATCTCGCAATTATCAAAAGTCCTAGGATATCTTGATCGCAAGAGTATCCCGTTTATTTCCTGATTTTATCACAAACAACATTAAAAGATGCTATTGTGAATTCTACTTAAAAAGCAACCTAAAGTGTAAAAGAACAATTAAGTTTAACTCCCTAAGAGCAATAAGTTCTATGAAATAAGACTAATCAATGCAAACAAATGTGTAAAAGCACTAATTCGTTTTAACAAAGGTTATGATTCATATGCGATTAAAAAGATGTATCACTACAAGTAATAATCACAAGATGCTACTAGAAATCAGAGATAACAACTTTTACGTATTGAAAACCCTAATATAGCTATAGAGATGAAAACAAATCCAATTGATTCCGGACTCAACCAAACTAGCATTCAAATCATATGATAATAAAAATAATGAATCATAAACGATAGAATTGAGACAAAACTAATTCATAGAATCAAATAACATGCTTGATGAAATCAACTTTATCCCATAACCAATAATTGTATTTAGCTACTCATATTAATGGAGTTCATCATAATCATATTCATTAATAAAGAAGATGAAAAATAACGAAAAGCAAACCCTAGTAGTAGTTATCTCAAAAGCTCCTAGAATAATACGTCCTCCTCTCAGTTGTAGAAGTCTTTTCCTTTTTGTAGCTTTTCTCCCTTCCAAAACTAGGTCTAATTCTTCAAAGTACAATAAAAAAATATCCACCAAGCTCATATGTTTGAGAAACCCAAGTAAAAATCTTGCCAAAAACGAGTTGACGGAAAATTGGGATTTTCGTCGGAAGTTGGCCGGAATCCGGCACCGGAAAATACATCAGGTGACAGGCAAAGTGCACCCGGTCACCGGTCAAAGTAGTCAACTGAGTCAACCCGAGTCATGTCTAGTCATCCTAGTCTACTCAATGATGTCATGTGTCAGAAATGAGTCAGAGTCTAACTAGCCTGACTGGGTTGAATTGCATCGGCTCAAGCCATCTTGTACGGCCACACATTCTGTTGCACCACAATCGTGCATCATTGCTTCTAAGCTAGCCATGTTGGCGCTTCACTAAGCTGCGAGCCATTCCATTACCACCAGACCATGAATAACTCAATCAAAACCAGTTTAATTCAGTCCACTTGCTCAAATAATTTCACCACCATCATTTGCATCTCTGTAACTCCAGCTGCATATACCATCAGTTCTAAACCATCTTAACTGTAACCATCAACACCCGCTCAGTCACCAACAGCAGCTAGAATCCCATTTCACAGCCTCACTTAACCATTTCAGTTCAGTTTCTATACCCCCAGTACTGTCCATTGCATTCCCTTGTAGACAGCCCCAATAATACATTCTGCACATTCTCCACTTCCAGTATACCAGTCTCATCACCTTCAAGGAAATCCTATTTAACATCTAATCTTCACTGCAACTGCACATAACCAGCTTCTTTAGTAGCATTCTCCAAGATTTCTTTCTCTTCCATGAACATTAAAACATCTTCTTATCGGGGTTATCCACAACTTCACAAAAACTTTATAACAGAGTCAAGACACTGCATGATTTCATAGCATATACCCCCAACTCCATCACCTGCATAATCTGTAGCTGCAACTCTGCCAACTGCCAACCCTTCTTGTTTTCCTGCAACATATCATCTCCCTGCAAACCTCCAATCCACCTGAGCCACTACAACTCAGTAGAAGCTGCAATGTCACCAGTTACCCATATGTAGCTCCTGCAACCATCAGTTCTAAACTGTGGCTCACACCCATATGCTCAGTTTATCAGGTCCCCTGCTACAGCATCACACACTCCATTCACAACTTTGAGCAACACCGCATCACTTGCTGCTCTCAGATTCAACAGTCTTTCACCATTAACTCATTTACACCAGTACCCACTGAATCAGCCATCATCTTTATTCTTGAATAGCTCAAGAACATCTCAATCCTTCAATTTCATCTACCATACCTTTGATTCTTGCATCAATTCGTTTTCACATCTTCATCTAGATAAAACCTAGCTTCAATTTATAGTTAACAGTTCACATAATTTGTTGTTCGATCCTCCAATCCAGCTTAAACCCATCTAATAATTCTTCATGAACCCTCAATTTCTCTATCAAAAAACACATCAACCTCCATATTCTTCCTTCCAGTTTCTTCACAAACCCAAATTCTTCTCGATTTGATTTCTTCATTAAATAACAACCCAGTTCTTAAATCAAACCATAGAAACCAATTTCTTTATCACCAGCAACAAAACCAAAATCATATCCAAATCCGAGAATAACCCAGGCTTTAACAATCCTTGAATCAATCATCAACCTCACCATATTCTGAAATCGATCTGTAAAAGAAAACTCGCACCATAAACCCAAATTTTAGTTGATTAACATCGAACCCTAATTCTTCACTGTGAATTTATCTTCATCATTTCCTTGAATCTCTTGATTACACCATTAACATGTCTGAATCTCTCCTTCCCTCTGACTCCCATGGTTTCTTTCTCTCAACATCATAGCAACAGCCGCAACTTTTCTCAATTATCAGACGGCAGGAGGAACAAATGATAAGAGAAATAAATCTTCTCTGAGTTTGAGAATAATGATTGAGAAATCATTTTCTCTGAAATCCAGGGTTAGGTAATAGCTAGAAAAGCTATTTACACCCAACTGTAGTGGTTAAGGGATAACAAACTCAAACATTGCTTGTCGGTTCCATAGAACTGACATGCGTATTTTCTTTATTGCCTAGCTAGATTTGCTTGCATGTGAATCGGTCCTTTGTGCTCCTTTCCGATCCAAATGGACGCTTTCCTATGGATGACGCTTTCGCTCTTTTCGAATTCTTTCACCAACAACAACTGCCCTTTACTTCAAATCTACTTCTTTCCATCAATTCTATACATCACTAAAGCTGTCATGCTTTTCAGACAAAGTTTGCATCACTAAATCCTACATGTTTTTCAGCTAGAGATGAAGAAATAAAAGTAAATAATGAGAAATAATTTCGCCTCAAACACCATTTGCACATGAGATGAGGCTTTCGCACTGTTTCTTCTTCTTTTGTTCCAAATGACTTCAAAGTACCTAAATACTCAAAAACAAACATAAGATACATAATTTACAAGAAAACTAAACAAAGAAAGCATAAACAATAGATAAATATCAAGGTGTTTTAGACAACTATCAAATTCCCCCACACTTAGACTTTGCTAGTCCTCGAGCAAATCAAATAAAATAATTATGAAACATACATACAACTCCGTCTCGTCGAGGCTACGGTTACTCTTAGCATAAATAACAAGCCTTTAAACCCCTAGGTGTCCCTAATGGACGATTTTTAGTCTCGTGAAGGTTTACAAGAGGTCTGCCTACAAAACCTATATTTCCAACTCCGGCTACCTGTGACCAATCAATGAACGAATCCAAAAAGACTACAGGAGGAGGTACCGTAATGCAAATTCAATTCATATATAATTAAATAAATCTCTAATTAGATAGTCGAACAAACCACAATACTCAGAACCTGACTAACCACAATCACAATGAAAATATTAAGAAGATGGATATAGAGGTAGATGTTTGCGAATGTTGGCAAGTGATCGGTGTTTCCCATATCTGTCTGAAGGTCACCACCAAGATGAACCTATGCATCCTATTGGATTGAGCTACTGGTCTGAATTCTAGTGTCAACATACTGGCATATACAAGGGAACCAGTGGTCAACAATCTTAATTCTACATCAACTCAACCGGCATATACAAGGGAACCAAGAGTCGACTTGATTCAACAATAATAAAAAAAAAATCAATTTTTTTTAGACAGCATGATTAGATCTTTTGGATCCAAGCGCATGCTTCTTGTTAGCAGATTACATGATAGTTCCCTTGGATCCTGCATTCCACGCTTTTTTAGGCGACGGAGACAGGGAGAACACACACATATGGCTATCCAAGTGTCATTTTTATTCCGTTTGGTCTAATTGGCCGTTTTTTTCTTTTTTCTTTTTTCTTTTTTCTTTCTAGTAACTCAATCACTCTATTTCATCCTAGCAGTAATAACAAGTCGATGTTTAGTGACCCACCAAAGCACTTACAAGTGACTCTTCCTGATTTTGATCTTAACAACTTCACCAATAAAGACAACGCCCCCCCTAAAGCACAAAGCATCCTGGTGAGTGCTCTTTTTGGTAAAGTGGTTAAGGACATTGATAGAGTTTACATGCTAACAGAGAGACATAAAGAGGTTTTTGGTTGTTTGCAAGCAGCACATGCCCAAGATTTTCTTCTGGCTATTCCGATTGAGGGGCTGGGGCAGAATATGTCTCCTTTGGAGTACCGGTCTATCCTCAAATATAGGTTAATGATCCCGCTTTATCCCTCTGACTCTCTCTACCCTGCTTGCATCACAGGTTGCTTGGATTCATATGGTGAACATGCAGTTCATTGTAAAGTAGACCCTGGTTATAAATATAGACATGATCATGTGAGGGATATCTTGTATGATGTACTGTGGAGGTCTGGCATTTCGGCAAAGAAAGAAGCACCTATGCATTTCCTGACAGACCCACTTGAAGGGAGATCGACACTAAGACCAGCTGATGTTCTTATTTTTGGATGGGATAATGGGAAACACACATGTGTTGACCTCACCGGGGTATCTCCTTTGGTAGGCATTGGACATGGCACCTTTACAGTCGGGTGAGCAGCGCTAAAGGCTGCCTCAGGTAAGATATCGAAGCATGAGAAAGCATGTGTTGACAATGGGCATGCTTTCGTCCCCTTTACTTTTGATACTTTTGGCTATTTGGCTCCAGAAGCAGTTGGACTACTCAAGAGGGTCCAGAAAGTCATGCGCAGCAATGTAATGACCCCTGGCTCACGAGATTTTATTTTTAATAGGATAGGTTTTGCTATTCAAAAAGGGCTAGCGGCACAGCTTGTCGCTCGCTTGCCTAGTATGTAATTTTTAACTTTGTAAGGTTTTTAATACGTGTCTTAGAGAACAATATATAAATATGGAAAAATAAAAATAGAATGTGATATGGTGATATTCCGAGATATGGTAACAACTATCATGTTATTTATAATTTCTGAGCTATGTCCGTCTCTTTAGTTAATCGGTTCCTCAACTCCTACAATCATAATGGTTCCATCCACTCATATTGGTAGTGTCATCCAGAAGGCACAAGTTTCTAGATTTCGGAGTTCATAAAGCACAATTTTTTTTTCTTTTTTTCTATTTTTTTGATTTTTTTTATTATTATTTTATTTTAAAGGCATAAAACAAACTATACAAACATATAAATGCTCCCCCACACTTAAACTTTACATTGTCCTCAATGTAAAATTGAATCGTCCAAAGAAAGTTCAAGGTGGGAAATTCCGCAAATGATATGCAAAAACAAAGAAAATAAAGATAAAAGAAAATGCTTAAAAATAAAGAGATAAAGATACAAAACCGGTGGGTTGCCTCCCACTTAGCGCTTGGTTTTAAGTCGTCTGCCCGACTTGCTCCTTGTTTGCTAAGACTCCTCCAGAGGGGGTACTTCCACAAAGTTCACCCCTTCCACAACTTCGGAAGTAAAGTTCCCATAATATGGTTTCAGCCGGTGTCCATTCACTTTAAACTCCTTTCATGTAGCTATGCTACGAATTTCTACTGCACCATGAGAAAACACATTAGTAATAATAAAAGGTCCGATCCAACGTGACCTTAATTTACCCGGAAATAATTGCAAGCGAGAATTAAACAAAAGCACTTTCTGCCCAACACAAAATTGTTTTCTACAAATCATAGTATCATGAAATGCCTTAGTTTTCTCCTTATAAATGCGTGAGCTTTCAAATGCATCATTGCGAAGCTCTTCTAGCTCTTGGAGTTGCAACTTTCTTTGTTTTTTAGCACCATCCAACTCCATATTGCATTGCTTAATAGCCCAAAACGCCTTATGCTCATTTTCCACGGGTAAGTGACAAGGTTTACCGTACACAATCCTAAAGGGGGACATCCCAATAGGTGTTTTGTATGCAGTTCTATATGCCTACAAAGCATCATTAAGTCGCATGCTCCAATCCTTCCTTGTTGGATTCACCGTTTTCTGTAGTATGGACTTCACCTCTCGGTTAGAAACCTCGGCTTGTCCATTTGTTTGGGGATGTTAAGGTGTTGCAATCTTGTGCGACATATTGTACTTCTTCAACAAGCCTTGTAAGAACCTGTTTTTGGCGTGTGAACCCCCATCGCTAATTATGCCTCTTGGAATTCCAAACCTTGCAAAAATGTTAGCTTGCACAAAATCTGAAACCACTTTAGAATCATTAGTTGGGTTGGCCTTCGCTTCCATCCATTTCGAGACATAATCAACAGCAAGTAAGATATAAAAATTTCCATGGGAGTTGACAAAAGGACCCATAAAATCAATACCCCATACATCAAAAACTTCAATAAACTGAATAAAAGTTTGTGGCATTTGATTTCGAGCACCTAGATTGCCTGTTCTTTGGCACCTATCACAAGTTGTACAAAACGTATATGCATCCTTAAACAATGTTGGCCAATAGAAACCGCTTTCAAGTACCTTGTAAGTAGTTCTTTTACTCCCAAAATGTCCTCCGCAAGCATAAGAGTGACAAAATGACAAGATAGAATTAAATACAGATTCAGGAACGCACCTTCGTATTACTTGGTCGCTGCCATGTTTCCATAAGTATGAATCATCCCATATATATTGGTTTCCTAACCTCTTAAGTTTGTCCCTCTCAGCACGAGACAAGTCCTTTGGGATTTGTTTCGACACCATATAATTCACAATATTAGCATACCATGGTTCCGCAAAGGAAAGTGAGAATAGTTGCTCATCCGGGAAACTTTCATACAATGGGATAGCTTACTTGTCTACACCAATATGTCTCAAGTGATCCGCAACAGTGTTCTCAATTCCTTTCTTTTCCTTGATTTCAATATCAAACTCTTGTAAGAGTAAAATCCATCGTATGAGCCTCAGTTTCGCCTTTTTACTTTGTAAGCAAGTACCTAAGTGCTGCATGATCTGAAAAGACAACAACTTTTGTACCAATTAGATAAGAGCGAAACTTTTCCAAAGCAAAAACAATATCTAATAACCCTTTTTCAGTGGTTGTATAGTTTTGTTGGGCTTCATTTAACGTTCTAGAAGGATAATAAATAGCATGAGGTATCTTCCCCACACGATGCCCAAGCACCGCACCAACCGCATAGTCACATGCATCACACATAAGCTCAAAAGGCTTGCTCCAATCCGGTGGTTTAATGATAAGGGATGAAATCAAAAGTTCTTTCAAACGATTGAATGCCGCCATACACTTTTCATCAAAGTTAAAAACCACATATTTTTGTAATAAGTTGCAAAGTGGTGATGCTATCTTGGAAAAATCCTTGATGAATCTACGATAAAAACCTGCATTACCAAGAAAAGAACATATCTCCCTCACCATAGTGGGAGGGTTTAGAGCACGAATAAGGTCTATCTTAGATTTATCAACTTCCAAGCCTTTAGAAGATATTATATGGCCTAAAACTATGCCATGAGTTGCCATAAAATGGCACTTCTCCCAATTCAGCACAAGGTTTGTTTCAATATATCATTCAAGGATTAAAGACAAGTTGTTCAAATAAAGGTCAAATAAATCACCAAAGACAGTAAAGTAGTCCATGAACACTTCGATTATGTTTTCAACATATTCTGAAAATATACTTACCATACACCTTTGAAAAGTAGATGGAGAATTGCATAAGCCAAAATGCATCCTTCTATAAGCAAAAGTACCAAAAGGACAAGTGAAAGTGGCTTTATCTTGATCCTCCGGCGCTATCACAATCTGATTATAACCTGAATAGCCATCAAGAAAGCAATAATAAGAGTGTCCAGCTAACCGTTCAAGCATTTGATCAATAAAAGGTAACGGAAAGTGATATTTTCTAGTGGTGGCATTCAATTTCCTGTAATCAATACAAACCCTCTAACCGGTTTGCACACGAGTTGGGACAAGTTCATTCTTATCATTCTCCACCACGGTCACACCTGATTTCTTTGGTACAACTTGTACCGGGCTCACTCACTTGCTGTCGGATATGGGGTAGATAACACCCACTTCCAAAAGCTTGAGTATCTCCTTTTTCATAACTTCCATTTTAGGGGGTTCAAACGACGCTACGCTTCCCTTGTAGGGTTTGCATCATCCTCCAAATGGATCTTGTGCATACAAACGACATGGCTTATACCCTTGATATCGGCAATTGTCCATCCTATGGCCGTCTT
This sequence comes from Papaver bracteatum, assembly GCA_023529315.1. Taxonomy (NCBI): domain Eukaryota; kingdom Viridiplantae; phylum Streptophyta; class Magnoliopsida; order Ranunculales; family Papaveraceae; genus Papaver; species Papaver bracteatum. Next base: position 141,117 of record JAJJWX010004051.1, read on the forward strand.
GTACTTCCTTAGCACCCTTATAAGTTTTTGCTCCTGTAATTCACTAAGCTCGTTAGAAACAATCACAGGTAACTCTTTATTGTCACCCAAGAACAAATACTTTAAGTGGCTTGGAAGAGGTTTCAATTCCAATTTTGGATATTTAACAATAAAAGGTAAAAGTTTTTCATCACTGTATGGTAAAGAAATAAAAGAGATATTATGAGTTTCCGGGCATCCTTGTAGTGATTTAAGATCACCAAGGGCTTCTTTGACTTAATTACCACACTCTACACCATTATCAATGGATGTAGTTAGAACGGTTTCCAAAGCATCATCACCATTCAATTCAAACATTTGTTGTGCCAATGTATCCATAACATCAATGGAGAAACAAAAGTGGACATGACTAAGATATCTCATCGTTTCGATAATGTTGAAACGTATTATTTCTCCATCAAACTCCATAGTCAACGTTCCCTTGTCCACATAAATAATGGTTTTCACCTTTTTCATGAAGGGACGCCCAAGTAACAATGGAAGAGACGAGTCCGGTGAACCTTCATCCATCTCTAACACACAAAAATCAGCTAGAAATACTAGTTGATTAACCTGCACAAGAACATCCGCAACAATACCCATTGGGTAGACATTAGAGCGATCAGTTAATTGCAACACAATTCCATCCTTTTTGAGAGGACCTAAATCAAGTGAGTTATACATAGATGCAGGCATAACATTCACGGATGTACCTAAATACAACATATCTTTGTTAAATGTAGTGATACCAATTTTGACGGGAATGTCAAAGCTACCCGGTTCTTTGCATTTCAATGGGAGTTTGTGTTGTAAGATTTCCGAGGAATTCTCCCCCACACTTTGCACTTCATTACCTTTGATCCTTTGTTTGTTGGTACACAAGTCCTTCAACACCTTTGCATACTTTGGAACTTGCTTTATAGCATCTATGAGTGGTATGTTCACATGAATCTTCTTAAGAACGTCTAAAATCTCCTTTTGTAGTGCCTCCTTCTTAGAAGTTGCAAATCTGCGAGGAAAAGGTAAAGGAGGAACATAATTAGAAACTGGAGTTTTAGAGTTAGGAATAGGTACCTCAGAAGTTTGGGGAGAATCCTCATTCTTCTCTTCCAAAATAGGTTCCTTTGGAGTTTCCACCTTGCCCGAATCAGTAACTTTGGGTTGCACAAGTTGTGTACCACTTCTCAATGTAATAACATTCACATCTCATTTCGGGTTGATAGGTTGAGAAGGGAGTTTCCCACTATTTTGTGCCTTCAATTGGTTCAACTCAAGAGCCATATAACCAACTTGGGTTTGCAAATCCTTAACCGTACTCTCCGTTCTTTTCATAAAAGATTTCATCAACTCTTCCACACTTGACCCCTGATTTTGAGGTTGTTGTTGTTGAAATTATTGTCGCGGCTGGAATTGTTGTTGTTGAGGTTGATAACCACTCGAGTTGTTGAAATTAAATTGTTGAACTGTTCCTTGCTTGTTTGCATAGTTAAAATTTGGGTGATCTCTCCATCCCGGATTGTAAGTGTTTGAATAAGGATCATACCGTCTTTTCTGATTTGGAAAGATCATGTTAGCTTGTTCATTGGATTCTTCATATCCTTAATGAGAATTTGGTATAACCGCGGTTGCAACTTGTTGCAGCATTGCTATCATGTTACCCATTTGTTGACGAAGTTCCTCCACCTCGCTCACTTCATTCACTCTCCTAAGAATCACATCCGAACCACGACTCAAGAATTGTTAGGAGTTTGCTGCCATGTTCTCAATCAATTCTCTAGATTATGCCACCGTCTTGCTCACTAGTGCACCACCACCCGCAGCGTCAAGAAGATTCCTATCAATTGATTGGAGTCCTTCATAGAAGTATTGGATGATCATAGCGTTGCTGAATTGGTGATGAGGGCATCTTTCCACCAATTGCTTGTACCGTTCCCAACACTCGTATAAGGATTCTCCCACATTTTGCTTCATTCCGCAAATATCCTTGCGAATTTGAGTAGCCTTAGATACAGGAAAATATCTCTCTAAAAAGAGTTTCTTCAACCCATTCCAAGTTGTGACACTTCCGTGAGGCAAATAATATAACCAATCCTTAGCACTATCCGCCAAAGAGAATCGAAAAACTTTCAACATAGCACCATCGGCCTCCATATTCGCTGGAAGCATTGCCGTGACAATGGTGTGGAAGTCCATAAGATGCTTGTTTGGATCTTCATTCACCATGCCATGGAACTTTGGTAATTCTCTAAGCAATCCCGGCCTGATCTCAAAAGTAGAGTCGGTTTGAATACAACCTCGATGTGTATCCAGCTTGTGCGAAGCCAAGTCCTTGAGTTTACGATTTGCATCACCCATTACTTCTTCTTCTTCTTCTCCTTCTTCTTCAAAAGGAATCTCGTGTTCTAGAAATTCTCCTTCTTGCTGAAGAGCTTCGTGTTCTACTTCCAAGTTTTGTTCTTCCGTTGTGCCTTGCCTTGGTGGGAGTATTGTGCCTTTTCGAGTAGCTATCCCGCACCTTGGATAATTCCAATCTTTAGAAGCCAGGGATTAGGTACCTGAAAAACAATTCTCACAAACAAGTGAGAAACAAGACAAGAAACTTAAATCAATGCAAGCAGAAATAATAAAAAGAAACTAAAAACTATATAACAAGCCGAATGCGTCCCCGGCAATGGCGCCAAAATTTGATCAGTTGTCAGCCGAGCAAAAATAATTCACTTTCTCACTCTACTAAATATGAATGAAGTACGTGGTAAGAAAGAGTTCGTATCCATAGAGAGGCGATTGTTGTTATGCAATTTTCAGATTCTTAAGTAACCAAAGAGGGATTTGGTTTTTATCAAAGCAATAAATAAATAAAATAAAACAAAGCAAAGCAAATAATTGGAATAATCAATAAGAGGAAGATATTGGTCACGGGATAGTATCATTCACGAACATGTATTTTTCATCAATGACTAGAATTGGTAATTTAATCTCGCAATTATCAAAAGTCCTAGGATATCTTGATCGCAAGAGTATCCCGTTTATTTCCTGATTTTATCACAAACAACATTAAAAGTTGTTATTGTGAATTCTACTTAAAAAGCAACCTAAAGTGTAAAAGAACAATTAAGTTTAACTCCCTAAGAGAAATAAGTTCTATGAAATAAGACTAATCAATGCAAACAAATGTGTAAAAGCACTAATTCGTTTTAACAAAGGTTATGATTCATATGCGATTAAAAAGATGTATCACTACAAGTAATAATCACAAGATGCTACTAGAAATCAGAGATAACAACTTTTACGTATTGAAAACCCTAATATAGCTATAGAGATGAAAACAAATCCAATTGATTCCGGACTCAACCAAACTAGCATTCAAATCATATGATAATAAAAATAATGAATCATAAACGATAGAATTGAGACAAAACTAATTCATAAAATCAAATAACATGCTTAATGAAATCAACTTTATCCCATAACCAATAATTTTATTTAGCTACTCATATTAATGGAGTTCATCATAATCATATTCATTAATAAATAAGATGAAAAATAACGAAAAGCAAACCCTAGTAGTAGTTCTCTCAAAAGATCCAAGAATAATACGTCATCCTCTCAGTTGTAGAAGTCTTTTCCTTTTTGTTGCTTTTCTCCCTTCCAAAACTAGGTCTAATTCTTCAAAGTCCAATAACAAAATATCCACCAAGCCCATATGTGTGAGAAATGATGTGAATCAATAATGTTGTCGAATGTGATAAGAAAAGGTTGTCGTTCACTCGGACTTGATGAGATTGCTTTTAAGAATTAATAAACTAAAATAATAGAAAAATATATATACAAAATATTGTCACAGGATGAAGAGACACTAGGACGCAGGATTTCACTACTTTTCATATTCTTGTGGTTCATTCATTAACTCTATACAATATAGCTCAAACAAAAGAAGTTGTGACTCTAATTCTTTGCCAAAAATAGATTTCATAAAACATTATCCGTAAGTCGTAAGCATGACGCATCAAAAGTAATTAAAACCAAGCATGCGACATCAAACCAAATAAAAAATAATTAATAGAAATCATAAAGCAATTAAATCTATGCAAAAAGTCATATAAAGAATTATTTTATTTACCACAATCATGAAAAGTTGCTTCCTCCGTTGTCCCAGTGATGGGTTCTAGCTCCGCATTGTGAAAACACACTTGAAAAGATAATTCATAGCTCGAATGGTGTTTACAAAGATGAAATAGGGAGAAAAGCAATAAAACCGGTTTGTAACACTTATTTTCGTTACAACCCTAACTGTTACAGAGAACGATATCAGTGAAGTGTCATTGGCACTGTAGCACAACGACTGTCTTCTACAGTCTAAGTTCTTCGTGTTCTTCTTCACAGCAGCAGAAAATTATTCTCCCCAACTTACGTGTACGGCTTTGTTAATACTTTATTCTCACCCCTAACTCTCCATAACCCCCTTCATTACTCTCGTAAGCCCTTAAATACATAATTGGACCGAGAATAAGCCCTCATAACTCCATAAAATCTCGCCATAACTCGGAATATTCTTCACTGCCATTTTAAGGAAATATTTCCTTATTCTTCTCTTGCACGCGTTTGTAGCTTGTCCAAATCTGTCGAAATTGTTGTAAAGACGTCCAAATTATGTTAAACATGCTCTGACTCACTCAAAATCCCATGCACACGTACAATCCCGTGAACAACTCCTCCCATGCACGAGCTTCCATGTTTTCATATCTAGGATTATCCAGCCAATTTTAACCGAAATATCAACCATACCACTCATGTTACGATCAATCAAGTCATCCCAATGAATATCAACCATTGAATCTCACTACAACAAGCTCAAAATTCAATCCCTAATTCTCTTCCGTGAATAACTAGTTTTCCCGCAAAAACTGAAATTCAAAATGTAGAGGATGAAGTGCCCTGATCCAAAACACGGGTGCCTTTAACATCTGGGGTGCCCTGAGGCGCCCTTATCCAAAAAGAGGGTGCTTTTATCACTTTTCTCCCGGGGTCCAAATAGCACTTTTCGAGCAACTTTTTCTGCATAAGTTTAATTCTCCAATGACACCTAAACAAACATAAAAACACCAAAATTAGTACAAAAATCGAGACTAACAATAGAGACACTGAGGACAATTCAGACACATAAATGTGTCTATCAAATACCCCCAAACTTATTATTTGCTAGTCCTCGAGCAAAACTAATGAAAAAAATAAAACCGAGTTAATCTTGGGAGGGTTTACCAGAGGTGTACCCACAAAACCATGACTTCTAATTGGTCACAAGTATCCAAAGAGCTATGAGGACATACAAATTCTCAACCTATCTCCAAGTGACTAGAATGCCAAAGAAAGGTGCCAGCTCTAAAGATGACTGAAAAAAAGGGGAGACACATCCGCAACACTGCTAGATAAAGAGATATCTTCCACACAGCTAGATAAACATTGTAAGATGTGTCCGATGATTTACAGTTGGATCAGATTAGGAGAGAGAAAAAGATGAGAGGGACATCTGACATAGCTGAACTAATTACGTGTGATGAGTTAAACCAATGCTAGAAAGATCTTGTGCCAGATCGAAAGCGGACTAACAAAGCAACCAAATGCATCTCTCTTCGAATTTCTCATAGAGCTCAGTAGAAACAACGCCTTCTTCGGTCTTCAACTGTTGATAATAAATATTTGAACCTCGTAGAACCATGAAAATTAACTCTTCTCTTCGATTTCTTGCTTGACATAAAAATTTCTACTTCCATGTGGCCTTATTGAACAAAAACGTAATAATGATTTTTTTTTCTTCATTTTCCTCATTTTTTTTTTCGTGAACAAGACAAAAATTTACATGGCCATCACAGAAGGACTTTAACACTTGGATCTTCTCAACTTGTAATGTCTTAGTATCATGAACTTCAACAACTTATATCGTTTTTTTTTTATAACTTCTTGTGACCCTTGATTTTGAATTATGATTTTCTATTGTTGCTTCTAAACCTTAAACGTCTTCAACTTTTCATAGATTTTGATGTCGCTTCGTTTGTTGATGATGATAAGATTCTACTGAGAGAGAGTCATAATCCAGTAACTAAGACTACATTGTGAGGTTGCTTTGTCTTTCTGGAATTTCCTGACCTACTTTCCTTCCCATCATGGATGGTTAGATCCATCACGATTACCCTCTAAAAGGAACAAGTTCTCTCCTGAATTTCAAGGATCTCAATGTCTTTTTCTCTAATGTCTCAATAGGTTGTTATCCCTAGCATTCCAATTTCTATCTTTTCGGTGAGAAACAGTATGTAAACTTAGCTAACCGGATACCATGTGACGCTAGAATTTTCAAAAGTGCAACTAAAATTTTTCCATACCCCCAAACTTAAATCTAACATTGTCCTCAATGTTCTAAAGATGAAATTAAAAGCATGAACAATGAGAAACTGTTACCACTTGAATAAAAGAGTAAGGAAAGATATTACCGTGATGCACGAATATTGGGTTACCTCCCAAGAAGTGCTAAGTTTAAAGTCTTCAGCCAGACAATGGAAGGGATTAGTCACCTCGAAGAATCAAATAGAAGCAGCCGGAATAACTGCGGGTCATCTGGATCAAAAAGTGCTATCACAAGTAAAAGGAATCTACAACATCCCAAGAAAATTAGCAAATAAATCACACCATTGTCTAGTTTCCTGTTTAAGACAACTACAAATAGTTGTGGTTCCGGTTCAGGTTCTATAACTGGGTCTAGATAACAAATTTTCATGGGTTGGAATTCCTCAAAAGTTAGATCTGAATGTTCAGGTCCTAGAGTATGGAAAAACTCGAATAAGAACTTAGAAGCACATAACATTAACCTGAATAAATGGGGATCCTCTAAGTCAATCATACTTGAATCACACAACTGACCACAATGAAAGATGTGGTCTTCCTTAAGCAAATGCGTCGACCCAATTCTCCCAAAGTAATTATGTTTAGTCTGAAAACTTAATAACCGACATATCTGAAAATCATAAGTTCCCACAATTGGAAGGAAGGTTTTTGGTGGGAAAACAAAGTCAATCGTGGTATCATAGCCTGGGTTAACCACATCAACCAGAGGATGGGTTTCTAACAACTGAACTTCTTCCTGGACATTATTAGGTTCGGGAGAGCTAATATAAAGGTAATCTGCACAATAGTTAAGGCACATATATCAAGTCCCAAGTGAGGGATCTATATAAGAGCTAAAGGTAAGGCACATGGAGAACGATAATCACCCCCAAACTTAGAATTTTGGGTGTCTCTAGATAGACTAGATACAATTTCCCTAATTTCTAGATCATCAGAATCCTGAAAATGGTCAATTGCTTTTTGTAGGTTATACTCAGGTGATGCATCCTCACTCATATTTAAAAGCTCTACGAGTTCATCTTCTATTTCTATGTCTAATGTTTCTAAATCACTAGACTCTAAAATAATTTTCTCAGAATAAACTCGTTCCTCAAAACTATCACCGGCTTCATAAACAGGAAATACCACATCGTCTAAAACAATATCTCTAGTCAAATCCTCGTCCTTTTGAATAGGTGAATAATTGTTAAAATTATTAGGATCTGAACCAGAAGTAACCCTATTATTATAAAGCTCAATTGGAGTAGTAAATCCCTGATCACTATGCCTATTTATTTCAAATTCTTCATCAACACTATCCTCATCATAATCATTATTATAATAACATGAGAATGGTTGAACCTCATATAAACAAGTAATGTTACCAATTCTAACCTCGTCATCCTGATTATAAAAATTTTCCTCATTTTCACGGGTGATATTGGAGAGAATGTATTGGAAATCAAGAATAATTCGAGCAATTCTTTCTTCCGTCTCTAACTCTAACCTACGTGTAGACTCATCAAACTCACGTGTTGACTCAGTTAACTTACATGTTGACTCACTAACTTCATGAGGTTATCTTCTAAAGAAGTTTCACTCACCGTTATAGTTCTTTCGTCCATAACTAAGTCATATGTGTCCGCTAAATTATGTGTCGACTCAAGTAACTTACGTGTTGACTCAAGTATCTTACGTGCTTCATCTAGAGAAGATGAACTATAGGAGTTTTGCTCGTATGACCGGTAGGTATTCGAATAGTAATCGATCTCACTATGGTATGAACCATAACCTTGAAAAGGTGGATGCTCCCAACCACTATTCACACTATGGTCAAAGTAATGTCCATTTTGAAAATCAGTCGGATAATCATTGTATTGGCTATTGTAATACCAGTTCGACATCCTAACTGCAAGGTAATTCTACACAAGCACAAACAAGGCTGACTCGACCAAAAATAACCTACTGATTTCTAGCAAACAAAAAGCATGATAGCTCCACTTAGATTGTTTTCTAGACCATCTTCTAATCCTTCGAAAGGGAATTGGTTACAATCTGAGCAAACCACTTTGGAATCAATCCAATTTTAAGTTAGTTGAATAGAGGCGAGGGATGCTACGTGGAGCTTTGATACCCAAGGCCTCACCGCATTACAAGGCGACGCAGTCACGCATTCAACTTTCAGAAACCATCATGAACTTCAAAGCATGCTCAAAAGAGTAACCAATATTTTTCGAACGACTTTCCTATTAAGATCATTACCCTATCGGTCTCGTTCTATTCCAAATTTTAAGCTTAGGTTCACGTTTGGTATTGTTTTCCTAAGGCGGGAAAGAAGAGAACGGTGATGAAATCCGAACCCATATCTTATATGGCCAGGCCTTGCCCTTTACTAGGAATTTAAAACAACCATATTCAAGACCTCAACATATATGCATACAAAATCATCCAGTAAACCCGTTGATAGGGGATTCACGGGTGTTTAGAATTCTTACCTCCCGTTCCAGACGGGGTATGAACCGTTGAAGTCGACTCGGGCCACGACTCCTATGTCATGTACGAACCCGAGGGGCCGAGGTGATATCGTAATCACCGTCCTTCCCTATGCAGTTTATATTTGAAACTACCCTTCCGTAGGGTTTAGAAGAAAAAAAATGTCCCAAAGTTTAAAGTCCAAAGTCCAAAAATAAAGAATAAAAAAAAATGTCCAAAAATAAAAAAAATTACAAAAATATTTTCCTAATTACAGTTTCTAAAAATAAAAGGAAATAAAATAATTATTTACAAAATCTTCTTCACTCCTTGGAATCCTCTTTTCTTTCCTTCTTTTGGCGATGCTTTCCTTTTTAGCATTTTTTATTTCCTCGTAGCTTCGCTCCAAATCTGAAAAGAATCAAAAAAAATACCAAAGGCGTAAAAGAGAACAAAAAGAATAAAAATAAAACCTAAAAACAAATCTATACCCAAGTCCGCGTCGGTGGCGCCAAAAATTGATGTGAATCAATAATGTTGTAGAAAGTGATAAGAAAAGGTTGTCGTTCACTCGGCCTTGATGATATTGCTTTTAAGAATTAATAAACTAAAATAATAGAAAAATATATATACAAAATATTGTCACAGGATGAAGAGACACTAGGACGCAGGATTTCACTACTTTTCATATTCTTGTGGTTCAGTCATTAACTCTATACAATATAGCTCAAACAAAAGAAGTTGAGACTCTAATTCTTTGCCAAAAATAGATTTCATAAAACATTATCGGTAAGTCGTAAGCATGACGCATCAAAAGTAATTAAAACCAAGCATGCGACATCCAACAAAATAACAAATAATTAATAGAAATCATAAAGCAATTAAATCTATGCAAAAAGTCATATAAAGAATTATTTCATTTACCACAATCATGAAAAGTTGCTTCCTCCGTTGTCCCAGTGATGGGTTCTAGATCCGCATTGTGAAAACACACTTGAAAAGATAATTCATAGCTCGAATGGTGTTTACAAAGATGAAATAGGGAGAAAAACAATAAAACCGGTTTGTAACACTTATTTTCGTTACAACCCTAACTGTTACAGAGAACGATATCAGTGAAGTGTCATTGGCACTGTAGCGCAATGACTGTCTTCTATAGTCTAAGTTCTTCGTGTTCTTCTTCACAGCAGCATAAAATTATTCTCCCCAACTTACGTGTACGGCTCTGTTAATACTTTATTCTCACCCCTAACTCTCCATAACCCCCTTCATTACTCTCGTAAGCCCTTAAATACATAATTGGACCGAGAATAAGCCCTCATAACTCCATAAAATCTCGCCATAACTCGGAATATTCTTCACTGCCATTTTAAGGAAATATTTCCGTATTCTTCTCTTGCACGCGTCTGTAGCTTGTCCAAATCTGCCGAAATTGTTGTAAAGACGTCCAGATTATGTTAAACATGCTCTGCCTCACTCAAAATCCCATGCACACGTACAATCCCGTGAACAACTCCTCACATGCACGAGCTTCCTTGTTTTCATCTCTAGGATTATCCAGCCAATTTTAACCAAAAATATCAACCATACCACTCATGTTACGATCAATCAAGTCATCCCAATGAATATCAACCATTGAATCTCACTACAACAAGCTCAAAATTCAAGCCCTAATTCTCTTCCGTGAATAACTAGTTTTCTCGCCAAAACTAAAATTCAAAATGTAGAGGATGAAGTGCCCTGATCCAAAACACGAGTGCCTTTAACAGCTGGGGTGCCCTGTGGCGCCCTTATCCAAAATGAGGGTGCTTTTATCACTTTTCTCCCGGGGTCCAAATAGCACTTTTCGAGCAACTTTTTCCGCATAAGTGTAATTCTCCAATGACCCCTAAACAAACATAAAAACACCAAAATTAGTACAAAAATCGAGATTAACAATAGAGACACTTAGGACAATTCAGACACAAAAATGTGTCTATCAAGAAACCCAAGTAAATTTTTTGCCAAAAACGAGTCGACGGAAAATTGGATTTTTCGCCGGAAGTTGGCCGGAATCCGGCACCGGAAAATACCTCAGGTGACCGGCAAAGTCCACCCGGTCACCGGTCAAAGTAGTCAACTCAGTCAATTCAACTGAGTCAACCCGAGTCATGTCTAGTCACCCGAGTCTACTCAATGATGTCATGAGTCAGAAACGAGTCAGAGTCTAACTATCCTGACTGGGATGAATTGCATAGGATCAAGCCATCTTGCACGGCCACACATTCTGTTGCACCACAATCGTGCATCATTGCTTCTAAGCTAGCCATGTTGGCGCTTCACTAAGCTGCAGCCATTCCATTACCACCAGACCATGTATAACTCAATCAAAACCAGTTCAATTCAGTCCACTTGCTCAACTAATTTCACCACCATCAATTGCATCTCTGTAAATCCAGATGCATACACCATCAATTCTAAACCATCTTAACTGTAACCATCAACACCCGCTCAGTCACCAACAACATCTAGAATCCCATTTCACAACCTTACTTAACCATTTTAGTTTAGTTTCTATACCCCCAGTACTGTCCATTGCAGTCAATTATAAATAGCCCCAGCAATACATTTTGCACATTCCCCACTGCCAGTATACCAGTCTCATCACCTTCAAGGCCATCCTATTTAACATCTAATCTTCACTGTAACTGCTCATAACTAGCTTCTTTAGTAGCATTCTCCAAGCTTTATTTCTCTTTCATGAACATTACAACATCTTCTTATCTTGGTTATCCACAACTGCACAGAAACTTTATAACAGAGTCAAGCCACTGCATGATTTCATAGCATATACCCCCAGCTCCATCACCTGCATAATCTGTAGCTGCAACTCTGCCAACTTCCAACCCTTCTTGTTTTTCTGCAAAACATATCAGCTCCATGCAAACCTCCAATCCACCTGAGCCACTGCAACTTAGTAGCAGCTGCAATGTCACCAGTTACCTAGTTGTAGCTCCTGCAACCATCAGTTCTATACTGCAGCTCACACCCATATGCTCAGTTCATCAGGTCCCCTGCAACAGCACCACACACTCCATTCACAACTTTGAGCAACACCGCATCACTTGCTGCTCTCAGATTCAATAGTCTTTCCCCATTAGCTCATTTACACCAGTACCCACTGAATCAGCCATCATCTCTATTCTTGAACAACTCAAGAACATCTCAATCCTTCATTTTCATCTACCATACCTCTGATTCTTGCTTCAATTCCTTTTCACATCTTCATCTGGATAAAACCTAGCTTCAATTTCTAGCTAACAGTTCACATAATTTGTTGTTCGATCCTCCAATCCATCTTAAACCCATATAATAATTCTTCATGAACCCTCAATTTCTCCACCAAACAACACAGCAACATCCATCTTCTTCCTTCCAGTTTCTTCTCGATATGATTTCTTCATTCAACAACAACCCAGTTCTTAAATCAAACCCTATAAACCAATTTCTTTATCACCAGCAACAGAACCAAAAGAATATCCAAATCCGAGAATAACCCAGGCTTTAACAATCCTTGAATCATTCATCAACCTCACTATATTCTGAAATCGACCTGCAAAAGAAAACTCGCACCACAAACCCAAATTTCAGTTGATTAACATCGAACCCTAATTCTTCACTGTGAATTTATCTTCATCATTTCCTTGAATCTCTTGATTACACCATTAACATATCTGAATCTCTCATTCCCTCTCACTCCCATGGTTTATTTCTCTCAACATCATAGTAACAGTTGCAACTTTTCTCAATTATCAGACGGCAGGAGGAACAAATAATAAGAGAAATAAATCTTCTCTGAGTTTGAGAATAATGATTGAGAAATCATTTTCTCTGAAATACAGGGTTAGGTAATAGCTATAAAATCTATTTATACCCAACTGTAGTGGTTAATGGATAACCAACTCAAACATGTCTTGTCGGTTCCATAGAACCGACATACCTATTTTCTTTCTTGCCATAGCTAACTTTGCTCGCCTGTGAATCGGTCCTTTGTGCTCCTTTCAGCTCCAAATGGACGCTCACCTGTGGATGACGCTTTCGCTCTTTTCGAATTCTTTCACCAACAGCAGCCGCCCTTTACTTCTTAGATCCACTTCTTTCCTTCAATTTTATACATCACTAAAGTTGTCATGCTTTTCAGACAAAGTTTGCATCACTAAAGCCGACATGATTTTCAGCCAGAGATGAAGAAATAAAAGCAAATAATGAGAAATAATTTCGCCTCAAACACCATTTGCACATGAGATGAGGCTTTCACACTGTTTCTTCTTCTTTTGTTCCAAATAACTTCAAAATACCTAAATACTCAAAAACAAACATAAGATACATAATTTACAAGAAAACTAAACAAAGAAAGCATAAACAATAGATAAATATCAAGGTGTTTTAGACACCTATCAAATTACCCCACACTTAGACTTTGCTAGTCCTCGAGCAAATCAAATAAAATAATTATGAAACATACATACAACTCCGTCTCGTCGAGGCTACGGTTACTCTGAGCATAAATTACAAGCCTTTAAACCCCTAGGTGTCCTTAGTAGATGAGTTTTAGTCTCGTGAAGGTTTACAAGAGGTCTGTCTACAAAACCTATATTTCCAACTCTGGCTACATGTGACCAATCAATGAACGAATCCAAAATAACTACAGGAGGAGGTACCGTAATGCAAATTCAATTCATATATAAGTAAATAAAGCTCTAATTAGATATTCGAACAAACAACATTACTTGGAACCTGACTAACCACAATCAGAATGAAAAGATTAAGAAGATGGATATAGAGTTAGATGTTTGCGGATGTTGACAAGTGATCGGTGTTTCCCATATATTCTGAAGGTCACCACCAAGATGAACCTATGCATCATATTGGATTGAGCTACTGGTCCGAATTCTAGTGTCAACACACTGGCATATACAAGGGAGCCAGTGGTCAACAATCTTAATTCTACATCAACTCAACCGGCATATACAAGGGAACCAGGAGTCTACTTTATTCAACAACAATAATAATTATTATTTTTTTCACTTTTTTTTAGACACCATGATTAGATCTGTTGGATCCAAGCGCATGCTTCTTGTCAGCAGATTACATGATAGTTCCCTTGGATCCTGCATTCCACGCTTGTTTAGGCGACGGAGACAGGGAGAACACACACATATTGTTATCCAAGTGTCATTTTTATTCCGTTTGGTCTAATTGGTCGGTTTTGTTTTCTTTTTCCTTTCTAGTAACTCAATCACTCTATTTCATCCTAGCAGTAATAACAAGTCGATGTTTAGTGACCCACCAAAGTACTTAGAGAACAATAGATAAATATGGAAAAATAAAAATAAAATGTGATATGGTGATATTTCGAGATATGGTAACAACTATCATGTTATTTATAATTTCTGAGCTATGTCCGTCACTTTAGTTAATTGGTTCCTCAAATCCTGCAATCAGAATGGTTCCATCCACTCATATTGGTAGTGTCATCCTAAAGGCACAAGTTTCTAGATTTCGGAGTTCATAAAGCACAATTTTTTTCTTATTTTTCTATTTTTCTGCATTTTTTTTATTTTTTTTATTTTAAAGGCATAAAACAAACTATACAAACATATAAATGCTCCCCCACACTTAAACTTTACATTGTCCTTAATATAAAATTGAATCGTCCAAAGAAATTTCAAGGTGGGAAATTCTGCAAATGATATGCAAAAACAAAGAAAATAAAGATAAAAGAAAATGCTTAAAATAAAGAGATAAAGATACAAAACCGGTGGGTTGCCTCCCACTTAGCGCTTGGTTTAAAGTTGTCAGCCCGACTTGCTCCTTGTTTGCTAAGACTCCTCCATAGGGGGTACTTCCACAAAGTTCACTCCTTCCACAACTTCGGAAGTAAAGTTCTCATAATATGGTTTCAGCCGGTGTCCATTCACTTTAAACTCCTTTCCTGTAGCTATGCTACGAATTTCTACTGCACCATGAGAAAACACATTAGTAACAATAAAAGGTCCGATCCAACGTGACCTTAATTTACTCGAAAATAATTGCAAGGGAGAATTAAACAAAAGCACTTTCTGCCCAACACAAAATTGTTTTCTACAAATCATAGTATCATGAAATGCCTTAGTTTTCTCCTTGTAAATGCGTGATCTTTCAAATGCATCATTGCGAAGCTCTTTTAGCTCTTGGAGTTGCAACTTTCTTTGTTTTCCAGCACCATCCAATTTCATATTGCATTTCTTAATAGCCAAAAACGCCTTATGCTCAATCTCCATGGGTAAGTGACAAGGTTTACCGTACACAATCCTAAAGGGGGACATCCCAATAGGTGTTTTGTATGCGGTTCTATACGCCCACAAAGCATCATTAAGTCGCATGCTCCAATCCTTCCTTGTTGGATTCACCGTTTTCTCTAGTATGGACTTCACCTCTCGGTTAGAAACCTCGACTTGTCCATTTGTTTGGGGATGATAAGGTGTTTCAATTTTGTGCGACACATTGTACTTTTTTAACAAGCCTTGTAAGAACTTGTTTTTGAAGTATGAACCCCCATCGCTAATTATGCCTCTTGGAATTCCAAACCTTGCAAAAATGTTAGCTTGCACAAAATCTGAAACCACTTTAGAATCATTTGTTGAGGTGGCCTTAACTTCCACCCATTTCGAGACATAATCAACAGCAAGTAAGATATAAAAATTTCCATGGGAGTTGACAAAAGGACCCATAAAATCAATACCCCATACATCAAAAACTTCAATATATTGAATAAAAGTTTGTGGAATTTGATTTCGAGCACCTAGATTGCCTGTTCTTTGGCACCTATCACAAGTGGTACAAAATGTATATGCATCCTTAAACAATATTGGCCAATAGAAACCGCTTTCAAGTACCTTGTGACCAGTTCTTTTACTCCCAAAATGTCCTCCGCAAGCATAGGAGTGACAAAATGACAAGATATAATTAAACTCAGATTCGGGAACGCACCTTCGTATTACTTGGTCGCTGCCATGTTTCCATAAGTATGGATCATCCCATATATATTGGTTTCCTAACCTCTTAAGTTTTTCCCTCTCAGCACGAGACAAGCCCTCTGGGATTTGTTTCGACACCAAGTAATTCACAATATCAGCATACCATGGTTCCGCAAAGGCAAGTGAGAATAGTTGCTCATCCGGGAAACTTTCACGCAATGGGATAACTTCCTTGTCTACATCAAGACGGCTCAAGTGGTCCGAAACAGTGTTCTCAATTTCTTTTTTGTCCTTGATTTCAATATCAGACTCTTGCAAGAGTAAAATCCATCGTATGAGCCTCGGTTTCGCCTATTTCTTTGTAAGCAAGTACCTAAGTACTGCATGATCTGAAAAGACAACAACTTTTGTACCAATTAGATAAGAGCGAAACTTTTCCAAAGCAAAAACAATAGCTAATAACTCTTTTTCAGTGGTTGTATAGTTTTGTTGGGATTCATTTAACGTTGTAGAAGCATAATAAATAGCATGAGGTATCTTCCCCACATGCTTCCCAAGCACCGCACCAACCGCATAGTCACATGCATCACACATAACCTCAAAAGGCTTGCTCCAATCCGGTGGTTTAATGATAGGGGATGAAATCAAAAGTTCTTTCAAACGATTAAATGCCGCCACACACTTTTCATCAAAGTTAAAAACTACATCTTTTTGCAATAAGTTGCAAAGTGGTGATGCTATCTTGGAAAAATCCTTGATGAATCTACGATAAAAAACTGCATGACCAAGAGAAGAACGTATCTCCCTCACCGTAGTGGGAGGGGTTAGAGCACGAATAAGGTCTATCTTAGATTTATCAACCTCCCAGCCTTTAGAAGATATTATATGGCCTAAAACTATGCCATGAGTTACCATAAAATGGCACTTCTCCCAATTCAGCACAAGGTTTGTTTCAACACATCATTCAAGGATTAAAGACAAGTTGTTCAAACAAAGGTCAAATGAATCACCAAAGACACTAAAGTCTTCCATGAACACTTCGATTATGTTTTCAACATATTCTGAAAATATACTTACCATACACCTTTAAAAAGTAGCTGGAGCATTGCATAAGCCAAAAGGCATCCTTCTATAAGCAAAAGTACCAAAAGTACAAGTGAAAGTGGTTTTCTCTTGATCCTCCGGCGCTATCACAATCTGATTATAACCTGAATAGCCATCAAGAAAGCAATAATAAGAGTGTCCAGCTAACCATTAAAGCATTTGATCAATAAAAGGTAATGGAAAGTGATCTTTTCTAGTGGTGGCATTCAATTTCCTGTAATCAATACAAACCCTCCAACCGGTTTGCACACGAGTTGGGACAAGTTCATTCTTATCATTCTCCACCACGGTCACACCTGATTTCTTTAGTACAACTTGTACCGGGCTCACCCACTTGCTGTAGGATATGGGGTAGATCACACCCACTTCCAAAAGCTTGAGTATCTCCTTTTTCACAACTTCCATCATAGGGTGGTTCAAACGACGCTGAGCTTCCCTTGTAGGCTTTGCATCTTCCTCCAAACGGATCTTGTGGATACAAACGGCAGGGCTTATACCCTTGATATCGGCAATTGTCCATCCTATGGCCGTCTTGTACTTCCTTAGCACCCTTATAAGTTTTTTCTCCTGTAATTCACTAAGCTCGTTAGAAACAATCACAGGTAACTCTTCATTGTCACCCAAGAACAAGTACTTTAAGTGGTTTGGAAGAGGTTTCAATTCCAATTTTGGAGATTTAACAATAGAGGGTAAAAGTTTTTCATCACTGCATGGTAAAGAAATAAAAAAGATATTATGAGTTTCCGGGCATCCTTGTAGTGAGTTAAGATCACCAAGGGCTTCTTTGACTTCATTACCACACTCTACACCATTATCAATGGATGTAGTTAGAACGGTTTCCAAAGCATCATCACCATTCAATTCAAACATTTGTTGTGCCAATGTATCCATAACATCAATGGAGAAAAAAGAGTGGACATCACTAGGATATCTCATCGTTTCGAAAATATTGAAACGTATTATTTCTCCATCAAACTCCATAGTCAACGTTCCCTTGTCCACGTCAATAATGGTTTTCGCCGTTTTCATGAAGGGACGCCCAAGTAGCAATGGAAGAGACGAGTCCGGTGAACCTTCATCCATCTCTAAAACACTAGTTGATTAACATGTACAAGAACATCCTCAACAATACCGATTGGGTATACATTAGAGCGATCATCTAATTGCAACACAATTCCATCCTTTTGGAGAGGACCTAAATCAAGTGAGTTATACATAGATGCAGGCATAACATTAACGGATGCACTTAAATCCAACATAGCTTTGTTAAATGTAGTGTTACCAATTTTGACGGGAATGTCAAATCTACCCTGGTATTTGCATTTCAATGGGAGTTTGTGTTGTAAGATTGCCGAGGCATTATCCCCCACACTTAGCACTTCATTACCTTTGAGCCTTTGTTTGTTGGTACACAAGTCCTTCAATACCTTTTCATACTTTGGAACTTGCTTTATAGCATCTATGAGTGGTATGTTCACATGAATCTTCTTAAGAACGTGTAAAATCTCCTTTTCTAGTGCCTCCTTCTTAGAAGTTGCAAATCTACGAGGAAAAGGTAAAGGAGGAACATAAGTAGAAACTGGAGTTTTAGAGTTAGGAATAGGTACCTCAGAAGTTTGGGGAGAATCCTCATTCTTCTCCTCCAAAACAGGTTCCGTGGGTGTTTCCACCTTGCCCTAATCAGTAACTTCGGGTTGCACAAGTTGTGTACCACTTCTCAATGTAATAACATTCACATCTCATTTCGAGTTGATAGGTTGAGAAGGGAGTTTCCCACTATTTTACGCCTTCAATTGGTTCAACTCAAGAGCCATAGAACCAACTTGGGTTTGCAACTTCTTAACCGTACTCTCCATTCTTTGCATAAAAGATTTCATCAACTCTTCCACACTTGACCCCTGATTTTGAGGTTGTTGTTGTTGAAATTATTGTCGCGGCTGGAATTGTTGTTGTTGAAGTTGATAACCACTCGAGTTGTTGAAATTAGATTGTTAAACCGTTCCTTGCTTGTTCGCATAGATAAAAGTTGGGTGATCTCTCCATCCCGGATTGTAAGTTTTTGAATAAGGATCATACCGTCTTTTCTGATTTGGAAAGATCACGTTAGCTTGTTCATTGGCTTCTTCATATCCTTGATGAGAATTTGGTATAACCGCGGTTGAAACTTATTGCATCATTGCTATCATGTTACCCATCTGTTGATGAAGTTCCTCAGCCTCGCTAACTTCATTCACTCTCCTAAGAAGCACATCCGAACCACGACTCAAGAATTGTTAGGAGTTTGCTGCCATGTTCTCAATCAATTCTCTAGATTGTGCCACCGTCTTGATCACTAGTGCACCACCACCCGCAGCATCAAGAAGATTCCTATCACTTGATTGGAGTCCTTCATATAAGTATTGGATGATCATAGCGTCGCTGAATTGGTGATGAGGGCATCTTGCCACCAATCTATTGTATCATTCCCAACAATCATATAAGGATTCTCCCATATTTTGCTTCATTCCGCAAATCTCCTTGCGAATTTGAGTAGCCTTAGATGCAGGAAAATATCTCTCTAAAAAGAGTTTCTTCAACCCATTCCAAGTTGTGACACTTCCGTGAGGCAAATAATGTAACCAATCCTTAGAACTATCCGCCAAAGAGAATCGAAAAACTTTCAACATAGCACCATCGGCCTCCATATTCGCTGGAAGCATAGCCGTGACAATGGTGTGGAAGTCCATAAGATTCTTGTTTGGATATTCATTCACCATGCCATGAAACTTTGGTAATTCTCTAAGAAATCCCGGCTTGATCTCAAAAGTAGAGTCGGTTTGAATACAACCTCGCTGTGTATCCAGCTTGTGCGAAACCAAGTCCTTGAGTGTACGATTTGCATTACCCATTGCTTCTCCTTCTTCTTCAAAAGGAATCTCTTGTTCTAGAACTTCTCCTTCTTGCTGAAGAGCTTCATGTTCTACTTCCGAGTTTTGTTCTTCCGTTGTGCCTTGCCTTGGTTGGAGTATTGTTCCTTTTCGAGTAGCTATCCCGCACCTTGGATAATTCCAATCTTTAGAAGCCAGGGATTAGGTACCTGAAAAACAATTATCGCAAACAAGTGAGAAATAAGACAGGAAACTTAAAGCAAGTATGCAAGCATAAATATTAAAAAGAAACTAAAAACTATATAACAAGCCGAATGCCTCCCCGGAAACTGCGCCAAAATTTGATCGGTTGTCAGCCGAGCAAAAATAATTCACTTTCTCACTCTACTAAATATGAATGAAGAACGTGATAAGAAAGAGTTCATCTCCACAGAGAGGCGATTGTTGTTATGCAATTTTCAGATTCTTAAGTAACCAAAGGGGAATTTTGTTTTTATCAAAGCAATAAATAAAATAAAGCAAAGCAAATAATTGGAATAATCAATAAGAGGAAGATATTGGTCACATGATAATATCATTCACAAACATGTATTTTTCATCAATGACTAGAATTGGTAATTTAATATCGCAATTATCAAAAGTCCTAGGATATCTTGATGGCAAGAGTATCCCGTTTATTTCCTGATTTTATCACAAACAACATTAAAAGATGCTATTGTGAATTCTACTTAAAAAGCAACCTAAAGTGTAAAAGCACAATTAAGTTTAACTCCCTAAGAGAAATAAGTTCTATGAAATAAGACTAATCAGTGCAAACAAATGTGTAAAAACACTAATTCGTTTTAACAAAGGTTATGATTCATATGCGATTAAAAAGATGTATCACTACAAGTAATAATCACAAGATGCTACTAGAAATCAGAGATAACAACTTTTACGTATTGAAAACCCTAATATAGCTATAGAGATGAAAACAAATCCAATTGATTCCGGACTCAACCAAACTAGCATTCAGATCATATGATAATAAAAATAATGAATCATAAACGATGGAATTGAGACAAAACTAATTCATAGAATCAAATAACATGCTTGATGAACTCAACTTTATCCCATAACCAATAATTGTATTTAGCTACTCATATTAATGGAGTTCATCATAATCATATTCATTAATAAAGAAGATGAAAAATAACGAAAAGCAAACCCTAGTAGTAGTTCTCTCCAAAGCTCCAAGAATAATACGTCCTCCTTTCAGTTGTAGAAGTCTTTTCCTTTTTGTAGCTTTTCTCCCTTCCAAAACTAGGTCTAATTCTTCAAAGTCCAATAACAAAATATCCACCAAGCCCATATGTGTAAGAAACCCAAGTAAGAATCTTTCCAAAAACGAGTCGACAGAAAACTGGATTTTTCGCCGGAAGTTGGCCGGAATCCGGCACCGGAAAATACCTCAGGTGACCGGAAAAGTCCACCCGGTCGCCGATCAAAGTAGTCAACTCAGTCAACCCGAGTAATGTCTAGTCACCCGAGTCTACTCAATGATGGCATGAGTCAGAAACGAGTCAGAGTCTAACTAGCCTGACTGGGCTGAATTGCATAGGCTCAAGCCATCTTGCATGGCCACACATTCTGTTGCAACACAATCGTGCATCATTGTTTCTAAGCTAGCCATGTTGGCGCTTCACTAAGCTGCATCCATTCCATTACCACCAGACCATGTATAACTCAATCAAAACCAGTTCAATTCAGTCCACTTGCTCAACTAATTTCACCACCATCATTTGCATCTCTGTAACTCCAGCTGCATACACCATCAGTTCTAAACCATCTTGACTGTAACCATCAACACCCGCTCAGTCACCAACAACATCTAGAATCCCATTTTACAGCCTCACTTAACCATTTCAGTTCAGTTTCTATACTCCCAGTATTTTCCATTGCAGTCCCTTATAGACAGCCCCAACAATATATTCTGCACATTCTCCACTGCCAGTATACCAGTCTCATCACCTTCAAGGAAATCCTATTTAACATCTAATCTTCACTGCAACTGCTCATAACCAGCTTCTTTAGTAGCATTCTCCAAGCTTTCTTTCTCTTCCATGAACATTACAACATCTTCTTATCGATTTATCCACAACTGCACAACAACTCTATAACAGAGTCAAGCCACTGCATCATTTCATAGCATATGCCCCCAACTCCATCACTTGCATAATCTGTAGCTGCAACTCTGTCAACTGCCAACCATTCTTGTTTTCATGCAACATATCAACTACCTGCAAACCTCCAATCCACCTGAGACACTGCAACTCAGTAGCAGCTGCAATGTTACTAGTTACCCAGTTGTAGCTCCTGCAACCATCAGTTCTAAACTGCAGCTCACACCCATATGCTCGGTTCATCAGGTCCCCTGCAACAGCACCACACACTCCATTCACAACTTTGAGCAACACCACACCACATCACTTGCTGCTCTCAGATTGAATAGTCTTTCCCCATTATCTCATTTACACCAGTACCCACTGAATCAGCCATCATCTCTATTCTTGAATAGCTCAAGAACATCTCAATCCTTCAATTTCATCTACCATACCTCTGATTCTTGCATCAATTCCTTTTCACATCTTCATCTAGACAAAACCTAGCTTCAATTTCTAGCTAACAGTTCACATAATTTGTTGTTCGATCCTCCAATCCAGCTTAAACCCATCTAATCATTCTTCATGAACCCTTAATTTCTCCACCAAACAACACAACAACCTCCATCTTCTTCCTTCCAGTTTATTCACAAACCCAAATTCTTCTCGATCTGATTTCTTCATTCAACAACAACCCAGTTCTTAAATCAAACCCTATAAACCAATTTCTTTATCACCAGCAACAGAACTAAAAGCACATCCAAATCCGAGAAGAACCCAGGCTTTAACAATCCTTGAATCAATCATCAACCTCACCATATTCTGAAATCGATCTGCAAAAGAAAACTCGCACCTCAAACCCAAATTTCAGTTGATTAACATCGAACGCTAATTCTTCACTGTGAATTTATCTTCATCATTTCCTTGAATCTCTTGATTACACCATTAACATCTCTGAGTCTCTCCTTCCCTCTGAATCCCATGGTTTCTTTCTCTCAACATCATAGCAACAGCCGCAACTTTTCTCAATTATCAGACGGCAGGAGGAACAAATGATAAGAGAAATAAATCTTCTCTGAGTTTGAGAATAATGATTGAGAAATTATTTTCTCTAAAATCCAGGGTTAGGTAATAGCTAGAAAAGCTATTTACACCCAAATGTAGTGGTTAATGGATAACCAACTCAAACATGGCTTGTCGGTTCCATATGACTGACATGCCTATTTTCTTTCTTGTCGTAGCTAGCTTTGCTCGCCTGTGAATCGGTCCTTTGTGCTCCTTTCCGCTCCAAATGGACGCTCGCCTGTGGATGACGCTTTCGCTCTTTTCGAATTCTTTCACCAACAACAGCCTCCCTTTACTTCTCAGATCCACTTCTTTCCTTCAATTCTATACATCACTAAAGATGTCATGCTTTTCAGACAAAGTTTGCATCACTTAATCCGACATGCTTTTCAGCCAGAGATGAAGAAATAAAAGCAAATAATGAGAAATAATTTCGCCTCAAACACCATTTAAACATTAGATGAGGCTTTCACACTGTTTCTTCTTCTTTTGTTCCAAATGACTTAAAAGTACCTAAATACTCTAAAACAAACATAAGATATATAATTTACAAGAAAACTAAACAAAGAAAGCATAAACAATAGATAAATATCAAGGTGTTTTAGACTCCTATCAAGAATAGTTACCAAAAAATTTCGCATGTAATTATTTCATTCCTATAATTACTTCCCTGATTATCCTCCCACCATCAACGAAACAGCTGCTCCTATATTCGTCCATAATAGGCAGAAAAAAAGTCCAAACAATTAAAGGTTACACTTATTACAGTTATTCCCACATTACAATTAAAAGCGTGTATATAAATAGATGAATGTATTTATTCAACCACGCCCATCCACTCATTCACATATTTTTCACTCATTCACTTATTCCCAACTTATTTTTTGGGTGAAATTTTTAGCTTAAGAGTATCAACGTGTCAAACATGATTAGATGCAGCCCCAAGAAAAACGTTACCCAAAACGTGTTTGCTTCCATTTCGAGAATGCATGATTGCGATGAGAACACACCTTCGGTGCTCAAGTTTCGCGACACATGAAGCAGCTTGGTGTTTATCCTAACACAAATCAATACCAAAGAGTACCAATCTTTTGGGATTGAAAAAAAAAATCATTAGTTAATGATAAAATAAAAAGGAATTTTTATAAAAAAATATTATTTTAAGTCGAAAGAATATCGTGAGAATGATTAAACTATTATTTAAGTGTGACTGACTTAAAAATTATTTAGATTAAGATTTTCATGTCTAAAAGTTTGCATGGGTCGAACTAAGCCTCATAGTTACAACTAATTTTTTTTCCGTTTCATCTAGTTAACATATAAAAGGAAAAAAAATCCACATATTTCATACATATTCTCTATGAAAATAAATGGAATAAATAAATAAAATGTATTTGCCTCGCCACAACAAATAAAAAATACATCGCCATGGGGCGGGCCAAAGCCCACCCGTGTATACCAAGTAAAAATGGCTCGCCACGGGGAGAGTCAAAGCACCGCACACACTAAATAAAAAATGCATTGCCACGGGGCAGGGCGAAACTCGTGCACACCAAATCAAAAATGCTTGGCCCGCCTTTTTTCAATATTAACATATAGTGGAAAAAATCCACACTACGGAAATAAAAGGAATAAATAAATAAAATCCACACATATTTAATGTATTTGTCCCGGCACAACAAATAAAAAATACATCGCCACGGGGTGGGGAGAAGCCCCGCACACACCAAATAAAAATGTATCGCCACGGGGCTGGGCAAAATTCCGTGTATACCAAATAAAAACTAGCTCGCCACGGAGCGGACACACTAAATAAAAAATACATTGCCACGGGGTGGGACGAAGCACCGCGCACACCAAATAAAAAATACATGGCCACGGGATGGGAAAGCCCCGGACACACCAAGTAAAAAGAAAAATTGCCCGATTATTTTGTCGGTATAAATGTCGGCGGACCGTGGCTTCCTTCCCATGCAACGATATTTTGCAGAATCTAAATCCTTCAACACGGTTGTGCTTACTCTAACTTCTCTTGAACATTGAAGCAGTTATTTTGTCGGTGTAAATGTCGGTGGACCGTGGCTTCCTTCCCATGCACCGATATTTTGCAGAATGTAAATCCTTCAACACAGTTGTGCTTACTCTAACTTCTCAAAAACCCATCTCAAAGACACCAGGGGAGTTAAAAGGGAACCCTCCGATACCAACTAAACTTTATTTCTGCTGATGACATTCACTCCATTGGAGGTACTTCCATTTTAAATCTCACTTGACCACGTTTTTCTCCAGGGTTTTTCGAAAAATCATGATTGATGCCTCTTATAATGCCATCTATTTATTAATCGGTAGTGGTATTATAAATAATGAATCATGCACTGTACAGTGGGAAAGGGAATGTTGAAAAGATCTCTAAATGCTTATTAGGTTGGGGCTTTGGATATATACGCCACAATTTATGAAAGATGACTACTATTTTTTTATTATTTTTTTGGCCAATCAACAAATCTCAATTCATTCAAATAAAAATAGTGATTACATGTTCGCTTACAAGATTAATAAAAACATCAAAAAATATCAAGATAATCAAAACCCTAATATAAATAAGGATATCAACTACAAGTAGATCGCGAAGAGAAAGAGCGATAAACCGCAGGGATACCCAATTTTTGATTATGTAGAAGGGAGAGATGATGGTATAATCCGGAAATAATTCCGACCATTTGATTTGATTGTATTCTTCTATGATAAGATATGCTCCTGAAAGGAAGGAGTGTTGAATCGTTGATGTTTTTGAATCGAGAGAAGCAAGCCATGAACCACCCATCAAAGATTGAAGAACTCGCCCCACAACGATGAAGAAAAATCGCCCCAAAACGGCGAAGAAACATGTCGAAAGACACAAGAAATGATGTAGATATATCTTATTCGATAACTATTACCTAAAATTAGAAAAGAAAAAGAAAAAGAAATCATTGCTCAGATCTGGTCTAAAAAGACCAAATCTGAGCAAGAAAGATGAAACAACTTTTCGGTTTTTTTTTTTTTTTTTTGAGAAGGGAGGAGAAAAGGAAGAAGAAAGAAAATTTTCTTCAAAAACGTTTACAGTGGGAACTCATCAAAAGATGACTACTATTTATGGTTGGTCTCAAGTTACTTTCAAGGGATTCTTAATAAAATGTCCATGTGGTGAAATGCAATTAAGAAAATACCCACGTTTTTTTCATTATATATTAAATGCCCATACTTTGACCTTTTTCGTCCCGTTTTTTTGAAAAAACGGTTAACGGCCGTTAGTGCATAGGTGGCAATTATTTAGCCCTAGGAAAAGACCATATTCTGACTAGGTCCTAATCAAAACTGAGTTGGATCAGAATCGGTTGCTTTTATTACTTCTTCTAATGTAAACTGACACGGCCAAATTAATCAACTGGTTTCTAAATCTCGTAAGCATAGGCTTAACCATTAATCACTGAATTTCAACAACTTCAATTTTAGTTCTCCCTGACCTTTCTCGACCATAAATTCTGAATCCAGGCTAACTGGTGTTGTTTCTCTCGTTCAGGAATTCTGTCGAACAGCTTGCAAGCGTAAGTCTGGTTGATAAGAGGTAGGGTTATGCTGTATTTTTGCCTTCTTTGTATATAGATATCCACCTGCAAATTCGTAACCTCACAGATCCATTCCATTATTGTCATACACAGATACTCATACACCATCAAAATCAGGTCCTAGCCCTTGCTAAATAGTTACCATACCCGTGGAAACAACCATTCTGGCCAAACCAGCAACACCTTAATTTTCATCCATGTCTTCTCTAGGTGAAGATTCTATCACCTCGTCTCAAATTCAGAATCATCTTTTAATCCCCCCATAAACCAACTGTCACATGTAACAACACTCATTTGTTCCTTGATTTCATTGCACAAAAAATCACTGACTAACACAAACTTCTCCATCTATCAGTAGTAGCAACTTACTATCTTGACTGCTATACTCGTCTAAGACCCTGACAACTGCAGCAACAAGCTCTCATAGATTTTACAGCATCAACGCACATAACCCTTTTTTCCTTGACAATGTTGGTGTCTTCTTCACGGAGTTTTAGTCTTGAAACTCCTCCACACTGCCACAAATTTAGTGGTAGCACCATAGCAACACTTCTACTGTTTCTTGAAATTTTTACCACAACCTCATCCAATTCCATACTAACTAAAAGCAAAATAATGAATCATCGACGCAATAATTCTCTTCTTCATTTCAAATTCTAAAACTAGCCTCTATTTGTCGAGAACACTAAGCATACCTCACATATTTTAATGGCAACAGATTTTCTTGGCTAAAAAAAACAGACACAAAACCAAACCAAACTCGAATTCATCTCAAACCCAATACTCGATTCCATTGCTTGATTTTCTCCATTACGATCACCACCATAATCAAAACATCTTATATTTTGTTAACGATTTACAATCAAATAATTAGAAGACCTAATTAACCAAGGTACAAAATTAAAACTATGAAATCACAAAAAAGGAAAATCAAGCTCGACCATATTCTTAAAATCATCTCAATTGTATGAATTGAACTCAATTTTTGACAAACCCCCAAATTTTTTCCCAGAATCAACACTGCTTGCGATAATAAATCAACTGTTGTTGGCTTATATACCTTCTTTAGTTTTGTATGATTCGGATTGTAGTAGTAATTATGTTGATGCGAAACACAGTATTGATTATGTTTATAACGATGATGATCTCCTTTTTTCCTTTTTTTCTTTTTGTGGTGAAGGAATCAGGGTGAGAAAGAGAGACGATGGAAACATAAGTCTAGAGAGCGAACGATAGGTAATGTCGACGAGTGATAGTGTTGTAATAGTGTGCGAGGGTAAGCAGGTAAATTCCAGTTAAAAATGGACCGAAGTCAATGAAAAATGACTAATAAGATGGGTCCTGACGGATTTATTAACAGTATGGGCATTTAATATATATCGAAAAAAACGTGGGAATTTTCTTAAATGTCTTTCCCCACATGGGCCCCTACTTTCAAAACAAATAATCTAGGCATCAATACTTATCTGTAACAATATTCTCTCGCCCCTTCTTGGTAGAGTGTTCTACTTCTTAAAGCAAGGGTTATGGATAGTCTCGTTCCTACAAAACAAAGAGTTACTACCCAATAAAACCAAATTTGATCCTACTATGGACCCTAGTTAGCAAGTCGGGATTCGGCATACGTACGGAACGGCAAACGTACGGGTATTATTCGGATTTGTAAAAATCAAATTCGGTCAACTATACGGTCTTCGGTTCGTGGTTCGGAAGTAGTACGGAACGGTATACGTACGTGTATAATTCGTTTTCGATATATCGGTTCGCCTCCAAAATTCTAAGCAGACATATATAATAAATTAATACTCCCTCCGTTCCACTTTAGTTGATATTTTAGGTGTTTACACGTAGATTAAGAAATAGAGAGAGATATAAAAGTTTTCTGTGTATACCCTTGAGAAAAATCTTCAAAAATTAATTGTTATTAGTGTAATTGAAAATAAATTTATGGTTACAAGACAAAATGTTAAGGTAATGTTGGCAGTTTTGTGGGAAAAATATGAAAACTATCAAGTAATGTGGAACAAAAAAATAACCCTAATCACTCATCTAAAGTGGAACGGAGGGAGTAAATATCTATAGCTATAAATGACTAATTTATGGTTTATATGGTGGTAAATACATTTTAATATGAAGTACAAATGCATTATATAAAAATATATGAAGAAATTAACAACAACCATCGCTTGGCACAATGGTTTGGGTTACACTTGGTGAACTTAAGGTCTTGAGTTCGATTCCCTTCACCTTCAATCCTTTTTGTAAAGGGAAATATTAATGGATGGGCTGAGTCAAACTCAGACCGAGTCTAATGGATGGGGCCGAGTCAATTCGAACCGAGTCAAATATTCTCACCGAACGAATTCGAACGAATTACCGAATCCGCGAATAATTCGCGGATTATTCGGGCACCTCATATTGAACGCGTATTAGGGTCGGGGTTAGGAGGGAACGCGAATAATTCGGAAAACGCATCGATTCGGAATAATTCGCGAATTATTCGCCGAATTGCTAACTAGGCTGTGGACACTTCCAGCCCCCTTTCACCCCAAACGCTTTCGTACATTTTTCAGATGATTGGTAGTCTTTACTGCACAACAGACAGTCTGGACGGCTTGAAGAATGAAATTAAAACCATTTTTTTTAAATGGTTGGATGGCAAACCGTTTGGAGATGGTATATAATTATTTATTATTATTTTAAATTTGAAAACTCCCTTCTACATTTTTTTAATATAAAATTTTAAGAAAGATTACTATAGGTAAACTACGCTGCCGCCGTATGTCTCTTCTCCACTAATTGTCGTAGTGGTATCACTCCTTCAATTTGCTGGTCTCTTCTTGAAAGTAAACAAATTAGTCCCTTTTGGAAACTACTCGTAGAGAAAAATTCATTTGACTTTGTTTTTAATTTCAATTCCTGAAAATTTTATATATTCCTTTAATCTAAAATAATGTTCATAAATACATAATAAAATTATTCACATAGATATATATGAAATATATTTTTTGATCGACAAATATATATGAAATATGACAACCAAATTATTTAAGTAATATATAGTCTACATATCTATCAAATATGTAGAATATATATTAGTAAAAAAATAAATACATATCTATATCACTTTCCATCAAATTTACCTTGCAACAATTAAATTTAGTTAATTTTTCTTGAAGCAATAAATCTAGTAAATGAATATATGATTTCACTGAATATCTTACACAAAATGAATAGATGTACTGTTAGGTATCCTAATTGCCAGTTTACGTTTAATCCAGTCCAAAATTATCTTATTATTGTGTTTGTAACCGTAATATGTATGGCCTAAGCATTTTTTGTTTGCTTCTACATTTAATATTTTAATTAATATCTTGAGTTATGTTATCAATTAATTAATACCTTGATTTATGTGATCCATTAATTTATGTGATCCATTAATTAAAGATCAATAAATTAAGGTTCATAATAAAAGAGGTTACAAACACCATGATCATCGGATGTCTATTGCTAGGATGTGATCGGGATGGTTGGATCATCCATTTGTCTCTAAAAATGTTATCTGGCCGTCGGTGCTCAAATAAATCTAGTAAATGCATATATGATTTCACTGAATATCTTACACAAAATGAATAAATGTACTGTTAGGTATCCTAATTGCCAGTTTACGTTTAATCCGGTCCAAAATTATCTGAAAAAATAGATGTCATCCCATTGATGGAAAGTAGTGGAGGGAAAGAGTATATTGCATAACTGCTTCAATGTTCAAGCCGCCACCAGAAGTCATACTGTCAGTGGGAAATTGGTTAAATAAACCTCCAAGATTTGTTTCTATCTCAATGACTTCACCACCTGCTCGTACTTGATTATATAATATTACATTTGGAGTAGAACTATCTCCCATTATATTGCGCATATGACGACTTGTCAAACTTATTTGACTTTGACGACTTCTTAAAATTCGCTGACTTCCACCACTAGGACTTGAACATACACCACCATGACTTGGACCTCCTACACCACCGTGACTGGAATATGCCAGAATAGTGATGTCAACAATCATACTTTCCCTCATTATTTGCATCTCTTCCAAGTAGAATTTATGAAATACATATATTAGATGGTTATAATTGTTCAACTAACTCTGATACTGCTTCGGTGTAGCTTATATTCCCAAATATATATAAGATCAAACGAAGATCCAGTATGTACGTCTCAATAAAGTGGTGGCATAGCCGACGATGAACCTAATTGACTACTGGGATAGAAAAATTTGTTGGCATTTTGCGGTGGAGGTTGGGAAGGAATATATTCATGTGCAAGTAGTATCCTACCTAAAGCTGGGAAATCCACCCGACCTAAAATTTCGTGGCTGCATAGAAATATTCGGCTTGTAAATCCTGTTAAACAAAAAAAGGTACTCAACGTCATCACGTACCTCCTGGACCAAATCTTCATCTTGTTCCCAATGTGGACCATACCTTATCAATTTCTCCCAGACATCTTGAGAAATGTCTCCACTTGGATAAAGGTTGATGGCTTTCACATTTCTTCCTAGAAATTGAAGAAGTTGTATTTCACCATAATACCAAACATCCTTTTTAGAAATAGAACTGAATTATTTGATATAGCATGATAACAATGTTATTACATGTTCTACATAACTGTTGAGTCTTTTAAACAACGACAACATGTTGACCATGTTTGATCTGATCCATTGTCCAATTATCGGCAGTGCACGTCCGTATGGCTGGAAAAATAACGACACTATTGTGAAATTAAGGTTCACAAATACAGAAGTAAATATACCACCAATACTGAAAATAATAACATTGTTGGGTTACCATTACAAAATTTATAATGATAATAAATAAATGATGGGGAAAAAAGGGTTCTTACCTCCAACACTCGTCAATACTCATTTGGGATTTCTTTCAAACACGACGAGCATTGACTAATGGTCAAGTAAAGTTCTGATAAAATTGGAGACTAACGACTCGATAAATCCAAGTAATGTTACTAAGCTAGAATTTGGAAATAGACATTGGAATATTATCCACACAAGCACACGTTCGAGCTCCTCATAATATTTAAGAAATAAAAAATCTATTCATGTTTTCATTCATTTTCCTAGCCTAAAGCTGTAAAAAAAAAAAATCAACCCTGACACCTTTAATCCATGGGCTTTTGGTTTTCTATGATCTAGATAAGTCGAGTATAATTGAAGTCGGTCTTTTCATCTTTCTTCTGACTCCCACTTTAATTTGTCAAATGGAAGTATATTTACCTCTCATGTAACTCCCATCAACATGTATAAATCTAATGGTGTAACTCCTATAAACAACATATTCATAATTAAAGTTGGTTGAATGTTCATCAAACTAAAAACGAGATTTAGAAATTGAATTTAAATAATAAACAAACTTTTCACATTCGAAATCTTTGAGAGAGAGAAAACGTATTTATAGTCTTCCGCCGTCATTCTAATATAACTTGAACAATTTTATTCCAACGATTTCTTGGTTGCACAAAATATAAATGTTACCAAGGATATATCTGCACTCTATCTTGAACAATTGGGGGAAGGTACTTGAACACCGTATTGAAACCACCCACCTCTTTGAGCGACTGAATTAACTCGCTCTGGATGACTAAATATGTGCATAGGGAACATACCATCACCAACCAGTGGTCTAACATTTTGAAACTTATATTCTTTATCTTGCTCATGATTCAATCAGGGATCCAAGATTTTTGTTTAGGAAAACTTGGAGAAAAAAGAAATGGTGTGAAGGAGGAATAGTGGAAGGTAAGGGTTTTTATAGGCATGATAGAGTCAAAATCTAGCTATGTTTGATTAGACCGATCTATATAGACAAAACGGCTAGCAATAAACATTCTATCACTAGCATTGGAGTCAAGATTTCTCGATAGAATTTTTGTTGACGAACCATTTTCCCATAGTAGCGTGGCAAGTTTAACAGGCCACCTGGTATAGTAAATGGAAAATTATATCATGGGCCACCTGGTATAGTAAATGGAAAATTATATGATGGTGCACATGAACCGGCCTAAAGAAGACACCTCTCCCATCTAGAGGAACCCCTTTATCATCTGTTCATACCAGAGCTTATGCTTCTCTCCAAATTTTCACAACCACCAGCTATTTCTCATTAAGTTACGGTTTTTGATCTTGTAAAGGTCTCACGAGGTGAGTATTTGGAGTAAATGATGGTAGAGTTTCAGAAAGTAAAGGGTATAACATTTCATTATCATAAAGAAAGTACGGAAATAAAACATATCACTCAGGAATTCAACTTCTAAATTGAATGACACGCATTAATTTTAACACCCTGGATAACATCATTAGGTTATTCCTTCTGATCCGTAAGATTATTGAAGTTACAAACACACAACCGCATGACACTAACCGTCTAAGGTCGTCGAGGAACTTGGAAAAATTTGGCGATCGCTGCTGTATATAAGCTGTCTTTGCCTCATTCCCTTCTTTAGTACCTTAAAATAGTAATGTGGCATCTCCAGCCAGCTCCTATAAATGAACATTTGAAAGAAAAAAATGAAGCAAAAAGTTCCAAAAATTGGGATTCAAAACGTTAGAAATGCTTTCAGGTTGACACAATTGTCAGTACAATAAACAAATAGATCAATGGTTCATGAAAATTTAGCCAATTGGGTTGCACAATTTGTGGCTGTGTCACAAGAAAATTGACAACCACGGTCATCAATAGTATTACCTGAAGACTAGCATGACCATCATCTACTGCATTGAGAGAAGATTTGATCACACGGATTGCTATCGGGCTATTTCTCATTATTTCCCGGCACCATTTGACTGTCTCTTGTTCTAACTTTGCTAGATGTTTAACATACAATAAATCTCCAATTAAAGAGAGATTCCACTGCAATTATGTATACGGTGCTCCTTACTGTTGAGAAGACAAAGTCGCTAGACAATCTTCATTAGATTTTTCAGAGTTTCAGATTTTCGTTCTTACAATCTCAGATACAACTAAGATGTTTTTAAAAGAAATTCAAAATGTTACAGGAATGGTCGGTACACAAACATACACAAA
Source organism: Papaver bracteatum (assembly GCA_023529315.1). Lineage (NCBI taxonomy): Eukaryota > Viridiplantae > Streptophyta > Magnoliopsida > Ranunculales > Papaveraceae > Papaver > Papaver bracteatum. The sequence goes on from JAJJWX010004051.1 coordinate 174,859, forward strand.
CTGCCACCTGACAGTTACCTCACATGCTCAACTCACACACTTGCTCACATACACATTTCACACATACAAATAATAATAGATACTCTAACACCCCCCGCAAGATCATGGTCTGGTGAAGCCAAGAACACTGAGCTTGAGCCGCAAAGTAGAAAAGAGAGTAGTTGACAGTGCCTTTAAAGATATCTACTGTTTGATCCTGTGTAGAGAGAAATCGAACATCCAAATCCTTAGCAGAAACAAGATCATGCACATAATGAAATGCAATCTAAATGTGTTTCATTCTATTGTGGAAGATAGGATTTGCAGTTAAGTATGTAGCACCCATGTTGTCACACCACAAGACAGGGACCCTTCGCAAGGAGAAGTGCAGCTCAGTAAGAAGAGATTGAACCCACACAATCTCAGATCTAGCATCATCTAAAGCACGGTACTCAGCTTCTGTGCTGGATCTGGACACAGTCTTCTGCTTTCTATAGCACCAAGAAATCAAGTTAGGTCCAAGGAAAAGAGCCATACCACCAGTAGATCTTCTATCACGCATATCCCCAGCCCAGTCAGCATCAGACTAAGCCTGCAATTGCAACGTTGAAGCTCTTTTAAATTGCAGACCAAAAGAAATTGTCCCATTTAAATATCTTAAGATTCTCTTGACAGCTGACCAATGTTCATTAGTTGGATTCCGCATATGTTGACAGTATTTATTTACTGCAAAAGCAATGTCAGGCCTAGTGGCTTTGGCATATTGCAAGGCTCCTACTGTACTTCTATAAAGAACATGATCCTCAAAAGGAGTAGTATCACCATCAGATTTGGATGGCAATATTGGAGTTGATGTAGATTTGGCAGCATTCATTTTGGTCTTGATAAGTAAATTTGTAATATATTGCTCTTGATAAAGTAAGATACCTACTGAGTTATGGATTGCTTGAATGCCAAAGAAAAAATAAATAATCCCAAGTCTTTAATTACAAATTCTTGACTCAGAGCATTAACAAGAGTGTCAATATCCTTGGAGGAGCTCCCAGTCACTAAAATATCATCCACATATATAAGAATGTAAAGTGCAGAATGATTGGTGACCCTGTAGAATAGAGAAGTATCTGTCTTGGAAGGTAGAAAACCATGAGAACACAAAAAATTACTTAATATCTCAAACCAAGCTCTGGGAGCTTGTTTTAAACCATATAAATACCTCTGAAACTTACACACATGATTGGGCAGAATTTTATCTTTATAACTAGGTGGTTGAACCATAAATACCTCCTCAGTCAGATGTCCATGTAAAAATGCATTCTTGACATCCAGTTGCCTCACCTGCCAATTCATATAGAGAGAAATAGAAAGAATTATTCTTACAATAGTTGGTTTAACTACAGGACTGAAAGTGTCCTGATAGTCAATGCCTTCAACTTGGTTGTAGCCCTTAGCCACTAATCTGGATTTATATCTCTCTATTGAACCATCTGCTCTTCTTTTAATTCTGAAAATCCATTTGTAGTTTATAACATTGTGAGTATCTGAAGCAAGAACTAACCTCCAAGTACCATTCTGAAGTAATGCTGTAATTTCTTCATCAATTGCAGCTCTCCATTTGGGGTCCTTACAAGCCTCAGAATAACAAGTAGGTACTGTGATATCCTCACACACACTTTGAACTTCAGAAGCATATATTCTTGGTTTAGGTTTGAAGATACCCATTTTTCCCCTGGTTTTCATTGGATAAGCATTTGTAACTGATGATGGTGCAGTAGTAGAGGTTGGAGTAGAATCAACTACAGGTGCAGTAGGTATAGATGCAGTACGGGAGGAAGAAACATCAGCTTCATTTGAAATATGTGTTAGTGGAGCAGAAGTAGTACTCACATGTATGACAGATGGGGTGACAGATATAGCTGCAGAATTGTCAGAAGAAGAAAACAATGTGTCATATAGAAATGTATTATCATCAAACTTGACATCTTTGGAAATAATAATCTTGTTGGTACTTGGATTGAAACACCTGTAGCCTTTATGCATAAGACTGTAACCAAGAAAAATGCATTGAACTGATCTTGGTTCTAGTTTGTGATGATTGAACTTTCTTAAGCATGAATAGAAAGCAGAACCAAATGTGTGTAAGAATAGATAATCAGGTTTAACATTGAACAAACATTCTAGAGGTGACAATTGATCCAAATTTGGTGTTGGAAATCTATTAATGAGGTAATTAGCTGTTTCAAAAGCATAAGACCAGAAAGATATAGGTAAGGAAGCATGATGTAATAATGCCAAACCAGTTTCTACAATATGTATGTGTTTTCTTTCTGCTGTGCCATTTTGAGCATGTGCATGAGGACAAGATACTTTGTGTCCTATCCCACAAGAAGTTAAGAAAGTAGACACATTTATGTATTCACCACCCCAATCAGATTGAATGAACTTGTTCTTTCTATTAAGTTGATTTTCAACAAGATTTTTGAATTTAACAAAAGTTTCAAGAACTTCAGATTTATAAGCCAAAGGATACAACCATGTGAACCTACTAAATGAATCTATGAAAGACACATAGTATTTATAATCATTAAATGGAAGACAGTGGTGATACCCACACATCTGAATAGACTACATCTAGAGGACCATAGACATTATTAGAGCTTGTACCAGTAGGATAAGGTAATGCATGACTTTTAGCTGTCTGACAGGAGGAGAAAAGTGTGGAGGTCAAATGAGAATTAATGACTTCATGTACTGAGGAGAGAATATGCTTGAGTGTTTGATAGGCTGGATAACCAAGTTTGTTATGCCATTGTGTTGAAGTAGAAACCCCAGAGGAAAGAGCTTGCTTTAGTTGTGTGGTAGTGAACTCCATGTGATATAAACCATCTCTAACAGGACCATAAAGCAGAACCTTGTGGGTAACCAGATCCTTAATAAAAAAATTATCAGAGTAAAATTCAAAAAAGCAATTATTCTCCTTAGTGAATTGAAGAACAGATATCAAATTCTTTGTGATAGATGGAACATGAAGAATATTTGAAATGGTAAACTGTACAGAATCATTGTGTAAAGTTGAGGCACCCGTATGAGTAATGTGCAAACCTGATCCATTTTCAACTCTGACTTGATCAGTGCCTTGATATTCAGTATGTAAGTTCAAGTTGGACAAGTCAGAAGTGATATGATGAGTAGCTCCTGAGTCAGGTATCCAACCAGAAGAAGAATATGAAGCAAAGTCACCATTGTAGGCTACAAAATCTTCTGTTTCAGTACACCAATAGTCATCATAATCATCACCATAATAGTCATTGGAAGTATAGTAAGCTTTCATAGAATGATCACTTTGTACATATATGTATCTGCATTCTGGAGCTAAGTGACCAGGTTTCTTGCAGAGTTGACATTTAACATAATAGTTGTATCTTGGAGGATAAAAATGGGAAGTATCCTATTTGACACCTATATTACCATTTATGCCACCTCTAAAACCTCATCTGAAGTTACCACCATTTCTGTTGCCTCTAAAACTAGAATTATTACCTCTTCCAAAGGTACCACTAGTTGGAGAATTGGACCAATTTGAATTACCAGCATAAGAAGAAGGAGGATAGTATGAGTAATCATTGTGTTGAGATGCATTGTGTGAGTAAACATTGGAGTGAGTATATTGTGGATCGAAAGAACTAGGTACTGAGGTAAACTTTTGGTGTTGTTGAGTGATATTAGCAGAAGCAGTGTTAAGATCTAGGTTGGATTCTGCAATAACTCTAGCTTCTTCTGATAATAGTAAGCCTAAGAGCTCAGATGAATTTATGAGGTTTTAATTCTTCAATTGTTAAGTACAAATTGAAGTTTTAAATGCATTGAACTGAGGAGGTAAACCATGTAGAATATGAATCACTAAATCCTCATCAGAAATTGGTCTATCAATTTGAGCTAATTGAGTAGATATACAACGAGCTTTATTAAAGTAAACTAGCATTGAATCCGAGCTTTTCTTCAATCCAATTAGATCAGTTTTAAGTTGTAAGAGGCTAGATTTAGTTGTAGAGTTATAGTTTTGTTCTAATCGAGTCCAAATCTCATGAGAATAAGTACAATCTAGAACCTGCGAGTGTATTTCTTCAGTACAAGCAGAGAATAACCAAGATAAAAGAGCAGAATCTTGATTCACCCAATATTCATATGCAGGATTAAATACAATTGTTAATAAAATCAGAAGCACTTACAATAGCAACACCAGCAGGAGAAGTTTTTCGAACATACTTGGCAGGAGATCCATTCACAAATCGAAGAAGATTGTAACTGCGTAATAGCGGAGTGATCTGGGATTTCCATAGAGAATAATTTGTAGCAGATAATTTTGATGGAGGTTTGAAGGTTAATGAGATGTGTTTATCAAATGTTTCCATGGAAAATAAGTCTGTAAGATTTGATTTGAAATTAGGTTGAGAATTTGGTATCTAATACCATGTTGAGAAGACAAAGTCGCTAGACAATCTTCATTAGGTTTTTCAGAGTTTCAGATTTTCGTTCTTACAATCTCAGATGCAACTGAGATGTTTTTAAAAGAAATTCAAACTGTTACAGGAATGGTCGGTACACAAACGTACACAAACTTCCACCTGACAGTTACCTCACATGCTCAACTCACACACACATTTCACACACACAAATAAGAATAGATACTCTAACACTTACAAAGCTTCTACATGACACAAAGTTTTAGAGTGTATCAATCGGAATCGTGTATAAGAGAGCACCAGAAAGAAAATCAGTCTTCTTTATTGCTATAAAGATACTAAAAACAGTACAATAGCCCCTTGGGTGGTTGATGGTTAACTCACTGGTACTACGGTGTTCACTAGTCCCATCTTCTCTGCTTCAGAAGCATCATAAAATCGAGCTAAAAACCACATTTCACGTGCTTTTTCGGTCCGACCTGGTAATCCAAACCATCACCATAAGAAAAATAACATGTTAGTCTACGATTCCCCCGCTGCAGAATAATGCATCCTTTTTTTTCTAGTTTATTTTACATCCGTTGTTTCTCAAGAAATACCCTACAACGGAATAACGAATAGAAGAATCTGCAAGAGAACTCGGTTTCAACACTTACCAAACGATCCATGATGGAACTTCCATAACCCGCATCAAAGCTTCCAACCTGCATAAATCCACCGTAATGGGTATTTTGAGGAGATCATAGAAAATAACTTTAGTGTGCAATTTGTAGATGTGCATTAAAAAAATAAAACTCCAAAGATTGATCATAAAACAACCCAAATTAAGAGCTTGAAAAATGATGTGTCATCATATTTTTTTGGTTAATCCTAATTCCTAAATGACATTATATCCAACTCTATTCATTTAACAAGCATAGAGAAGATGCTGCAAGATGAGTACCTTTGGACCTGTTTGGCCAAAAACGTCATTGTCAGCAGCTATTGTTAAATCACAAACCATATGCAATACATGTCCTCCACCAACCACATAACCTGCAACCTGGAAATGAGGCGGATATTATATACATTTATACTTCTGTATCCAAAATATATAATTAAAGACTTATTTATAGACATGGTAGGAAAAAAAGATAGTTAGGTACTTAGATTTACCATTGCTATTACTGGTTTGGGGAGACGCCGTATTTGTACCTGTATAAGGACAAAAATTGAAGATAAGAACAATGAATATAGAAGGTGCTTTTGAAGAAGAATTGACAAAGTGCAAATTCATACCTGAAGATCCAAAACATTAAGGCGACCAAAATTGTCATAATCAGCATATCCGTCTTTACCTCTTAATGCTTGATCTCCACCACTACAAAATGCTTGGGTACCCTGCACAACAGATCCCAAAGCATTATGAAATTGATATTTGCATTCACTCATGGATATGGCATGGTCCCTCGCACATAATATGGACCTTCCACTGTTCCACATCTCTAATCTCTAATCAACATGAAGAAAACCAACATTTTGGCCACTATGTACTAAGTCTAACCTACAACCATTGGAAAGTGACTTTGTATTAGGATGGATCACGCGCCACAGATATTTCGTTGAACTTCTCTTAGAATCCAATCCAGCCACAACCCTGGTGACGCCAAGGAAAGACACGTCAAGAACCCCCTTTATCTCTGTCCACACTCTCTTAATGACGGCTCACCTTGTCAAGCTCTTTCGTCATGGAAGTGACACCTAAAGTCAGTGTATCTTGTTTTAACTTAACTAGCTATTATCCCAGCGACCTTCAATTAACCTTCCCCATTATCATACACAACATACTATGTATACTAAAAGAAAGTATCCAAGTTGGTGCACCATAACAGGCATCAAAAGACAAATGTCCTTAAAATCAAAACTACTAAGTTTTCAATAATGCACCTCCGTAGTACGCATCTCTGGTAAACTTTGAACATGCTAAATTTATAATTGAGTGACTTTTACAATAGAGTTATTTTGTAAAAGGATCGTATGTTTTGTACCTAATTAGGGTCTGGGTCGTAAAAGATGCAGTTGATGCATATGGGTCGTAAACTGACCAAAGACTAGTTTGACCGTCTAATATTTTTACCGAAATGCCCTCGTCAAGTAGTTAAATGACATTATGTCTTAACCCTATCCGAAAACTTAACTATGTATGTTTAGAAAATTTATCAAGCACATGTCGTGCATTAGGTACAGTCGAAGACCACACGTTTTTTTTTTTCATTTTGACACGATCAGCTGGGATTAAAGGGCCCCAAACCCAAACAAAGAAAGAGAAAAACAAACAAAGAAAGAAAAAACTCAGTCTGTTATAGAACACCAGACTGAGAAAACTTACAACCTATAATAAAGCTTCCCATTACTATCATCTAGAAGAATCTGGTTAAACTCCTCCCCCAAATTTCTCCAGTCAAGCTGCTCAAAATGAGAAGGTGGGTAAGTTCCTTCCAACCAATCAGCAGCACGATTGGTTTCTCTGTAAACCTGATCAATTTTAAGCCACTCAAACTGCTTTCTCAGGAAGCAAATATGTCTCCAAATGTAAGTCACTTCCCAGGGCACCTCAGGATTGTTGATGTTAAGCAGCACAACTGTAGCCATAGAATCCATACACAAATGGGCTCTTTTACACCCAAAAGAGATGGCAAACATTAAACCAATCTCAGCTCCCTGAAGTTCATGAACCAAAACAGAAATAGCCATACCAGAACCTGCTACTGCCATCATACAATCACCAGGTATATCTCTAATAATAGATCCATAACCCCCCATAGTGTCTCTGAGAGATCCATCAGTGTTAATCATTAAAGTATCTCCATCAGGTCTTAACCAGATACAACTAAGCTCCACCCTTAAGTTAAACAAGCAAGGAACATTCCACAGGTTAAAGAAATACCTGGACTGAGGACTATCCTCTACCTCAATGCTATGAGCAACAAGTTTAAGCTTTACATCTTTAATGATCATCCAGCTCACCTGGTCAGTGGATTGAGTTTGTTTCCTAAAAAACCTAGCATTCCTTTCTCTCCATATATGGTAGATATAACTGTTAAAAGTCAGTTTCCTTATGGTGGTGATGATAGAAGTACCCACAAAGGAGCTAACACACCAGAGAATTTCTTCCCTCCATCTTGCTCTTTGCCCAATCACATACCCCAACTTTATAAGTAATCCCTGCCATATCTGAGAAGATAAGGGGCAGTGCAGAAATAGGTGTTCATCATCTTCATTGTTTTGATTACATAGCACACACGTAGGAGTCACCTCAACACCCCAGTGAATAAGCCTGCTTTTAGTCTTTAATCTATGATGTAAAGCTACCCAAGTTATGAAAGAATGTTTAGGGATATGAAATTTGAACCAAACTAACCCATTCCAGCTAGGGGTTTCCATAGGAGTTCTTAAGGTATTATAAGTATCCTTTACTGTGTACTGACCAGACTTACTAGGAGACCATATCAGCTTGTCTTTTTCATTGGAATCAACATAGACAGAGCCAATCTGGTCAAGAATGGCAGAAATAAAAATATCTTCGGATTGAGGAAGGACCCACTTATCATCAATGATATACTCAGCAGCTGGTACATCCCTATTAAGAAAAACAGAGCTGACAATTTCCTCAGGGATCCAGTCCACCAACCTGCCATTAGGATGCCAAATACCAGTAAGAAAAGGAGTAGAAGCACCATTACCTATAATTGTTCTCAGCATCTTAGAAGCTGCTTCCCTCTGCCCCAAAATATGTCTCCAACTCCAAGAAGCATCTTGAGGACAATTCATAGTCCAAAAATTCCAATCCTTAATGAGATTAGCACTAATCCAATTTGTCCAAATAGAATCTTTGTTGGAGACCAACTCCCAGATATGTCTCATTCCTGTAGCTTCATTATTTATATCAATGTCTCTTATAGCAAGACCCCCTTCTTTAAAAGGAGCACAAACCTGATCCCATCCAATAGGACAGCTAGTATTCTTATCAAGGGAAGCACCAACCCATAGAAATCTCTTGAATATAGAATTAAGACATTTAATTACATTCTTAGGCAAAATAAAACAAGAAATCCAGTAAAATATCATTCCATTAAGAACATGTTTAATAAGGGCCAATCTACCACCATAGGAAAGAGGTCTGGACTTCCAAGCTTTCACCCTACTAGTTACCTTATCTATAAGAGGTAAGAAATCCTTAAAAGATAGCTTTGTAGACAGAAGAGGGAGCCCTAAATAAGTGAAAGGAAATTCACCAACAACACAATCAAGGCAAGCAATAATATTCCGAATGTTTATATCATTGACAGCAGAGTAGAAAAGAGAAGTCTTTTCCTTGCTTACTTCCATACATGTGCAAGTACTAAACAGATGAAGTCCAGTATTTAGAGACGAAGAAGACTTGAGATCACCTTTAAAAAACACTAAGACATCGTCTGCGAAGCACAAATGGGTAAGAGCGGTAAGCTGACATCTTGGATGAAAACCATAATCCCCAGAGTCAACTTGTTTTTTAATACACACATTCAGAAACTCCATCACCATGACGAATAAATAGGGAGATAAAGGGCACCCTTGACGAAGGCCCCTCTTAGCACCAAAAAACCCGAAAGGAGAACCATTAATCATGACCTAGAATTTGGCAGTGGAGATGCAGGAACTAATCCAGTCAATGAAAAGTGGAGGGAAACCAAATTTTTGTAAAGCAAAAATAATTGCCTTCCAGCTGACAGTGTCGTAAGCCTTCTTTAAATCAATCTTGAGGGCACACCTAGGAGAGCCACTAGTTCTATGATAGTTCCTTAGTAACTCGTGAGCAACTAAAACATTGTCCTGAATTGACCTTCCCGAAATGAAGGCAAATTGATTAGCACTAATGAGTTCTCCTAAAACATGTTTCATTCTCAGGGATATAATCTTGGTGATACACTTATATAAGACATTACAGCAGGAAATAAGACGATAGTCCTTAATAGAATTAGGATTCACCCTCTTAGCTACCAATGTTAAAAAAGTGTTGTTTACCTCTTTCAAGAGTTTAGAGCTTTTGAAAAAAATTATGGATAGCCGCAGTAAAATCATCTCCCAAAATGCTCCAACACGACTTGAAAAACCATCTGGAGAACCCGTCAGGACCAGGAGCCTTAGTAGATCCAATAGAGGATCGAGCAATCACCACTTCATCCCTGGTTACCGGACGAATAAGGTTACACCTGTTCTCTTCACTCAAGATATTAGCAAAACTTAAAGTGTCAAAAGTGTGAGAATCATCAAAAAAAGTACTCTCAGAATCATCAAATAAGGAAGAAAAGAAATCAATACATTCCCTAACTATCTCCTTATCTTCCTGAAGAAGGACACCCTCTCTCGACATCAAGGTAAGAATATTATTCCGAGAATGTCTTTCTTTCATAGAGTTGTGAAAAAACCTAGTATTTGAGTCTCCCAAGTCAATCCAATTAACTCTAGATTTCTGTTGAGCCACAGATTCCTCATACCTAGTAACTTTAGCATAATGCTTGATGGATACCTTCTCCTGCTGAGATGATTCCAAGCATAAAGGGTGCTGATGGATGTGTTTCTGAATGGTGGATAACTCAGTTTTTTCCTGTTCAACTTGAATAGGATTACTTATAAATCTATCTTTCTTCCACTGAATAATTCTAGCTTTAACTCTCTTAAGTTTAGTAATAAACACAAACATAAGATTCCCTCTCACAGGTTCATTCCAAACCGCCCTAACCAACTCCAAGAAATCAGGTTCCTCAGTCATAAAATTGTAAAATTTAAAAGGAGGAGGACCATGAACTCTATTTTCAAAAATAGAAAAAAGCATAGAAGAATGATCAGAAATACAGCTTCAAGAAAAACAGCTTTAGAATCAGTGAAACTAGTAACCCAATCCATGTTCACAATAGCTCTATCAAGCTTAGATAAAATTCTGCTGTCATCGGTATGGCCATTAGTCCAAGTATAAAAACACCCTGAGTAAGCTAGATCAAATAGAAAGCTATCCTGAGTGCAATTCCAAAAATCCAGGTAATTATTAGGAGAAAGAGACCCACCCACCTTCTCATGAGGAAAAATGATAGAATTAAAATCGCCCACAATGAGGAGAGGAAGAGAATTTGAAGAAGAGAAATTCAAAATATCAGCCCATAATACTTGTCTGGTATTAGCATCATTACTCCCATAAACAAAACCCACTGTAAACTAGAGACCTCTACTAGTGAGAACTTCAACAAAAATCACTTAATCAGAAGTATGGAGAGGAGATACATCAACCTCTAAAGGATTCCAGCCAATCCAAATTCTTCCAGAGTTATTACTAATATAGTTATCAATAAAAAACCAGTCAGGCCTAATGGCCCTTCTTATTCGATCTTTATTATGATGTTGAACATGAGTTTCAACAATGCCCATAATGGACAAATTATTTAACCTAATAAGATTCCTAATTTCTACATGTTTAAGAGGGTCATTCATCCCTCTTATATTCCAACAACCAAGGTTAAACATCATTTAATACTAGAGGTTTAGAATACTTACCTCTAGCAGATTTCTTCAAATATGTTCCCATTTGATGAACACTCCTGACAACATGAGTCTTCTTAGCAATATGAGATTTACCCCTGTTAGTACCAGCTACAGAAGTAGATTGATGATCTTTATTCCCCAAGTTAGGGTCTAAGTTCTCAGCAGCTATAGAGTTAAGACCTTTAGAGATTGCTGCAGTAGAAACATCATTTATTGCCCTAGTATCATCCATCAAGACATCAAAGGAGTTTTTTGTGGGGACTGGTTCTGATGTCATAAGATTATCAACACCAGGATGAATTTGAGTAGTAACTGCAGGAGTCAAGTTACTAACATCAAAATTCCTTTTCCGAATGTCCTGCATCCTCTCTTCTACAGTAGTTTCCACAAGAGGTATAACATCAACCACACTCTCCTCAGTAATTTGTACTTCCATAACATCTTCAGTGACCCCATCCAGTTTGTTAGCAGGAGAAGGACCTTGATCTTTATTCTTATTTTTAACCACCCACACACTTTTCTGGGGAATGAGGTTAGGCTGTTTCTGGCTCTCAGTTTGTTGTTGTTGTTTAAGAGGACATTTGACATCAGAGTGACCAAAAGTTTTGCACCCAAGGCATCTTGGAGGTTTCCAAGAGCATTCTACATGTATTTTGAAGGCCTCCTGACCATCAATAACCACTGAAATTTCACTAGGGAAGTCACAGCTGGTATCTATATCCACGAAAACTCTTGCAAAATTCATTCGAGTCCGCTCCAAGGTATGTTTTTCAGTCATCAAAGGGACACCAAGATAACTAGAAATGATACCAATCCCCTTTTGATTCCACATAAACAAAGGAATTTTCCTCAGAGTAAACCAAACTGGAATGGTTTTAAGGTCTTATACCATTTGCTCAACCATTGGAGACCATGGTCGAATCATGAAGAGTCTACTTGCAATATACACATGGCCAATTTCAAGAACTCTTTGTCTGTCCTCATCATTACTAAAATCAAACACAAAAGAGGCATCACTATGCAAAGTCATATGAACCTCCCCTTTGAGCTTCCATATTCGCAATAAGGTCTTCTTAACAAAATGGAAAGGTAATCTACGACCCACAAAGGCTCCCACAACTAATTTCTCATACTTTCTAATATCATCTTCAAAATCAGACAAAGAAGCAACTGAAGCTTTGTTACCATTAAAAACTTGAGGAGCTCGGTACTTCAAATCATTACTATTCATCTGAAGATTTTTGAGGTCTTTAGATACCATACTAGCCCAAGAAGTCTTCCCACTAGAAGCAGAATCATATAGAATAGGAGGGAAAGACAAACCATTACCACCAAGAGGAGGAAAAATCTCCAAAAAACTCTTCTCATAAGGCTGAACTGAATTATCTCCCTGAATTGAACCCTTAGTCATCAAGGGAGGCGATGAAAGAGGGTTAAGAAAATAAATGGAAGGTCCTGCGGCACCACCAGATGGCGGTGCCATGAGATTCAAAGTAGCAGAAAAAAGAAAAAAGAAAAAAGGTCAAGCCCTAAATCGCCTTGGTCAAAGAAGAACGGCCAAAGTCAAAGAAGAGTTTTTAATGGCATTCTAAGACCACACGTTACCACCCCTACCAACATTACTGAGACATTCAGAAACTCTAAAAGAACTTATTTGTAATTATAGAATAAATTCAACAATCCAACTTCTACAACTCACGTTCAATACAAAATCTGTTCACAAATTAATTAACAACACACATTTAAATTTCATTTTTCAACACAAACCAATGAAGTCACCTCAAATTCTAACACAAACTTACCAATCTCATCAAATTCGGAGAGGGGTAAAGTACAGACCTTAATATCCTGATAAGCTCCAAAACTCAACTTCACCCCGCCATTAAAAGAACTCCTCATTCTAAATCAAATTTGAGGATCAGTGATTTCACCATTCTTGGTATTTGTGAATCAAGAACTACTGATAATGGTGGTGGAAAACAACTATTTGTTGGAGGGGATGGAGAGATACAGGGAGAAAGTGGTGTTCAAAGATGGATTTATATGGTTTTCGTTTTTTTTTTGGTAGTCTCGAAAATGGTGCTCGAAATGTTTCCAGTTGGGCGAGGAAAAGATGGCCTGTCGTAACCTGGTAACCTACTCTCTTTATGTTTTTGACGATCTCCAACAGTCCACAACAATTGACTAAAGGTCATGGTATTTGGAGAAATAGAGAAAGTCAACTAATGGTTTTATAACGGTCTTTGGTTAGTCTACGACCCATATGCATCAACTGCACATTTTACAACCCATACCCTAATTAGTTATAAAACATACAACCCTTTTACAAAATAACTCTTTACAATATGTACCTTCCCCGTAAAGATAATAACTCCAATAGTAGAATCATCTCTGGCGTCGTTAAATGCACGCATTAGCTCTTTAACCGTCTGCGGTCGGAAAGCATTCCTTTTCTCCGGTCGGTTTATCGTAATCTTCAAAAATCAGTCAAAAAAAAAAAGTACAGCAAAATGAATATCTAAAATTCAATATAAATAACTATACGCAGATTTTCAGATAAAAAAGAATTCAGAGAGTAAATGAAAGATTGATTTACCTTTGCAATGCCTTCCCCAACAGATTTCTCATAAATTATTTCTGTAAATTGAATTCCTAAATCATCAAAAGTAGTTCTCCATACAACTTCATGAGTAGGAACTTCTCCATGAACTCTATGGAAGTATTATTCATCTTAATCGATGAATATGACACTGAGTTCGAACCATACGTGGAAGGAACAATGTGATTAGGAACATTTTTCATATCTTTCTCTGAAATTACAGCCATTATGGATGTAAGTACACAAATATATCTCCCTCGCCACGTGTACTAGCAAGACCACTTGGAGGCCACGTCACAAAAGCGGACGACACGTAGGGACATCCATAGGATCTAGACAGCGCGCCATCTGTCAAAGATCAGCGGTCGAAGATGAAGGAGCATCAAAGGAAGATATCCCAACACTACATCAAAGAGATACTCTGACATGCTTTATCTCATCACGAGGTGAGATATAATCAACGGTTGGGGGAAGTCCAACTGACACAGACGTGACAAGGGAAGACTGGACCGCCCAAACCACCCGCATTTAGTACTGCTCAAAGGGCACGTGTAAGTGGACCAACGAAGAGAACGGGGACTGGTCAGCGTGATGAACATAGTAAATCGAAGAAATCGCGGGATGATAAGGAGGTCCGCGGACTGTGCAAAGAGCACAAGAAGATAAGACTTCAACAACCCTTTTCCAGGGGACCCACTTAGATAAGTTATATATATATATATACCCCTCCCAAACAAGAGGGGGGGGAGGTCGGACATTTTGGGAGAGAAGAAGAGAGAGAAACCAGTGAGAAGTAAGTATGAGCATCAACCTTCGAGTTCTATGTATCACTCAAAGTCTTTTGACTGTTCTTATAATCATTTACCACATAGTGAATACCCCCCAGACCTGTGGATGTAGGCCTTAGAGCTGAACCACATAACTCCTTGTCTCATTTACATTCCGTATTTATCTATCTTTATATGCGTATGTAATTCTTAGATCTATCATTATGGATGTTGATGAGATCATGACAAACCTGCGGGGTTTGGAATCAATGAATCAACATATGTCCAAGCACCCCATACTATATTCATACCTTAATTCATGCATTCGGTTCATGCGGAGATTGTTTGTGAGCACGCTGATGCCTACGTGATTTTCGTGTTCACAATTTGGCACTAGAAACAGGGAGTTTTGTCCCGGTAAAAAGTTTTATCTTTTCCTGTGATTTCATAGCCTCTCCTTTGGAAATTTTACTTAGAACATAGACAGATCTGTGTTTAAACTCATTTTTCGCACACATCTATATTCTTTGTATTTTCTACTGACAGATCTGGGCCTTTTACGACTTTTAACTAGCAGATCTGCGTTTTGGGATATTTTTCGCACATATTTATGACCAATGTATTTTCTACCAACAGATCTGGGCGTTTTATAACCTCTAACCGACGGATCTATATTTTAACTAATGTTTTATACATATTTTCTACCAATAAATCTGAGTTTTATAACAACCAATGGACCTTATCCCAATTTATTCCGCACATCCACCTATGTTTTTCATATTATCTGCAAAACCAGTGGTTTGAATACGCTCTTTGCCACAAGATAGCAAGCTTATGGATTCCATGAACTAACAGATAACCCATGGATCTTTTGTCTCGGTTTACCTCCATGCTCTCTCTGCAGAATATTACAATGGAAAAGAACAAAGATATAGGGAAAACAAAGGTACCTTCAAAAGATGCGCCTAGGACTATGCCAATAATAACAAGGAGCAAACAGACGGGCGAGAGACTCATAGCCGGGGACAAGACGCAGAATGGAGCGGAAAGCACATTACTTTTAGAGGCAGGCATCATTGCAATGGAAGCACAGAAGGCTGCGGCGGCAAAAGCTGCTACACCTAATGTAGTAGCTTCTCGAGCGGCCATCTCCAAAGTGACAACTACAACCAGACCCATTGAGCCTCGATAAGCAGCAATAGGCTCAGTAATCCAGAACCCTCCTTACGGGATGCTTCCGACCAATGAACAAAATGCACGACTGCAAGCAGGATACCACGGAATGATTGAGCCGGTCATACATCTGGTGGAAGAAATCAATGCCGCAACCCCCAAGGGACAAGCTCAATTACAGACAGGAACGCCAAATCAAGAATCAAACCAGTCTACGCAAATATGGGAGGAACTAGAAGAGCTAAAAAGGAATCAGAAGACATACACGGACGCGGTGGCCTTACTAGCCCAAGAGAACCAGCAATTGAGAGAAAAGATCCTCCAAAACGCGGAGCTAGGGAATCAGCAAGACGAGGCAAACTCTGTAATACATAATAGAGACCGGAGAGCGATCCTTGAAAGCGTCCCTGCGGTAGGTAACCAAAGAGGAATACCTCGAAGAGGTGCGCATAACAGCAGGAGGTCTGACCCAGACTATCATCCGGAGACTTCATACTACTACGATGAAGAGGAGGACACGTTGCCACAACCTACGAGGAGGGCGCAGTCTTCTATTCAGGACGAGCACTATTTGGCAATGGAGAGTCTTCGTGCAGAGATGCTAGCAGAGATCAACCAAATCAAGACCAGGCAAGGAGGTGGAAGACTAGAACAGGTTATTAAAGAGGCTAGCACTACCACCCTAGCGCGCTAGTTGGCTACGGCTACTATTCCGCAGAAGTGTCCGGTCCTATCCTTCGAGTATTACGACGGGTCCGCGGATCCCGCTGCCCATCTACGATATTACAACAGGGTAATGGCCAGGTGGGACTACGATGAAGCTATACTATGCAGATATTTCCCTTCAAGCCTGAAAGGATCCGCACTATCCTGGTTTGATAACCTCAAGCTAGGGTCCATTGATTCTTATGATCAGCTCACCGAAAAGTTCTTGGCCACCTACATGTATAACAAGGTTGTGAACACATGAATGGAAAATATCTTCTCGCTTGCAATCAAGTACAAGGAATCCATTCGAGAATACACGGATAAGTGGCACAAGATATGTCAATCCATAGGACATGTGGATCCCGTGGTGAGTATTAACTGTTACAAATGGGGACTGGACATGATGAGCCCATTGTTTGTCGAAATCCACGGTATCATCCCCGCCACAGAGGGAGATTTGAGGATAATCATCGAAAAACGTGCAAGGTTGGAAGAAATTCAATGGGAGAACCCGAGAGCGCAGGCTCAACGACCTCTATGGACCAATTCCGCGGAACAAGCAAGCGGATCAAGAGGATACCAAAGGGACCCGAAAGACGACCACAAAAGGAGTGGAAGAAAGTTCGAAGACCAAGTCTACACGAAGCTCAATACCAGCTACTCACGCATCCTAAAGGAGATCAAGAACCGCGAAAACTTAGACTGGCCTTGGTCTAAGGGGAAGCAACCGCCGGCTTCGGAGAAATCCAAAGAATATTGTGATTCCCACTGCTTCAATGGGCACCCAACAGAGAAGTGCAAAAATCTCAAGAGAGTGATACAAAAGCTGATAGATGCAGGGGATCTCAAGAAATATATAAAAAAGGCTGCAACGGAAGACAGAGCCAAACGCATCAAACATGTCCAATTACCAGAAGGTAACCGCACAGTGAATACTATATCCCGCTCAGAAAGCAAAGAGCCAACCCTAACTGCACAGATAGGGAAAAGATTGAGGAAGCAATTTGAAGACTATTGTGAGCTTTACAACTTAGACGGGAAAGAAGTGGAAGATCAAGAAGAATGGATGAACGCACCTCTAACCTTCGAAATCGAGGACATTGAGGATGGCATGGAAGACCACAACGATCCTTTGATCCTCACCTTGCCAATTGCAGGATGCAACATAAAGAAAATCCTCATCGATGGAGGGAGCTCCGTAAATGTCCTGTTTTATGACACCTTCAGACGTATGGAGCTTAACGACGAGCAGCTATCGACCTCGCACCACACCATCCATGGGTTCAATGGTACGGCTACGAAGCCCCTCGGGGATATTTTTTTGCAAGTGGACGCAGGCCCCATGAAAGTCGACACTCGCTTCAGTGTGGTATACGCGCCTTCACCCTACAATGGCATTATTGGAAGGAGATGGGTCCACAAGCTTAAGGGAGTCGCCGCCACCTACCACCAATGCCTTAGGTTTCCTACCCCCTAGGAGTAATAGAGATCAGAGGTGATCAAGCTTCCGCGAAGGAATGCCAGGCAATGCAAATGCAACTCAACAATGAAGAAGGCGAGAAAAGAAGAACCCGTAGGGCTCAGAACAAAGCAATATCAAAGGACAAAGCCATCGATGAATACCTGGAAGAAATCTCAGGGAAAAGATTTCCCAAGGGAAAATCCATAGGAAACACAAAAGCATCAACATCAACTGCTAACCAGGACGCTCTTGCGAACAAACAATCCAAACCTGCCAAATAGCAATTAAAGAAAGTTCCTCACCTTGGGGAACCAAAACCCACATTCACACCCTTGGAGGCGGTGAAGGAAGTTAACATCGGGATAAAGGAGAGCCCAAAGAAGATCAAAATAGGAACTCTAATGGATGAAGAACGCGAAGCCTCTCTGGTGAAACTACTAAAAGAATACGCGGACATCTTCGCGTGGAAACTATCTGACATGACCGGAATAGATCCGAAGATCGTACAACATGAGCTGCGCATTAAACCTGGCACACCCCCAGTAAGACAAAAGATATGGAAGGTGGCCATGGAGTATCACAAAGCAGTGGAAACGGAGCTGCGAAATCTGCTGGAGGCTGGTTTCATAAAAGAAGTCAAATATCTTACTTGGATCTCTAACATGGTGATTGTACCAAAGAAGAATAGTGGGGTCAGAATCTGCATCGACTTCACCAACCTGAAAAAAGCGTGCCCCAAGGACAGTTACCCATTACCCAGCATTGATCAACTAGTCGACGCAGTGGAAGGATACGAAGATCTATCATTCATGGACGGATATGCCGGGTATAATCAACTATTCTTAGCATAAGAAGATCAGCAACATACGGCATTTTACACACCCCACGGCCTCTATTGCTACGTAAGGATGCCATTCGGACTCCGGAATGCGGGAGAAACATACCAAAGGATGGTCGATTCTATTTTTAAGCCGTGGATTGGTGGAACCTTAGAAGTCTACGTTGATGATATGCTCGTAAAGAGCAGACTGAAGAAGGACCATCACCAAGACCTGGGGGACATCTTCGAAGCTATGAGAAAGCACAACATGAAGGTAAACCCGGAGAAGTGCACCTTCGGAGTAACATCTGGAAAATTCCTCGAGTACCTGGTGACAAAAAGGGGCATTGAGGTAGATCCCGCAAGAATCCGAGCCATAGTAGACATGCCATCCCCAAAGAACCTAAAAGAAGTACAAAAGCTCAACGGATCCATAGCAGCCTTGGGAAGATTCATCTCGATATCCTCGGATAAATGCAAGTTCTTTTTCAACATACTAAAGAAGGGAACGAAGTTTTAGTGGACTGCAGAATGCGAAGAAGCCTTCCTAGGCATCAAACAGTACCTAGCAGAGATCCCTATTCTTCAGAAACCGGACCCTGACGAAGTCTTGGAATTATACATCACAGCAACAGACGATACGGTAAGCGTGGTACTTGTTAGGACCCACACAAAGGAGGAACATCCAATCTACTATGTCAGCAAAACCCTGAACTCCGCGGAAAGAAACTACACAAGAATTGAACAAATGATTTTAGCCATCGTATGGTCTACCGTGAAGCTAAGGACATACTTCTTGACGCACGACATACGTATCCCATGTCGAGCACCATTAGAAGCCATCCTCAAAGGGGCAGGAAAGGTAGGACGCATAGCAAAATGGAGCACATACCTCGACCAATTCAACATCCACTATGAGCTTCAACACTCTCAGAAATCCCAAGTGCTGGCGGACTTCCTAGCAGACCTACCTTTGGATAACGAAGAAGAAGTACGCGTACAAGGATGAAGAGCTGCGGGCGCCCCAGATATTGAAAAGCAAAAGGATCCAAATGATATTTTTGAACCAGTGAACCCACGGCGATGGGAGGTCTTCGTAGACGGCTCCAAAAATAGAGAGGGCACGGGGATATGCATCGTTATCACCACACCCACATGGGATAGGATCGTGCACGCATTCAGATTGGAATTTGAAGTCCATACAAATAACATCGTGGAGTACGAAGGAGTGGTCCACGCTCTCCGCTTGATAATCGAGATGGGGATACAAGAAGTACGGTTGACAAGTGACTCACAACTAATCATCTGACAGATAGGCTACGAATACAATGTGTACGACGAGACACTAATGGCATACATGGCTTTGGTGCAAACATTGGTTTCCCAAATACCAAAAATCAAGTTCCGTCATCTACGAAGGAAGGAGCTCAGTCACGCAGATGCTTTGGCATATGTATCATCCATGCTCAAGAATGAGGATGTCAAAGCAATCAAGGTAACAAGAGTGTACGAACCCTCCATCAAGCTCCAGGAGATGTGCGCGACTAACCAACGCAAGTCTACGGAAGAAGATATCTCTGACGAGGATATCGGAGAGCTCATATTCGACGAATTCCAAGACGATGATATCATGCAACAAGCAGATGAGGACGACGATTACAGTCGGGAAGAACATTGGAGAGTCGAGATCCATTCTTTCCTCCAGGAAGGGAAACTACCCCAGGACACCAAACAGGCTAAGAAACTACAATCCAAAGCAGGGATGTACGAGCTAAGAGACAGAATCTTATACAAAAAATCATTCCTCATGCCACTTCATCGCTGCCTGTCCCGATCCGAGGGACATGATATCCTGAAATACATCCATAGAGGAGACGCGGGGAATCACAGCGGAAAGAGATCACTCGCAGACAAGGCGAAGACGCATGGCTACTACTGGCCAACCATGATCCGAGACGCGGCCAGAATGGCGCAAAGGTGTGAGGAATGTCAAAGATTTGGCAAGCGAATCCACGCCCCAGCCATAAAGTTGAACTCTGTGGACAGTCCGTGGCCATTTGCAAAATGGGGCATCGACATAGTGGGCCCGCTTGTATCGAGATCCGAAAAAAAGAGATTCATAATAGTGGCAACGGATTACTTCAGCAAATGGGTAGAAGCCAAGGCACTGGCAAGAATTCATGATTCAGACGTCTTTACTTTTATATTTCAAAATATCATTTGCAGGTTTGGCATCCCCGCAGAGATAGTTTCCGACAATGGTAAACAGTTACAAGGATAGAATATCGACTTGTTGTTCGACACCTTCAAAATTCAAAAAAACAAATCCACCCCCATATACCCGCAGAGCAATGGAAAATCTGAAGCCACAAACAAAACTTTGGCACTTATCCTCAAAAAACAGCTAGACGAGTACAAGGGGCGATGGTGCGAGCAATTACATAACGTTCTGTGGGCATACAGAACAACTCGAAGATCGGCTACTGGAGAGTCTCCATTTTTACTCACGTACGGAGCGGAAGCAGTGATCCCCACAGAAATTCTACTACCAACAAAAAAGACAGAAGCATGGGAGAAGAACCTCACCACGGACATGATGTTAGAAAATCTTAACGATCTCGAAGAAAGGAGAGAGGCTGCACTGCAAAGGATGGAAAACTACCAGCGCAGGCTGGCCAGAGAATATAACAAGAAAGTAAAACTTAGGAATTTTGTAGAAGGGAAGTATGTGTTAAGGACCATTCCCCAATACCAGCGAGAAAAGAAATGTGGAAAATTAGCACCGACTTGGGGGGGACCCTACGTAATACACGACATCGCAGGAAATGGCTCTTACTATCTGCGTAATTTGAAAGGGGAAATACTCAGGCATCCATGGAATGCCAAATATCTCAAGCCATACTACCCGTAATATACCACCTACGTAGGAAGTTCAGAAGAAGAAAATTTACTTACAAGTCCGCATGTTTCTATCTCTGATGGAGGAGTAGCGCACCTCGACTTTTTAATCAATACAAACTTTTATCTTCTGGTGTCATATTCTACTCATTACCCATACGCATTTCAATTTACTTAATCTACTCAATACTCTTATACCACTCACATACCCATCCATACATGAGGAGATCAACAAAAGAACAAAATATGAATGTACATTGAAAACCATACCACATCTTAATAAAATGTCGACACTATCGTTACCCCGTGGACGTAGGCCTTAGGGCTGAACCACGTAAATCTTTGTGCAGTTACTATTATTAGAAACTTGCATTATACTTTAATAAGGGGAACGTCCTGCACAAAGCGTGGATCATACCCACTGTAATATACCGGGAATACCCCGAACAAAGCATATATGTGCAATCTCTCGGAACTCCCCCATAAGTGTCTATAAGTGTATGACCAGGGGGTGACTTCCCACAGATCGAGATATCCAAGCAATGTTATAAGCCGCGATATCCTTGAACGCCGGCTAGACCCCCACCTTCCAGTAATCCTCTGGCCCAGGAATTAGCTGGACGGGGTGACAGGTCACAAGACAATTCTGGGGATACCTACCTACGGAATTGCATGAACACTACACTTTCTCAAATCTCAGAAATCAAGATCCGTGGATTGCAAAACCAATCCCGTGGATTACAAAACTAATTCCGTGGATTACAAAATCTACGGAATTACTTATAAAACAAATATATGCGAATTCAACAAAATACGAGTTCAGATTTAGACGCCAAAGTTTGATCTATTACACAGCAGTTGATTACGAACCTAGCAAGAAAAGTAGCAAAAATTCCAAGAAGATTAAGCAACTGAGATCAATACCCAGCATACTATATATGATCTACTGAGAAGGAGTTCTATCCGCTGGTTTCTCCTTTAACGACGAAGGAACACTACCACCAGACGAAGGACCGGAGGAGCCTGATGGGAGCGTGGGCACGGGACGTCGAGTATAACTCTTGCTTATTCCATGGGTCTTCTTGAGATCCAACTCAATCTCACCAAGAGTCCTGTTAATCTCATCTGCCAACTGCTTACGAGCCACGAAGCCTATAGCTACGCTATTCATCTCAGCCTGATTTATGGAAATGTAAAGATGGTCCGCCTTTTGAGTAGCTTGCTTCAGCACTTCCTCTTGAGATGAAGCCAGACCCCGATGGTAGTTGACCTGGCCTTCCAATTGAACTACCTTAGCCTGAGCTTCGGTAACCTTGTCATTCGCAGCCTGAAGCTGTCCTTAGAGCTCTGCGGATATTAGAAGAGGACAATGAGTCACGACAAATACGACACAAAGCACACTCGATGACAAAGACATATACCTTCACAATGGTTAACCGCGGAATCCCTTGCTTATGCGGTATAATCATATTCATTTGACAACCTATCATAATATACCTGCAGAAGATTATGAGCGTGCTGACTCGCGCTTAGGTCATCTTGAAGCATTGAGTTTGAATGATGATAACGGTTAACCTCATCATTTTTCGATTCCAACCCCTTGTTAAGACGATGCATAGTCACCTCTAAGATTTTCTCATACTCAACCTGACGAGCCACATCATCTCGAGATGCAGATAAGGCGCTACTAAGAGTGCCAGATTCTGCCCTAGCGTCATCTCTCTCCTTAGCAAGACGTTGCATATAAGCCCGCACATCAGAGGGATGAGAAGAACGCGCTTGACGCAGCTCCTCTTCCATATCATTAAGCTTAACTTCAAAAGCAGAAATCTGGCCGCGGGCTTTGTCAAGGTTATCCCGAGTCCATAAAAGAGCCCCGTTGAATAAATGATGGTCATGGTTGTTTTTATTTTGCAGATCTACCAAGCAAAACTTTTTCTTACGCCATTCTTCGGCCATAGCATTATGGACAACCGCGCGAGCATTCCATTTCGCTGACTCGCTTTTGATTTTTTCAACTAACTCAGCGATACGAACTTTTTGACGAACTCTCTCACCCCGAAGCCACATCAGCTCAGGGATTCCTCCCACTGAAGATAGTACAGCGGGAGGAGGGAAGGGAAAGATAACTCAGAACATATATGGGATATCTAATAGGCAAGGGAGAGGAAACACAGAACTGAAATATATGAAGCATTCTTCTCAGCCATCTCCAACTTGCCCTTAACCGAAGCTAGCTCAGAACGCAGCCTCGCTTCTTCCGCGCCCTGGTGTTCCTTGCGCTTAAGAAGATCCTTCAGCTCTGCTATTCCTTATCCTTAGCAGAGGACGCGGCTTCAACACTTGAGAGCATCACTTCACGATGGCGGAGTTTTGCTTCTAACTTAAGAGACTTAGCCTTGAAGAGCCGGTAAAGATTATGGTTACAATACTCACTCCTCATCATCTACGAATCAAAAAGGGAAGTTAGTTCACATAACACCTCTGAGTAAATTCAGGATTAAAAAAAGCAGTACAAACCTCCAATAACCTCTACTGAGGATAACCGTACTGGTATCCATCAGCGATGGCCATCATACCAGCAACGGTAGAGGGCAGATTCACCACTAGATCAATCCCGCTGGCCACAAGATTATTGTCCCATTCTTCACCTACCACCTCCTCAGAGATTAGCTCCATATGCTGGCGGGTAAAGGAATCCGAACTCTTTTCCCCTTCAACTACAGGGGCAGGATGCGGTACGACAAGCAAGTCCTTCTCTTTAAGCCAAGAAAAAATAGCATCATCGCCATCCGCGATCAAGGATCGAGAGAATTCATCGAAGGAAGAGTCAGAGGACTTCCCACCAAGCGAAGCGCCAGTCTTGCCTGGAACCGAATCCCCACCAGCAGCGGAGGAAGTGCCAAAAAAACCATTAGGATGAACCACCAAAACCTCAGCGTCAGATCCGAGTGCTAACCCACTCCCGCAACTACCTTTAAGAACATCCCAGTCATCACCAGGAGGAAGCAGATTGAAATCCGAGACCATCCCCATAACTGCGGCCATGTCGAAAGACTGTTCCCCGGATAAAACCTTACCAAAGGAGAAATCACGATAAGCATCCCCATCCTTGTCGCCACTAAGAGCAACTTCCTTGCCCTTGTCTACAACAGTCCGCTGTAGGCCAGCGCTACTGTCCTCTGGGACCAGACCTTCTCCAACCTAAATATCCGCGGCCCCACTCGACTTAGCACCACCAGCGGCCAGATCACCATCACCTCCACCCTCGCCCCCACCAGCGGCCTCCTCAGCAACAACACCACCAGTGGCCTGATCACCATCACCTCCACCCTCGCCCCCATCAGCGCCACCAACACTATTTCCCTCTAGAAAGGGTGGAGAAGTCTCAATCCGCTCTTCCTCATCGGAAACATCCTCATCAACATTCACTAGACTGTTCACATCCTCGAAGTGCGTAGAATCTTCGGTGGGAGAATTTGACGATTGCTTGGGATTGATCTTTTTCTTTCTAAACACCTGCGAGACATAATAATAAAGAGCCTTGGGTATCTCCTTTCCTTGGCATAATCAACATTACTTAAGAAAATGAAGGGGCATATATACGAACAAAAAAAACAACACACCTTAGCAACATTAGTATTCTGCGGAGGAGGATTAACATCGGAGATATCCTCGTCATCTGCGTCATCAACATCACGACTGTAAGCAAAATCCATACCTTCGAAATTTATCTGCCAAGGACAGTAATGGGCATAATGAGAAGGAGAGGCTTCGCGGTAGGAACTGTCAATAGTAGGCTGCCAACCATGAGCTCCGGGGACCCAACCATAGGCCCACGGACCAACCACTTCGAGAACAGTGGAAGACCACTCATAGTCATGATCACGTTTGATCCTCTCATCAGCAGGAATAGGAAGACCTTTAGCACCAGGAATCCTCGCCATCTTGGAATCACTTACTTCGCTCAAAAGACGAATTTCCCCCTTAACAGGAGCAATATTCCGCAGATTCACAGACCACGGCTTACGCGTCTTCTTATTGACATAATCTCCAAAGGACTTGTTAAAATTTTCAGAGGTATACCACCCTTTCTCCTCTTCTAAGTTGGGGGTATAGCAGGTCATCATCGTTTGCCCTTTGCTACGAAGGTAGCACTCTCTGAGATGACGAAGATAATTTTCTTTCAACTGTTGCACCCCACGATTACGACTTTTCTTAGCAGTATCGTGGCTAGACAAGACCCGCTA
Organism: Papaver bracteatum; assembly: GCA_023529315.1. Lineage (NCBI taxonomy): Eukaryota > Viridiplantae > Streptophyta > Magnoliopsida > Ranunculales > Papaveraceae > Papaver > Papaver bracteatum. Next base: position 200,530 of record JAJJWX010004051.1, read on the forward strand.
GTAGAAATCATCACCAGCTTTATACAAAGGCAACATCAAACCAGCTTCGAAAGCACCCACGGTCGTCAATAAATGAAAGGCATCGTACCGATAATTAGTGACCATCTCATAGGTAATGTCTTTATTAGGGGCATGAAAGCGTACTTGGAAGTGTTGAAGACCGTGCTTCACTTTGAAGGCTTCAAGATCGATGTGTCTGAAAGTGAACTTCTTGTTACCCAAAGGTAAAGGACGAAAAGTAACCGCAGAGTCATCCTCGTAAGCATCTCCCGTAGCATATTCCGCAGAGCCCGCTACCTTCTTCTTTGGAGGAACTACATCCCCCAAAGATTCTGTCTCCGCATACTTCCTATTCAGAGGATGATTCTTAGTAGATATGCTTGAGCTAGGCGCAGATGAAGGCGGAGGAGGATTACTTCGCGGTGGAGGCATGGTGCGGAGAGGCTGCACATCTAGAAGTTCAGTGCGCGGATTCTGCTGTTTATTGGGAGACTCATCTCTAGGACGACTCACGGCGTATCTAGACCCACGCGGCGGATCACCTCTTTGGAGCGAAGGCCTCTGACCAGAGGACGAGGACGTTCGTCTATTCCGAGGATTCTCCTGAATAGGAGGAGGCGAAGTTCCACCCCTAATATGGGAATCTCTCCGAGGAGATCTATGAGGACTCGGCAGAGGAGTTTGATAAGGAACCCGCAGACGATCAGACATACCTGCGGACACAAACACAAATAGAAGGACGAGACAGGGTCAAGGAAGATCGAAAAGCAAGGAAATATCAAGAACAGCAGCAAACGTGAAGAAAACCCTAGATTTCATCCACCACCATTTGAGCTCTCAAGTCGTTACTCAACTCAAAAAGAATCAAAACGAAACCGATAAAACACCCGGCTCAGCAATGGCAGCCTTCGACTCTATGACATGCGTGGGATTAAACCCCATCATGATTCATCACCAAAAAATCGAGAACTCAACAAGGGAAAAAATGGCGAGAAAAATAGGTAAAAAATCCTACCTGAACTTCGATAATTAAATGAAGCGGCGACGGCAACGGCATCAGCAGCGGCGAAAGCAGCAGCAGCAGCAATAACGGTTGCAGAAGAAGTAAGAAGATGAAGAAGAAAGTGGGGCAGATAATTAACAGAGAATGTGAATTTAATTCACATTCCCTCATTCACTTCTCTCTTATAGGACCAAAATAAGCCGCCCCTACCCAAGAGGCAGTCACGGCCGGATATGGGAAACGTGCACAATAAATGCAGATAACGCCTTTTTAGGAGAAGTTATGAGGAGGGAGATAAAAGTGCACCGCACGATTCTTCTTCCAACTATAGCTGGCGCCCAGTCACAAGAAGAGGGGAAAATTGTAAGTACACAAATATATTTCCCTCGCCACGTGTACTAGCAAGCCCACTTGGAGGCCACGTCACAAAAGCGGACGACACGTAGGGACATCCATAGGATCTAGAAAACGCGCCATCTGTCAAAGATCAGCGGTCGAAGATGAAGGAGCATCAAAGGAAGATATCCCCACACTACATCAAAGAGCTACTCTGCCATGCTTTATCTCATCACGAGGTGAGATATAATCAACGGTTGGGGGAAGTCCAACTGACACAGACGTGACAAGGGAAGACCGGACCGCCCCAACCACCCGCATTTAGTACAGCTCAGAGGGCACGTGTAAGTGGACCAACGAATAGAACGGGGACTGGTCAGCGTGATGAACGTAGTAAATCGAAGAAGGCGCGGGATGATAAGGAGGTCCGCGGACTGTGCACAGAGCACAAGAAGATAAGACTTCAACATCCCTTTTCCAGGGGACCCACTTAGATAAGCTATATATATATACCCCTCCCAAACAAAAGGGGGGGGGGGAGGTCGGACATTTTGGGAGAGAAGAAGAGAGAGAAACCAGTGAGAAGTAAGTATGAGAATCAACGTTCGGGTTCTATGTATCACTCAAAGTCTTTCGATTGTTCTTGTAATCATTTACCACATAGTGAATACCCCCCAGACCTGTGGATGTAGGCCTTATAGCTGAACCACATAAATTCTTGTCTCATTTACATTCCGTATTTATCTATCTTTGTAATTCTTAGATCTATCATTATGGATGTTGATGAGATCATGACAAACCCGCGGGGTTTGGAATCAATGAATCAACATCTGTCCAAGCACCCCATACTATATTCATACCTTAATGCATGCATTCGGTTCATGCGGAGATTGTTTATGAGCACGCTGATGCCTACGTGATTTTCGTGTTCACAATGTAAAGAGCTAGGAATTTTTTTGGGTAAGGGGATTAGGAAGTAAGTGAAAATCTGGGGGTTTAGTGAGTTCTTTCTGGTCTGCGGGATTAGTCTATACATATATGAGTCAAGAATCGGAAACGACAGAATTTTGATGCGTGTTTCATGAAGGAATCCAATTTCCTACTAGTACTTGGCTGAAGTGTCGAAATTACGGCTGTAATGGTAACCGTTATCCATTTTGGAAATTACAGTATGCGGCATCTATATTTGAACCCTTAAAAGTGAGTCAAGTGACCATTGAATAAATTTTTGAGCGGGGTCAAGTGATTTGAACCGTTGATTTCAATTACTGTGATAAAAGTCAATACTTTTTTGAAGCAGCTATGTATGGGACATGCATCTCTTTGTTTAAGGTCATGCATCTCTTTGTTTAAGGTGGAAAATGAAGCATGACTTGTACTCCCTCCGTCCTAGTTTACTTGCCAAAATTGAGGATTTTTTTTTCCTAAATTACTTGCCAAGTTTCATATTTTTCCACTTTTTTATCCTAATTTACCCATCTGTTGGAATCAGATCATATTATTGAGGATTGTGTAATTCTATTTCCTATACACAATTTTAAATTCTCCTCTCTCTATATATCCTTTATTTTTATTTATTTTTGAGTTCTTCGAGTAAAGACCAGAAAACTAGACATGTAAAAACTATGTATCTTAAATGCTAGCTTGGGGTAATTTTGGAAAAAAATCCACTCTCTCTACATTTCTTAATCTGTGTGCAAAAACCAATTTTGGAAAGTAAACTAGGACGGAGGGGGTATTGTTTAGGGTTAAATGACACTTCATGCGTAAATTTATCTGGTTAGTTCGGGACCTATGACATTTATTTGACTAGAAGACAAAATTGATATTTTAAAATACGCTCAAAAATCTTGAACCAACTATTTTTGTTAATGGTTATTTTATCTCTCATTAATTGGTGTTAATTTGGTAATTGATGTTTAGTCTTGTTAACCCTGATATCAACAAATGTTTATTGATCACAAAAACATGAAAATTTTGATTTTTTTTAAGAACATAATAAATTAAAAATCGATGGACGTTCTCATATAGCGATTTTGGGTTGATGTTTTTCATTCACGAAGATCAGAGAATGTTTTTCATTCATGAAGATCAGAGAAAACCGATAGATATTACTTACTAAATAGACCATTTGTGAGAATTGGGGGTTGTATATGTACATGATATAAAAAAAATAATTTTGGTGGAATCATGTAAGAAGATATCAGTAAACACAAACAGACATGTATACGGACTCTGAGTTGATGTTCTTCATTCACCAAGAACAAAAAATCGGCAAACATAGGTGCTCATATATGCCGATTGTGTTATAAAAGAAGTATACCCAACCAAATTATATACGAAACAACAACCGGATACCTACATAAATAACATGAAAATGTCTTTATACACGTGCATCTATAATACAAAACAGGATAGGTTTTTGAGCCTTGGACGGACGGAAAACATTTTGAGAGACAAACATGTGATCTGACCACCCCAGTCTCATCCTAGCCAAAGACATCTAGCGGTTGTGGTGTTTGTAACCCCCTTCTAGCCCTCTTAATTACTTCCTCTTCAATTAAACGTTACAGCCATTAAATGGTTGCATTACAACAACAACAAAAAACTGAAAATATAAATGCTACAACCATGTCTTCAAAAGAAAAGAAAAAACGTATGGCAATCTTCAACAATCTGCAAAACACAAACAATAAATTCTTTTCAAAAATAATACCAATAATTTTTATTCTACTCATGAAAAAATCAAAAATACAAAGCATAATTTCCATTGTACTCATTGAACGAATGGAACAATCGAGTAAGGTGAGGAAAGTTACGTGGATTGGAATACCTTGGGGGTTGTAATATGTAAAACCCCCCAAAAATGGCAATCGAATAAGCCAACCTTAATCAACCTGCAAAAAAAAAAAAAACATTAGAGTTGCCATATGTAAAACCAAAAGAACAAAAAAAATTAGAAAAATATATACTTAGAAAGAAAACGCTGCAGAAATCTCTTTGGGAATAAAAATCTGTTCACAGGCTATTTCGAGGAAACTTTGTAGCTAGAAAGAGGAAGAATGGATGATCTTCATGTGGCGGGTTATGGACAAATGAGAAAATTTCACATTTTTGGAAACGGGTGGAAGATTGTTTCGTTAGAATCTTCAAAAACATTTTTCAAAAACTTTTACATTTTTTGAAACCTTTCTCATGGTGATTGATAAAGATTATTTTGTTATAATAATATAAGAATAAGAACAGTTTTCCGAAGAAAGAGAGACCGAAAAGGAAACATTATTAAAAAGATATGAATTTCTACTCAGCCGTATATAATAAATGGAACTAATACTTGGGGCATTGGATGGTTGGATAAAATTTTGAGAGACAAAGTTTGCATCCGACCATCCCAGTCTCATCCCAGCCAAAGACATTCGAAGGATGTAAGATTTGTAACCCCCTTCAATAATAAATATACATTGATTATATTTCCTGATCATTATGATCATAAAAAAAAAAAATTAAATATGACAATATTTTTTTTAAAATAAATCATCATTTATATATCTTGAAGTTAAAAACATGTATAGTTAATGTTATGGTCAGTAATAAATTAGCCATCCTTCATCAAACTATAAAAAAATAACAACATTAAAATCTTTATCAACATATGGAAAGAAAAAAAAATCCATTTGGGAACCAATTAAATATGATAAGCTGCCATCAAGAGAAAATTTGAACAATAATGTGTATGCATGTTAATTTTATTAGAGCCTTATATTGAGCAAGTGTGTAAACTAACCGTACTTCTAAAATAATGGTGGGAAAAGATTACAGATGAGTACCCTTTTCTGTTCCAGTGTCGATTTTTATTTGACAAACTCATGTATTCAATGTTTAGTGGAAACTTTTGAGGAACTTTTGGGTGTCATAATTACCGTGCACGCATCCTAGAGTAGATGAGTTCATATTAAACCCAACGGGTTTTGTTAGTATTAAAATTTTAAACCTTGCGAAATTCTAGAGTTTTACCTGTTTTATAAAATCACAATTGATGAGAGAGTAAAAATTTATTTAAATTCTATGTAGTAAATAAAAACTCAAATTGTGTATATCAAAGCTACAATTAGGGTCTTTAAACGAAGGAGGAAACATATGATAGTTTTCTTCCTGAAAGTGCACCACCAATAATTTAGAAGACTCGAGTAATGTAACAAACACTAATACATTTATCACAGCTCAGATCAAGGCAATACCGAATTCATAATTATTCTGATGACAAATATCTAAGATTTTCATAACTACAAGTTCTCATGGGTCAAAATAAGTCTTATCATAGTTTATAGTATTTATTTGAATCGTTATGACCAAAAATTATATCGTATCATGTCATACCGTTATGGCACGGGTTATTTCTAGTATTATTAACAAAACGACTGGACATGTTCTTAGTTAAAAGTGTATCGTCCAGTCATATTATTAACAAAACCACAGGATATTATTGGACCGATTCTATAATCCATGGACGAGGGAATCCAATGGACCGATTCTAGCGAAAAAAAATACACAACATTTCCTCTAACTAAAGATATGTGAGTGTCTGCATTGACCGACTCTGATTTGTGTCCTTCAAACATGATCGGTCGACGCGCATATGATCATTGACCAATTATGATGGAATTAGTCAATGTGGATATATACATCAACCGATTCTGGGTAAACACAGAAAACCTAGATTTCTAAATTTTAGATGATTAATTCTATCGAAAACCTAATTAGGAAGAACATGTTAATAGAATTGCATCTCCATATTGTTGCACCGATGATTTTTAGTTTAAGAAAAAAAAAAACCAAATCAAACGAGAGAATGAAATAATTTGATAGATATCGTTAATTTTAACTGCGCCTCATTGTTAGAAAACTATATTTAGAATTTGATTTTAATGGTAGGGATATCTAAATAATTTTTCCTAGCTTAGACACCCCTTATCCTTATATATTGGATGGGTGAAGAAAATGACAAGCATAAAATAAAAAGCATATGCCAAAATTAGCCAGGTATATTTATGACAATTTTTGGTTTCAATCAATATTGATGCAACTTGATATATCAATACATATCAATTACCTCTTTTTCGATTCGGTTTCAATCAAGATTGATGCAACTTGGTATATCGATGCATATCAATTACCTCTTTTTCGATTCTTCTTAATGGGTTTCCTGGACTTAAATTCGCAGTTTCGAGAGCCTTAAATCAAGGGAATTTATTATTACTTTACATTTTCCTTCTTTGTATAGAAGTTTTTCCTAAACATCTTAACAAAGTTGAAAGGGGGAATAAATATAACAGAGACTAAAGCCTCTAGAACAACACCCTTGTCTCTCACTTGTTCTTTGAAGATGATTTTTTTTATTTAGTAAAGTTGATATAGTTCAATGTGAAATTATTGTGAATGTTTTAAAAATGTTTAATGAGATGGCTGGTCAAGTCATTAATCTTCAAATATCTAGTGTTTTTTCTCAGCCTAAAGATGCTAACATGCATAGTAAAATCATTCATGGGATCTTAAAAATCCAGAGAAATAATTAAGAATGATAAATATCCAACCATGTTAGAGCATTGCTCGGTCAAACTCGCATGCGTTGCTATCTCAAGCATGTTTGTCAATCTTAGTGATCAAAACTATATAGTCTTGATTTCTAGTCTACTATAGCTAAGGTCTCGGACTAGGATAAAAAGTGTAGTTGAGCTTAAGAAATCCATGGAGATCATCATACAAGATGAAGGACTACTCAAGGAACCAGTGGATCTTCATCGACTAAAAGGTATGTGAGACTTGAACTTATCTATCACTCAAAAGTCTATTTACTCTATCTCCTATCTTAAGACAAAAGTCGTTTTATTATATAGACTAAGAATATGCACATGTGACATTTCAAGCTGAGTATATCTCGCTTATCTATTTATAGAAATGTATGTTGGTAAAGCTTTCACTTTATCCAAGTTCATCTTTTCCTAGTGACGAAAGTCATGTTATGTTTCAATCAATTTGGAAATCGCTCTGACGAAAACTAGTTCATGAAAACAACTATATGACGTCCTCTGAGAATGTTTCAATGATTGAAATGAGAGTTTAGACTATATAACCATTGTTCTGGCAACACATATATGTATAAGTCCTTAACACTTGAACCGAAATTTGCGAATTTTGTTGATCAAGTGGAACCAGAACGTGAGCAGCAACTCAGTCCGCGAACTCAGTCCGTGAACCCGAGAATATCTGATGAAGTTGAAGATCAGGTGAAGTCCGCGAACGGATGGAAGTTCTCATCCTGAGAAATTTTGCTGGAGTTTATTAACTTCAACCAGTTAGCTTGACGCGAACTCAAGAGGTTATGTCTGAAAACGTTGTTTATGAACTTATTCTTAAATTACTAAGGGATGCTTTTGCAAACCGTGGCTTTATAGTTCATGATTAATGATTCGAGTGAATCACATCGTTTTTGATTCAATTGTGTCTCTTGTAGTACTTGATATCTCATATCAATTGAAAAACTCTCTAACTAGTTCATTTGAGTCATTTGGACTAGTTATGGTGAAGAAGAATATTGTTGATATGAAAGTGATCATTTGGCTAACTATTTGGTTGACTAATATTGAACTAACCATTGTACACGTTTGGGTACGGTTACACAAACCCAAAATTTCAAGTACATGTGTGTATGACAAGCTAAGTTTTCAATCTAACGGTTGAAAGATATTAGCTTGTATCTAATCAGGTTTTCATCTAACAGTGAATATTGAATGCTTTGTTAGTAAGCTAACATTGATTGCAAACCCTGATTTGAAAGACTATATAAGGGAGAACTCTAGCCATTGGAAAAACTAATCCCCACACACTTTTTTTGTATGACACTAGTTTTCTCTAAGCTAGATTCGATCTCCATTAAGCTAGAATCGATCTCCATTAACCCTTGTGTTTTCTCTCTAAATTCGGGTTAACGACTTAAAGGCTTCATTGGGATTGTGAAGCCAGACCGATACTACTTATCTTGTAGTTGTGTGATCTGATCTTGCTATTTCTATCGTACAAGTACAATTTTAATAATTGGATTGAGATTTCTATCTCCGATAGGCAAGATAAAAGTAGTCACAAACATCCTTGTCTCATTGTTTGTGATTCCTCAATAATATTCTTCGCTGCGTCGATTAAGTTTATTGTGAGGTGATTGATGAAACTGAGTTGTTCTTCAGAAATATAAGTCTGGTTTTATCGATTGGTTCCTGTTCACCTTGATTTATCAAAAGATGGAACAAAACTCATAGGTTTATTCGTGGAAGACGAATTTATTTATTACCTGTAGACTTTTCTGTGTGAGACAGATTTGTTTACTAAAGTCTTCAACTTTGGGTCGTAGCAACTCTTGGTTGTGGGTGAGATCAGCTAAGGGAATCAAGTGCATAGTATCCTACTGGGATCATAGGCGTAGGAGCATAATTGTACCTTGGATCAGCGTGAGATTGGTTGGGGTTCAACTACAGTCCAGACCGAAGTTAATTTGGAGTAGGCTAGTGTCTGTAGTGGCTTAATACATTGTATGTTTAATCTGGACTAGGTCCCGGGGTTTTTCTGCATTTGCGGTTTCCTCGTTAACAAAATTCTGGTATCTGTGTTTTTTTTTTCCGCATTATATTTTTATATAATTGAAATTATACAGGTTGTGCGTTGTTCAATCGATTAGAATATCCGACCTTATTGGTTGTTGATTTAAATCGATTGACACTTGGATATTGGTCTTTGGCGCCATCCAAGTTATCTCTCTTTGATTGAGCTCGTGAATTATATTTGCTTGAGTAAATCAAATCGAGAGATTGAGATAATAACTCCTTGAGATATTTTCTATTGATTGAGTCTTGTTGATTCTATAGAAAACAACTCGGAGTTTTCCATAGAGATTGCTAATCGAAATATTGGTTGAGGTTGTTAGACCCCCGCATTTTCCATTGGTATCAGAGTAGGCAAACACGATGAAATACCTCACAAGTCTGTGTTTGTAGCGATCTGAATCTATGGACAGAGGTGATATCTTAATAAACGTACCACCAGTCTTCGATGGCTCTAATTACTTATGGTGGAAAATTGTTATGCGAGCTTTACTTCAAGCACATGATTTTAAATCATGGGTATATGTTGTTAATGGCTATGATCCTCCCATTGCTGCAGAAGGAGAAAATGTTCCAAAGAATATTACTGAATATACTCCTGCAGATGTTCTTGCTGCAAAGCAAAACTCCGACGGTTTGAATGCGTTCATACATGCCATTACCCCAAATCTTCATCACCATGTGTCTAATTGCACTAAGTCGGAAGAAGCTTGGGATATCTTAGCAACCGTATTTGAAGGAAACTCAAGTGAAAAGGATGCAAGGCTTCAGAACCTGTATTCCGATTGGGAAAACCTTCGTATGGCAAATGGAGAAACATTTGATGAGTTTAATCACAAAGTGTCTAAAATCGTTAATGCATCTTTTGCATTAGGTAAGACTATTCCTGAAAAGGACATTGTGATGAAAATTCTCAGATCACTTCCATCTAGATACGATGCTAAGAAGCATGCCATCGTTGAGGGAAATAACCTAGATACTCTCTCCAGAAACACACTGGTTGGTAAGCTTAAGATCTTTGATCACAAACTCTCATCCAAGGCTAAGGATATTGCGTTCAAAGCACTAAAGGATACTAAATTACTTGATAAAAGTAAAAAAGTGTATATCTCTAAAGATGATCACTCTGAGATAGATTCATAAGATGAAGATCTTGACAAATCAGTCTCGATGATCACAAGATAGTTTAGGATCTTCTTTTGAAGAGAAGTAAATGGTTCTCCGTAGATAAGCCTAAGGCATCAGTCAAACCTCATAATCATGTTCCTCCTAAAAATATGGATATTGATGAAATTGATGAAGAGGATATGCCTCAGTGCTTTAAGTGTAAAGGATTTGGTCATTTTGCAAACGAGTGTCCAAATCAGAGAAATTACACTGGGAACAAAGGTCTTGCTGCGACTCTTGATGAAATGTCTGACGACTATAATTCAAATGAAGATGAGTTTCACTTCTTGGTGAAAATATTGATTTTGATAATTATAGCAATACACATTAATTTTGATATTCTTTCAGAAGATAATCCAACCATTCTGGAAGAAAAAGTTGACCCTTTTCTTGGAAACACTGTTTATAATGTTTCAGGATCCACTATGTTCCTAGACGCCTGCACAATTCAGAAGCCTGATTATTATCCAAGTGTGACGTGCTCATATTGTTCATTAAAAGGTCATGAACTCTCAAGGTGTTACAAGTTCAAACACAAGCAAAGACACGTCGACAAACTTCAACGAATAGCAAATCATCTAGCAAGAAATCTCAAACTTGCTCAGAAGACCGCAGAGGTATGTAAGATTTTATCTTCGTCTAAGAAGTTAGTTTCCAAGGAAAAATCAAGACCATTTGAGAAGAAAGTATGGTCAATTTTTTTTGATAGACAGAGGTCTGTGGATTCATCTCATGAGGAAATTCGTGGACAAATTGTTGTTCACTACATCACAAATTAATTGTGGTGTGTCTAAAATCTTGTCTCATGTGCCTGATCAAAAGAGACAATGATTTTGTACCTCTCAGGCTTCAAGAAAAGTTTTGATTCTTCTTTTCTTAGTTTTGTCTTATTTTTTGTCTATCAAACAAAAAGAAAGGGTATTTTCGACAATTTCACTCTTCATAGGGTTGTGAGTTGGTCGTTTACGAACCTGTTGAAGGTTTATAACCCTACATTCCTTTTCCTTCTCCAAAATTTTTTTTTTATCTCAAGACTACTTGTTGAGATAATTGTGAATTCCTCTCACAAACCCATACGCTTATGGACTCTCCAAGAATGACATCTTCTGATGAAAAAGAAGGTAATGTGATTGTTTAGCCATCAATCATGAAGGAAAAAGAAAAATCTCCATTGCCTTCAACCTTGAAAAGAAAAAGGAGGAATACGAGGAAGGCAAGAGCCGTTCCTTCAAATTCTCAGAAGTTTTCTGATGTTCTCGAAGTGTTGAAGGAGTTGCAAAAGGAGATTCAACAAATTAAGGCATTTGTGTATAAGACTCATGAAATTCAGAAGGCCCTGGTTCGACAACAGCAACCAAGAAGGTTCATCGATATAAACTCCTTTCTTAATGAACCTTATGTTCCCATGGCTTTTGACGACAAGGAGTTCGGGGATGATAATGAATTCTTCAAAGGTCTTAATGTCTAGTAAATCTTCTATGTTTTCTGTTTTATTTTGAAGAATAACTAGTGTTTTGGAATAGCAATGATTGTGATTACACATAGCTATATCCAATGATTTCATCTTCTTGTTTTTAGATTTATTGGTTTAAATTCTAAAAGTTGTTTGGAAGATGATGGTTGCAGTATTAGTCTTTTTGATTTTATATATTGCAATATTTTGATGGGATTTGTATGTTCGTCCGTGAACTTGATTATCCCATATTTTGTCAAAAGTAAAGTCGTTCACATATTGGTATGCAAATATTGATAAAGGAATGAATGGAATTTTGGCAAAACACAAAAGTTAAGCATATATTATCAATTATTGATGTAAGATAGGTTAAAATCTTTTGTGATTCAAGGATTTAGTTTATTATGTCACATTGTGATGGTAAGATAGAATAAATCCTTGTCTTTGTTATCCACGGTATAGAGCTTAATTGTTCCATATTATTATGTATTACCTTGAAGGTTCCATTGTGTATCTCATGTTGAGCACGATACAACTAAGTCGATTTTTTATTGGCATGGTTGGTTGTTCCATGAGATGCTATATGTTGAGCATTAAGAACTAAATTATCAAATTGTGTGGTTATTTAGTTTGTATTCCATGAGTTCTCTCATGTTGAGTACATTTACGGTTAAGGTTGTCATTTCTTATGATAATCTTAGTCGGGGTTCCATAATCTCTTATGTTGAGCCCAAATGAACTAAACCAATCATCTTGTGTGATTATTTAGTTAGCACTCCATAGATTTTCTCATGTCGAGTGTAGACAATTGAAGTGATTACTTTGTGATTATTTAATTGTGTAATCCGGTTAGAGTATTTATGGGTTCTCTTGTGAATAATCTAATCGATGAATTAAGTCTCCATAAGTTTACTTGTGTTGAGCATATTTAGTCAAATTAATCATGGTTCGCTTTGGTTAATATGATTGAATATTTTGGATTCCAAATTCATACTTGTATGCAATTTTTTGAGCCTAAAGAAATCATTCTTTTCTCTTGAAATTAAGGTCGCTCTTGTTGTTCCTTTGGGAATGACATCTTATGGGGGAGAGTTCTTTTGAACTTGCGCTTAATTTACAAATCTTTGTGGGGAGTGCGGCTGTGGAATTTTTAGGGGTTATCTTGTATCTTTATAAACTCCTTGATGAATGCATTTAGCCTCGGATTTATGATTGCATCTAAACAAGATGATAGAACATTTACCTTTGGTCATGAAATATCTCTTACGGAAATTTCATTAGGATCCCGTTCTTGTACCTTTGCCAATTTTATTGACAAAAAGGGGGAGAATTAATTGTAGTTCACACTACAAATACATATGGTTTTCGGATCATTATGTAAGAGAGAGTGGTTTCCATGTGAGATGGAGTATTGACTAAGGGGGAGTGAAGTATCACCATAGTATTGTTGTTGAAGTTGTGATGAAATTGGACTTTGACGCTGTGTAATAATACTATGACTGTATAACAATGATTGAGAACCAATGCTTTTCTCATTGTTATAGCTATGGATTTTCAACAACGATGATACTAAACTTACAACCATTGGGATCATTGGACTACTTGGAAGTGACAAAGATTTCGAGTATTGTTGAAGATTAGGCATGTGGAATAGGAGCTACAAAGTTTATTTATATAATTTTTGTATTCCATATGTATTAATAGTTTTGCCACTAAAATTGACAAAGGTGGAGAATGTTAGAGCACTGCTCGGTCAAACTCGCATGCGTTGCTATCTCAAGCATGTTTGTCAATCTTAGTGATCAAAACTATATAGTCATAATTTTTAGTCTACTATAGCTAAGGTCTCGGACTAGGATAGAAAGTGTAGTTGAGCTCAAGAACTCCATGGAAATCATCATACAAGACGAAGGACTACTCAAGGAACCAGTGGATCTTCATCGACTAAAATGTATGTGGAGACTTGAACTTATCTATCACTCAAAAGTCTATCTACTCTATCTCTTATCTTGAGACAAAAGTCATTTTAATATATAGACTAAGAATATGCACATGTGACATTTCGAGCTGAGTATATCTCGCTTATCTATTTCTCGAAATGTGTGTTGGTAAAGCTTTCGCTTTAGCCAAGTTCATCTTTGCCTAGTGACTAAAGTCATGTTATGTTTCAATCAATTTGGAAATCGCTCTGACGAAAACTAGTTCGTGAAAATAACTATATGACGTCCTCTGAGAATGTTTCAATGATTGAAATGAAAGTTTAGACTATATAACCATTGTGGGATATAAACATTGTTGTGGCAACACATATATGTATAAGTCTTTAACACTTGAACTGAAGTTTGTGAACTTTGTTGATCAAGTGGAACCGGAACGTGAGCAACAACTCAGTCCACGAACTCAGTTCGTGAACCCGAGAATATCTGCTGAAGTTGAAGCTCAGGTGCAGTCCGCGAATTGACGGAAGTTCTCATCCCGATAAATTCTGCTGGAGTTTATTAACTTCAACTGGTTTGCTTGAGTCCGCGAACTCAAGAGGTTACGTCTGAAAACGTTGTTCATGAAATTATTCTTAAATTACTAAGGGATGCTTTTGCAAACCGTGGCTTTATAGTTCATGATTAATGATTCGAGTGAATCACATCGTTTTTGATTCAATTGTGTCTCTTGTAGTACTTGAGATCTCATAGCAATTGAAAAACTCTCTAACTAGTTCATTTGAGTCATTTGGACTAGTTATGGTGAAGAAGAATGTGGTTGATATGAAAGTGATCACTTGGCTAACCATTTGGTTGACTAATATTGAACCAACCATTGTACACGTTTGGGTACGGTTACACAAACCCAAAACGTCAAGTACATGTGTGTATGAGAAGCTAAGTTTTCGATCTAACGGTTGAGAGATATTAGCTTGTATCTAATCAGGTTTTCATCTAACGGTGAATATTAAATTCTTTGTTAGTAAGCTAACATTGATTGCAAACCCTGATTTGAAAGACAATATAAGGGAGAACTCTAGCCATTGGAAAAACTAATCCCCACACACTTTTCTTGTGTGATACTAGTTTTCTCTAAGCTAGATTCGATCTCCCTTAACCCTTGAGTTTTCTCTCTAAATTCGGGTTAACGACTTAAAGACTTCATTGGGATTGTGAAGCCAGACCGATACTACTTATCTTGTAGTTGTGTTATCTGATCTTGCTATTTCTATCGTATGAGTACAATTGTAATAATTGACTTGAGATTTCTATCTCCGATAGGTAAGATAAAAGTAGTCACAAACATCTTCGTCTCATTGTTTGTGATTCCTCAATAATCTTCTTCGCTGCGTCGATTAAGTTTATTGTGAGGTGATTGATGAAACTGAGTTGTTCTTCGGGAATATAAGTCTGGTTTTATCGATTGGTTCCTGTTCACCTTGATTTATCAAAATACAGAACAAAACTCATAGGTTTATTCGTGGAAGGCGAATTTATCTATTACATGTAGACTTTTCTGTGTGAGACAGATTTTTTTACTAAAGTCTTCGACTTTGGGTCGTAGCAACTCTTGGTTGGGGGTGAGATCAGCTAAGGGAATCAAGTGCGCAGTATCCTGCTGGGATCATAGGCGTAGGAGCATAACTGTACCTTGGATCAATATGAGATTGGTTGGGTTTCAACTACAGTCCAGACCGAAGTTAATTTAGAGTAGGCTAGTGTATGTAGCGGCTTAATACAGTGTATGTTTAATCTGGACTAGGTCCCGGGGTTTTTCTGAATTTGCGGTTTCCTCGTTAACAAAATTCTAGTGTATGTGTTATTTCTTTTTCGCATTATATTTTTATATAATTGAGATAATACAGGTTGTGCGTTGTTCAATCGATTAGAATATCCGACCTTATTGGTTGTTGATTTAAATCGATTGACACTTGGATATTGGTCTTTGGCACCATCCATGTTATCTCTCTTTGATTGAGCTCATGAATTATATTTGCTTGAGTAAATCAAATCGAGAGATTGAGATAATAACTCCTTGAGATATTTTCTATTGGTTGAGTCTTGTTGATTCTCTAGAAAACAACTCGGAGTTGTCCATACAGATTGCTAATCAAAATATTGGGTGAGGTTGTTAGACCCCCGCATTTTCAAACCACACTTGTTATTCATCATAATATTCCAAGATCCTGGTATTTTCTCATTTGTCGAATATCTAAAGTAATTTTGTCAGCGACAGTTCCTTTGGTAACGAGGTTAAATCCCTGACAACTATATCAGAGCGTAAGGTTGTGGGTACGATTGAAATGAGAATTATGGTTGATAATTGAAAGTATGGGTAGCTATGGTTAAAGTTTTTAATGAGAATAACTTTGCATTTTGGAAGTCTCAGATGGAATATTACTATATACGAGAAATACATGGGTGTTCCGTTAGGTGGAGTCGCATAAAATGGAGCATTCAAAGACGAAGAATGGTTAGTTCTTGATCACAAATGCGTAGCGGTGATCCGTAGATGTCTAACAAAGTAAGTTTGTAATAACGTCAAGAGGTTACTAGTACAAAAACTCTTATCGATACACTAGAAAAGTTATATCAAAAGTCATCACCCTTGCAGAAGATTATATTATGTAAACAACTATTTCATCTGAAGATGCAAGAAGGCGTAACAATTTCAGCACATATTGGGAAGTTTAAATCGATTATTTCTGATCTTTTAAAAGTTAGTATTACTTTTGATTATGAAATTCAATCTTTACGGTTATGTTCTTCATTGCCAGGAAGTTGGGAGACTGCAAGAACAACTATAAGCAATTCTGCAGGTAGTGAGTAGTTGAAGCTTGATAATGTGAAACAAAGGTTGATCGCATAAGAAGAGAGAAAAATATAACAAGGTTACAATGGTTTTAAATCTTCAAGTTCATCCTTAAGTTTGCAACAAGTTGATAAAAACAGAAGTTCGAAATAGGAACATAAAAAATCTAGATAAAAGTATAAGAAAAAAGCCTAGGAGGAGATCTCAATCCCGACCTAAAGGTGTTATGGGATGTTGGGCATGTAACAAAGGAGGATACTATAAGCGTGATTGTCTAGAAAACAAAGGTGTTAATAATGGTGGAAACAAAGATAATCAAGAAGAGATCATGTAGTTGTAGCTGAAAAGCCATTGAAGGTCCTTGTTTATAACAAGAAGTTGATTACATAAGGTTTTCTACTACTTCTTAAGGACAAGTTAGAAGAGTCTTGGATAACAGCCTCGGGAGCTTCTTTCCATGCGGCGAGAGATAAGAGTATTATGATCTCTTAAAAAGAAGGTGTTTATGGGTAAAAACTATTTCTGCTGGTTTTGGTAATTTTGGGTGTGTGGATGAGAAATGAATCTAAACCCTAAACAAATGCACTGCACGGGAGTGCTTTTGATTCGAGAGGTCAATCTATATAATTCTGGCCTAAACCAAGAAACGGCCGTTCCAGACTTGCTTCAGTCACAAAGTGAAGGAGATGGGGTTGATCTTAGGGAGGGAAGCGAAGAAGGTTTTGAGATTGTGAATGTATTGGTTGTTTATGACTAGTATCAGAATATCGAACTTGCTTGCAATAATGTAAGCAATCATCTCTAGTGTTTTCTGGATACGAATGACAACGCTTGGTTTTCTGTGTTTGTCTGTCTTGTTTGGAAAATAGGCAAATGACATATTTATACAAGTCATAGAGCGCAGAACTTCATCTCGTAGGAAGTGGAGGAAGTTGAGTGATGGAGTAGTGGGGTTGTGTGGGTGATTTCACGATCACATCTCAACCCACTTCTCTCATCATCGCTAACCGTCCATGCCTTCCTGACACGTTGTTGTGATGGCGCGTTGCACATTGTAAACCGCCATACCAATACCCCAGTAAGTATCCCCCAGTTTGTGACATGTTTGATGTCTCGAGTGTGGATCATGGGACCCATGGTAAGTATCATACGGTGCTAGGTTAAATAACTAAGTTATTTGGGAAATCGATATTCATGAAATATCGTGTGTATTCTATGCATGTAATGCATCGAATATACTCAGCATGGATGAAGCATCATTGTTTTAAAGCTTAACGGAGTAGGTCGCGGATTAAGCATCTTAAAACAGGTGCATGCCTAGACATATTCGAATGACCGTTCGGAGGCTGCACAAGAAAGATCTCCCTTGGATGATCATTCCATGTGGTAGGATGACAAATGGTAATCACCACGACACCTTATTGGCCATTTAACTCCTAGCCTGGGATGCCCAACCAAGCTGGTAGAATGGAACGGACGAGATGATCCATGACGCATCTGCGACCGTTGATTAGGGTTTTGAAGAGGTGTGCAAGCATCACTATTCAGCTTGGTCGAAACCAAGCATGGGAAGTGTTTAAGGCAGGACCTGCCAAGCATGCGTGTAGATAGCATGGTGATGTTCACGTCCATGCCTCACTGCCCCATGAAGGTGCGATCTAGGCCACTCAATTTGACCGGCAAAGAGGAGCGGTTGAGATCGATTTGCAACAGAAATCCGATGCCGCAAAGGAACTGGAATCCGCACGTCATGCCTAATTCGGGCGCGCATTTCGAGAAGTCCGGCCATGGTCGACCTTGGCCGATCGATTATACATGTATACGGGCCCACAGCGATCATGTTGACATGCTCGGGACCCTTTAATTCTACATCTACATCTTCCATCCAAGCTTGCGAAGATGGACGCTCGTGATCGATTAGCGACACATGTAACATGCCGCAAACCCTAATTAGGGTTTTGTACGGTTCACATTCATACAACCTCACCCGATCGGTTTTGCATGTTATGCTCATCCCTTGGGGAGGCCGATCGTGTGGGGCCCACATTGGGCAGGCGGTGAACATGCTGGTACCTGTTCCACGGTCATAGGTTTGATCTAAGCCATCCAAACATGCCGGTGAAGTTGGATGGTTGTGATCAAACTGCGACACATATGAAAATCCGTGACCCTTAAAGCATCACGCCAACCTTATTTTGAGCAAACGTTTATTGCTTAAAGGCTTACCCATGAGAAGGTCAGTCAGGTAGGTAGGAAGGGGCCCCGCTGGTGTGCAGGATAATCTTGTCCGACCGGTCATGGGATAATCCACGCCGTCCAATCACGCCGTCTAAGTTGGATGTCCGTGGATGATTTTGAGACCAATGTTGGCAGTCTTTCTCGTATGAGCTTCCTCCAAGCCGCTCCATACCAATTCAACCACCCTTTTCCAGGCTGGAGTTTGGTGGATGTTTTGGAGGCGTGATATATGTTCGACCGATCAGGGCATATATGGGCCCTCTGGTGGTCATTGTTGTGATAGACTGCTCCTATTGAGGATCGTCTAGGCTGGTTAAATCATGCGGCCAACTTGCGTGGTCGTGATTGTTTCTGAGACTGATATGGAGTCCAAATTCAAATATGCTCAATCGGGCTAGTATAACACACCGAGAGATATATACTCAATCGGGCTAGTATAACACGCCGAGAGATGTAGCCTGTACGGGTACTTCGTGCATGCCTCACTATTGATACTTGGAGATTCGTGTTACTGTGTTGAGAGCAACACTCAGTCATCATGCCGCACCAATAATGAGAGTCATGTTGAGATCAACACATGAAATACAAGGCTAGGTATGCATTAATTAATAATGTTGTAAATTCACAAAATATTGGGATTGTTGCTACATGCACCATTCTGAATGAGTTTTGCGTATTTATCGAATTGCTTTAAATAAATAAAACGAGAGGATCTTTGTGCTAATCGTTTGTCAAATGGCCTTACCTTTTGTAGGATGTTGGCACAAAATTGGTTTTACACTTTTAGACCTGAACTAAAATCCACCATCAACATTAAGTCCCATGCCTGGCACATGATGGTTACACTATTGTGGGGTAGGCATTAGATGGTGTCATATACAACGTAAGAAAACGAGACAGAAGAATCTTACCCGGATAAGCTTTGATCGACCGTTAGTAATTGCCCATGTGAACATACGGCATGTGTATGGGAGTTTGGCGGGACCGACTTCCTTCCTTGGGTGTTCGAGCTAACAAAAGGAATCATTCTTCTAGCAGGACTCATCAATTGTTTATGTATAAAAGGGCACTCAAACCCCTACGTTTTTTTTTTCCGCTCATTTAGCTTCTCTTTCCGGTGCTCGACCTTTGTTGCTGCTATCGCCGACTCCATTTACGTTTCCACCAGCTGCCGCCGACGCCCCGGACTTCGCCCGTCCAACCATTCGCCATTTGCTCATTCACTAACGACAGGTAGGTATTTCGACCCTTGTCTTCATATTTGTTATATATCGTGGATGCAAACCCTAGTCCTTTCTTTATAACTTGAAGAACTTCACAAACACGATTCCCATGAATAAACCCATTCACTCCTTTGCCTATAGAAAAACGTGTCATGATGCGTGCAAGCTTGAATAATTATGGGCCACAGTGCATGCTTGGTTGAGCGTCGACCCTGTTGTGCCTGCTTTATGGGCCCACCGTGTGTTCATATTCTCCCATTAGTCGAACATTGACATAAACAAGTCCCCAGGATAAAATTTGGCCCGTTTCTTGGACTTGATTCGTTTCTTCCCATTGCACGGCAGCTGCCCTCAAATATTCGATAAACATCCACTGATTGTTATCCCACAATTGTAGCCTTTGCATACGGTGAGTGAAGACTCTTTTTCTCCCCTGATCTTGTTAACTTGTGAGATATAAAGAAGACGTTGAGTCTTTTCCATCGGCAGAATTATTTCTTTCCCTTTTCAGGTATTGCTTCCACTACTTGATCTAATTGATCATGATTTTTTTTGTCAATATAATCATAAACTCTTCTTGCATAGTCTCATGGAGGCGGCCGGGAAGGACTACTCTGGAATCTCCCCCGAAAGAAGATTTGAAGTGAATAAACCTGAGACTGATGGTGCGTTCGAGGAGGTGATGGCTAAAATTGATGTGCCTCTTCGCGAGGATGATCGCGCCATACGGGGCATGCCAATTTTACATCTGCATGTCGCTCGAGAAAGCACTCGAGATCTTTTGGCTTTAATCGACAATGAGGAAAAATAGAGGCTTGAGGAAGCATCGCAACCACCGGTCAGCGCAAGAGCTGAGAGATTTGCTACACGGCTGAAAAGGCGAAGGGTTGAGCACAAACGACCTTCAGATGAAGATAAGTGTGATTATACAACCCACAATGGTATGATCATCCTTGATTCTAATATGGACGAGCCCAAGATCCCAAAAGTTGTCAGCACGATTTCCAATGTTACAACAACTCTTGAGGAAGATATGGAGGCTGTCCCTACCGAGGATGTTATCAATGCAAAGAATATTACTGCAGAAATATCCGAAGAGGAAGCTGAGGAAGATCCGAAGGAAGAAGAAGTGCTGACCAATGATGATGACGTTGAAGCAGACTCCAGTGGTGGGGAAGACACAGTCAATCTCCTTGATGGCTAAATCTTTCTGTTCCTTCTATTTTCTTCTTTTCCGAGTATTTTTACGTAATTTTGTGAACACTTCCCTCCTTGTACTCAGTGGCGGCTGAGTTCAGGATCTTCTTATTTTATGCTTGCTTGTTTGAATAAGGTTTTTATTTACGCCATTTCGAGAAAACTTTTCATTAAGACTGCATCTGAGTCTTCTCGGGTGCAGTGATGTGCCTTCATATGATTGCATGTGATTCTTGTGATAAAAGAAGTGATGCCATAATAAAATGTCACGGACCTGTCTGCGCCCTCCTGGCGTAAGCCTGATTCTTGGGGTAGACTGCTCAAGGTGCTTTCCCTTTTTTTTTTCTGCATACATTCTATTCCTCTAACGTTTCCCGAAGGGTGTGAAATGTTCCTTTTTAGGGTTCTCTGGTTTAATTTGGTGGGTAATGATGA
The DNA here is from genome assembly GCA_023529315.1 of Papaver bracteatum. Taxonomy (NCBI): domain Eukaryota; kingdom Viridiplantae; phylum Streptophyta; class Magnoliopsida; order Ranunculales; family Papaveraceae; genus Papaver; species Papaver bracteatum. The sequence goes on from JAJJWX010004051.1 coordinate 222,022, forward strand.
TGACTCAGGCTTGACTCGGGATTTTGTGTCATGCCCATGGGTAAAAAAATTTCTAAAAGAAAATAATACTTTGATTAATTAAGAAATTGGAACCCTAATAATTAAGAATGCAAGTAGTGCAATCATTTTAGAGGAATTACAAAAATTGCACGGAAAGGGAAATTGTTGGAGGAATGTTGGAGGAACCATCACGGAGAATGCTGGAGAAAAAGCACAGTGTTTCTAGGTATTATAGAGTTTAAGCCATCGTGAGTGGATCATTACGCCCTCAAGCTTGTCAGCGTTGATGATCTTGCAATAGCCGCCTAGGATGACATCTTCCACCAGGTATGGTTCATCTTCCTTTGTTGTTGGTGAATCAGGTTGAGCCGTCATCTTCACTGCTACGTTTCCAACTTGGAATGTGGTCACCTTCACTACCATATCTCCAATTCAAAAAGGGTTTGGACTTGGTATAAATCCTTGATTCTGTAACATGTTGTCTCTGACTGCTTCCAAGCTATTGTAAAAACACTTGAAAGGACCGGCACCCCACTCACATCTCTTAGTGGCGGTTAGGTTGTTGATCAAAACAAGTCCCCGAGTCTCATCAAGAAGAGGTTTTACTGTTTGTAAAAAAGGTTGTTCAATGAGACTTACTTGGGCTCGGAACCTTTTGAGGTATGAGTTCGGGCCTTCTCCAGGAAGTTGCGTCACTTATGCAAGGTGTCGATATGGAAACAAATAATCTTCAGGATTTTACGGTTCATTGGAGACTCTTTCAGGTACTGAAATCGTCAAAGGACACACTCCTAGTGCTGCCTTGTCTTCGTGTATCCACGGGCATATCAGGGCCATGTCGTAATTCGAATATTCTTTTACTATGTAAAATTTATCCTATGTTAGGGCATCACCGATTTTAACTTCAAGGTTAATGTATCCGTAGGCATCTCTGAATTCCCCTTCTAAGTTCCTGATCACGGTTGGGCTGCGAATAGCTTCATGTTTCGAAATCTTTTCGGCTCTCAGAGTCTTGACAGTGATGATGTTGAATTCGGAGGATGTGTCAATCAATATGTTGTCTAACTCGACATCCTTCAAATGAGTGATGGTCAAGAGTCCCCAGTTTCCCTTACCGGTCGTATCTTCCAGGAAAGACTGAGGCTTCGAGACTGCTTCCTTTTCAGGGTACAAACGCCCGCCTAACACGACATGGTTGAGGGCTGCGAACATTTCTTGACGTTGTGCCTTGGAAAGATGCAAAATTTCACACAAATGCTCCATCATAGACTATACAGTCTTGCGGACAGAATCCCCGGAAATCATGCAGCTCCTAATAGGAAGAGGATCTCTATGAACACCCTCGTTTACTAACTGGAGTTCTCCATCCTCTATCTTTTCTCTGAAGATTTGCTTTAATTTATTGCAATCCTTGGTCGGGTGATGGACGAACCTATGGTAGCGTCAGTACTTGGGGTTTTCCATCTCTTTCTCGGTTGGTGGGCATCTGATAAAAGGTAGCTTGATCGCGTCATTTTGAATCCACTCTTCCAAGAGTTCTATGACTTTATTCATGGGAAAGGGGAAGTCGGAACTGTGTCTGCATATTCTTCCGTAAGAGCCTTGCCCGCTCCCTTCCGAGATGAAGGCGTCGTCTGCGCTGGTGATGCACGTTTGGGTTGCTATTCTGCTGCTGGAGCTTTCCGTTTTCCTCCTTCGCCTACCACACTCACAGAGGGACCGGTATTATATTGCTTGTTGATAAGACATTTGTTTCCCCGGCTTTCATGCACATATTCGTTTCATACGATCTTGGTTCTCTCCAACAACGCTGGGGCCATTGTAGTGGAACTATTAGCGGCTTCATGAAGCTCAGAAAATGTTTGAAATCCCAGATTATATAACAAATCACGGTATATGGGAATCATTCCGTTAATGCATAACTCCACCAGATGGAGTTCGGTGACATTCGGATCATCACAATCCAATGCTTGAGTCCTAAACCTCTTAACGAAGTCGCTCGGATGTTCATTGCTCCGTTGAAAGATTCTCCCCAAGTCTGAACAGGTGACCTGCTCGGACACGAAGAAATATTTACTGTAGAAGACACCGACTATCTCACTCGAATTGGATATACTGTTAGGTGCGATGTTGTTGTACCAAGTGTATGCTCTTCCGGTAAGCGACTTCAAGAACTCTTTCAGGAGGAGAACATGATTTTCGTGTTCCATTAAAGATTCCAAAATTCGAGAGACATGTTCACGAGAGTTACCGGTACCATCATAAAGGGATAATTGAGGAGAGGTGTAGCCTCTTGGAAGGGGAATCCGTTGCACATCTTGAGGGTATGGGGGATGATGTTTGTGCATGTCCGCTGGATTTACTTTACCCCGGTTTTGAAGGAGTCGCTCCAAGTCCTCACGCGTAATAAAGTTGGATGGCTGGTCCTTCCTCTTGGGTGTTCAGGAGCGACACGAGCTTCTTCATCTATGTGGTCCCGTACCGATGGAGTGTCCGCTCCGGGTGTATTGAACACGTTCCTTGTTGGCTCCAGGGGCTGTCGTGACCCTTGTGGAAATCGTTCAGTTAAAGTTTTGATAAAAGTAAGTACTTCCTTCTGAGTTGCAGCCATATCCGTTTGGGCTCTATCAAGAACTTACTGCATTTCTATTAGATCCACAATGGTAATAGGGGATTGTCCTCCTCTGGTTCCTCCATCCCCTCGTCTTGACGGATGAGTAGCAGTTGTCTTGGTGACGACTGGAGGCATTACACTTGAAAAAATGCCGGGATTTGCGGCTGCTCTGGCTCTGGTGATGGGAGGTTTCACGCCTACTGGAATATCTCCTTCTCCGCTGGTGTAGGTGGTAGAGGATACGGCTCCACAAGATGTATTGATCACATTCTGCGTGGCAGCTCTACTGACAGAGACGTCATTACCAAGAATGTTACCAGAGCTAGTTCCATCGGAATTGATTGCTGATCTTGACCTAAGTTCTACCATCTCGAAATCGAAATTGAAAGATGAAATTGGGAATTGATATTGCAACAAAGAGATTAATCTCCCACCGTGGTCGCCAGTTGTTTATGTGTAAAAATTATTTCTGTTGGTTTTGGTAATTTTGGGTGTGTGGATGAGAAATGAATCTAAACCCTAAACAAATGCACTGCACGGGAGTGCTTTTGATTCGAGAGATCAATCTATACAATTCTGTCATAAACCAAGAAATTGTCGTTCCAGACTTGCTTCGGTCACAAAGTGAATGAGATGGAGTTGATCTCAGGGAGGTAAGCGAAGAAGGTGTTGAGATTGTGAAGGTATTGGCTTTTTATGACTTGTATCCGAATATCGAACTGGCTTGCAATAATGTAAGCAGTCATCTCTGGTGTTTTCTGGATACGAATGACAACACTTGGAGCGCAAACCTTCATCTCGTAGGTCGTGGAGGAATTTGAGTGATGGAGTAGTGGAGTTGTGTGGGTGATTGCACGATCACGTCTCAACCCACTTCTCCCATCATCGCTAACCATCCATACCTTCCTGACATGTTCTTGTGATGGAGCGTTGCACGTTGTAAACCTCCAGACCAATAACCCAGTAAGTATCCCCCAGTTTGTGACATGTTTGATGTTTCGAGTGGATCATGGGACACATGGGAAGTAGCATACGGTGCTAGGTTAAATAACTAAGTTATTTGGGAAATCGATATTCATGAAATATCGTGTGTATTCTATGTATGTAATGCATCGAATATACTCAGCATGGATGAAGCATCGTTGTTTTAAAGCTTAACGGAGTACGTCGCGGATTAAGCATCTTAAAACAGGTGTATTCCTAGCCATCTTCGAATGACCGTTTGGAGGCTGCACAAGCAAGCTCTTCCTTGGACGATCATTCCATGTGGTAGGGTGACAGATGGTAATCACCACGACACCTTATTTGCCAATTAACTCCTAGCCTGGGCTACCCAACCAAGCTGGTAGAGTTGGACGGATGAGATGATCCATGACGCATTTGCGACCGTTGATTAGGGTTTTGAAGAGGTGCGCAAGCATAACTCTTCATCTTGGTCGAAACCAAGCATGGGAAGTGTTTAAGCCCTGACCGAACAAGCATGCCTGTAGACGACATGCTGGTGTACACGTCCGTACCTCACTGCCCCATGAAGGTGCGATCTAGGCCACTCAATTTGACCGGAAAAGAGGAGTGGTTGAGATCGATTTGCAACAAAAATCGCATGCCGCAAAGGAATTAGAAGCCAAGCATCATGCCTACTTCGGGCGTGCGTTTCGAGAAGTCCGGCCATGGTCGACCTTGGATGATTGATTATACATCAAGACGGGCCCACGGTGATCATGTTGACATGCTCGGGACCCTTTAATTCTACATCTACACCTTTCATCCAAGCTTGCGAAGATGGACGCTCATGATCGATTAGCGACACATGTAACATGCCGCAAACCCTAATTAGGGTTTTTTACGGTTCTCACCCATGCAACTTCACCCGATCGGTTTTGCATGTTATGCTTCTTCCTTGGGGAGGCCGATCGTGTGGGGCCCACATTGGTCAGGCGGTGAACATGCTGGTACATGTTCCACGGTCATTGGTTTGATCTAAGCCATCCAAACATGCCGGTGAAGTTGGATGGTTGTGATCAAACTGCGACACATATGAAATTCCGTGACCCTTAAAGCATCACGCCAACCTTGTTTTGAGCAAACGTTTATTGCTCAAAGGCTTGCCCGTGAGAAGGTCGGCCAGGTAGGTAGGAAGGGGCCCCGCTAGTGTGCAGGACAAGCTTTTCCGACCGGTCATGGGATAATCCACGCCGACCAATCACGCCGGCGAAGTTGGATGGCCGTGGCTGATTTTGAGACCGCCGTTGGAAGTCTTGATCGTATGAGCTTCCTCCAAGCCGCTTCATACCAATTTGACCACCCTTTTCTAGGATGGCGTTTGGTGGATGTTTTGGAGGCGTGATATATGTTCGACCGGTCAGGGCATAAACGGGCCCGCTGGTGGTCATTGTGGTGATAGCCTGCTCCTGTTGAGGATCGTCTAGGATGGTTAAATCATGCGGCCAACTTGCATGGTCGTGATTGTTTATGAGACTGATATGACAGTCCAGATTCAAATATGCTCAATCGGGCTAGTATAACACACCGAAAGATATATACTCAATCGGGCTAGTATAACACGCCGAGAGATGTAGCCTGTACGGGTACTTCGTGCATGCCTCACTATTGACACTTGGAGATTCTTGTTACTCGGTTAAGAGAAACACTCAGTCATCATGCCGTAGCAATAATGAGAGTCCTTTTGAGAGCAACACAGGAAATACAAGGCTAGGTATGCATTAATTAATAATGCTGTGAATTCACAGAATATTGGGATTGTTGCTATATGCACCATTCTAGATGATTTTTACGTATTTATCGAATTGCTTCAAATAAATGAAACGAGAGGATCTCTGTGCTCATCGTTTGTCAAATGGCCTTACCCTTTGTAGGATGTTGGCACAAAATTGGTTTTACACTTTTAGCCCTGAACTAAAATCCACCATCAACAGAAGGATACTATGGCCAGGTATTCTTAGGTACCGGTGTATCACGTGATATCATATGTTTGGGTGGTTTGATTGTGAAGGTCAACAGTTCGACATGAAATTTGAAGGATGTTCTACACTTTTCTAATAAAAAGAAAAACTTGGTGTTTGTGGGTCAATTTTGTGATGATGACGGTGAAGTTGTGTTTACAAAATAGAATTAGATAATGAAATCAAGTGGGGATGTTCGGTGTACGGTCAGCCTAGCATGCACCCATTCCTTAATCAAGCACTGAGTCATCCTTTTAGGTTTCAAGGGCTGAATAGTTGGTAGAAAGAATAAGTAGATCTAGTTATTACACTGTATAAGAAGTATTTAACTAGACTGATCCCCCTAATGCATAAAAGAAAACAATACTCATAATCCCTAATTGATTTTAGCATGCCTTTCTTTATTTGATTCCAGGCAATGACTTTAGTGTCACAATATATAAATCCTTTTATTTCCTGGCCCATTCTCCTGATTCGGCAATTGGATTGCCGCAATGTTGAGCCATCAGAGCCTCTATAAAAGAAAGAAGCTTGGTAATTTTCGATGTCTCTATTTTGATCTACGTTATTTAAAACTGGAGTTCCTGATTACCCAACAAAGTAAGAACCGCCATAATCTAACCCCTGAGCTATCCTTATCTCTCTTTCATCGTATAGAGAATAAAGATTCTTTTGTACGCCCAGTTCACCAGGTTCTACCAACAGTAGAATGGCAGCTTGAATGATTCGTTCATGTATGTTCTTACTTCTGAAGACTCTTTATACCTTTTATTGTTGGAGTTGTTCGGATGTTCACCCCAAATTATTCTCGGACTGCATGCATACATTCGTCAGTAACTTAGTGCAACATGGGAAATTTCATTGATCGTAATTAACAAAGAAAATAAAAGGGGCTATGGTGTTAGCTCTAAGATCTATATTTGATACTCTATATCAGACTTCAGATGGATCTACCTTAGCAGTATAGACGAAGACATTATGGCATAAAATATTGGGACATATGAGTGAGAATAACATGAATATTTTGTGTTCAGGAGGTTATCTACCGAAGGTGAAGCGTGATGTATGAGTTTTTGTGCAAAACATGTGTTTCGGGAGAAAAAAAAAGTCAGTTTCAACAGAATCGACAGAAACTCAAGAAGTGTGAAACTTGCTTTGGTTCATATTGATGTACGAGGACCAATTAATGTTGCATGGTTTTCATTATTATGTCACATTCACTGATGATCATTCAAGGAAGGTGTGGCTTTACTTCATGAAGAATAGGTACGAGTGTATGAAGTGTTTCAAAAGTGGTAATATTTGGTTGAAACAAAACTTGGTCTGAATTTGAAGTGTTTAAGGTCAGATAAAAACAAAATTCTTACAGTTATGTGCTACAAATGAAATTCGTTTGGAGATGACGCTTTCAAGGATACGGCAGGAAAATAGAATATCAGAACGTGTGAATTGGACGTTAAATGCACATGCGAGGTGCATGAGGTTACAATCTTTCCAAATATCCAATTGCCTCGGATTGCTCCTCATCAAATACTAATAGCTAGATCCATTTGATTCCAATGCATTCACCTGCCAAGCTACGCATGATAAGTCCGGGAGATAATACAATAGTGTTTTGACAAAACAGTGGCCACCCTATAACCATCTAATTGGCACTCAACTCAAATCCACCATTTCGATGGACTAGACATGGATGACACCATATCCGCATCCATCTATTCATCTATTGTTCACCTATAACTTCATAGCCGTCTACTCGGCCCACATACCAACCTTCTGGTTACAGACAGGCCAAGGACTAAAATAAAACAAAACTGATACGCGCCTCTAAAAACCCAAGGTTGAATCTCAAATGGTCCCCAAAATCAAATACCGACCTAAATATAAATCCTTAACCCGTCATCAGAGCCATCTTAACGTTTTTGGGTGCTCTAGGCATAAAATATGTTTTTTTTAATTGAAACTGATTTTTCAAGCCTACACGGATGCCGATTGGGATGGTGATCAAACGGATAGACGTTCCACTAGTGGTTATCGTGTTTACTTGGGATTGAATATCATTTCATGGAGTGCTAGAAAGCATAAAATTGTCTCTAAGTCGAGTACATAAGCTGAATACTGGGGACTTTCCATTGTTAATGCATGTGGATTGAGTCTTTACTCAAAGAACTTCATGTTTCATTATGCAATCATCCTGTCTTATGGTGTGGTAATATTGGTGCTACCTATCTTACTATGAATCAATTTTCCATGGTCGTACTAAACATATTGAAATCGATTTTCATTTTGTTCGAGAAAGAGTTCAACGTGGTCAGTTATATGTTCGTTTTGTTTGTTCTAAGGACCAGGTTGCGGATACCTTCCCTAAATGTCTTTCGAAATATCGACTCTCTTTTCTACGCTCTAAGCTTACTGTTTCTAAACACCCGATTCGATCGAGGGAGGGTGTAGGAAACTTATTATTTGTTTCATGTTGATATATAATCTTTCTGTTTGTAACTTTAGTTAAGTTTGTTATATATTTTGTACGCCAAGCTAAGACAACTCTATTTCCTGTACGACAAGTCATGTAAGCAAATATATAAACATAAATTTATTTTTGGTTTTCTCAAGTTGATAAATCTATCGAAACCTAAAATCTGTCTTAGGTCACTATTTTAGTTTATGGGGAAATAAATTCACGTTCAGCCGCCTAATTCTTATTGAGTTTCTTAATTACATTTTGGGTTTTAGATTTGTGATTTGGAACAAAATTGCCCAAAACTAGTTATCAACATTTAAATTCAAAATACCAGTGTTATAAATAAATTAGTAACGATTATAAGGCCTATTCCTGTGGGTATGCCAAACTCATGTATTTGGCATATATACACCCACTATGGGTATGCCAAACTTCCAAACTCATATGCCAATATGTTATTTCTGGCATATTGGCATACGCGACAGAGTTTCCAACGAGCGATAGAGTCTCTGTCGCTTTGCTGAGCGATAAATACTTTATCGTTGGCGATATTCTCTTTATCTCCAGCGATATTCTCTTTATCTCTGACTAATTTTATATATATATATAAATTCTACTTCTCTCCTACTTTTTCATTATTCTAATACACTTTTATATTTAAAGGGTCTCACTAAATATATTATATTATTAAAACTTTTATAAATAACCCACCACACAAATACAAATATATTTTTTATTTATTAGGGTCTCACCCAACACAATTAAATATATGTTTTTAATCAAGTTTGACATGTCTACCATAGTGGCGCAAATGGTTTGGCATGCCAAACACCATTTTTTTTTGACATATCCATAGGAATAGGCCTAACCATCACAATTTTATGTAACCTAATAACTGTGACAAAACGATTTAATAACAGTTAGCTGTAATAGAACAATTTATTTTGGTCCCCCAGCAAATGGGCCCTTGGCGGCCGCGTATAACCCTAACCTAGTCCTATGCTATAAGACGGCACTGCCCGTCATCAACAACTTCTCTTGCTTTTCTTCTTCCGAAGTCTGAATACCTAGTTGCACTCACTCTACTCAGTAGGGTTTTAGTTAAAATCTCTATCGCTGTCTCTGAAATGGCAGAAGTAGAAGAAGCTCCAAAAGCTCTTAACTATATCCCTGAGATAGTTCTTAAGAAGAGAAAAAGCAGTGACGACTGGGCGATTAGAAGCAGAGAACAGGCGGAACTCAAAAAAGAAAGGACCAAAAAGAACAAATCACTTGTTTTCAGAAGAGCTGAGGATTTCATTAAAGAGTATCGTAACAAGGTAACTGAATTTTCAAATCTATGCCTCTTTCTTTTTACCTGAAAATGATTATTTGTGATTATCAGTAAATCAAATTCCAGCTATAAGAATACGACCGAGTGTGCTGGGTCATGCCGCCGATATTGCAAATGAAATTAATAGGTAATAAGAAAAAACTAGGGAAGGTAGGATAATCTAGAATTCAATCACTTCATTCTTCTTCACATCTTTTTCCTCGAAGAATTATCTCTCAGAGAAGTAACTAACTTTTGGGATTCATAACTTTCATTTTCTTTAATCAGTAGGATTTTGTTCAATTTTGGAATTGAAGTAACTGAATTTGGTAATGGGTTTAAGCTGTAAAATTAGTTTGAAATTGGAAATATGGGTTATATTCAATGAGGCGGAGTTTGATTTTATTAGTATTTAGTGTGAAAGTGGTGATTAGTGGAGAAGTCATAATTAAGGTTTTGGGATAGACCCAAATGTATTATATATTTTCCAACAGCGAATTAGTGTTGAATAAGAATGTTTTCTGTTTCATGGTCTGGGATATTTCATTTAGTGTTGTGGACAAGGGTGTGGATGTATGTGAGTTCTCCATTTGACGGTATGCAATCTATCGTCTAGTGTTACGAACATCAGTTGGGTGTAAGTGAACTCAATTGCAATTTGTGGAACGCAAGTGAACTCTATTGTAATTTATGGAAGTATGGAACGAATTCCTCTAGTGCTGTTATGTGGTTGCAAAAGTAATAGAATATCAGAATGAGACTGACTGTTAATTAGGTCCTGCCGTGCGGCCATTCCTAATAAGCAAACTAGTTAAGACAGGTGTCAGTTCTTGGTAATCTAGTTATATTAGGTGTTCAGAATATGAGATTTATATATGTTCCCCAATGATGAAATTATGCATCAGCTAGTTCTCAATTTGGTATTCTGCAATTTTTTATTTAGTGCTATGGACAAGGGTGTGGATATATAACGAATTCCTTTGTTGGTAAGTGGTTGCATACCTTTGAAACTGCTGCAGTTGGACCATATTTTGTTTGTGTTAATCTTTTCGTATGAATATTTTTGAATTTTTCTTCTTTAGAGTGCTTATTACTTTGCTATGCTGCTGTCAGGAATTGGACTTTGTCCAGATGAAACACAGGAAAAAGCAGCGAACGTCAGCATCAAATGCTGTTCCTGAATTAAAGTTGCTTTTTGTCATTCGTATTCGTGGGTGAGTGACAGACATTAGAAAGTAGTCTTTTTAGTTTGTTCATGTTATGCTCAGTTGTTTGACTTTCTGTCTATGTTTCAGTACCAATGATATGCATTTTCAGACGAGGAAGGCTTTACATTCTTTGAAGTTGAGATCAATCAACAGTGCTGTCTTCGTCAAGGCAAATGAAGGGGTTGTGGATATTCTGAAGAGGATTGAACCATATGTCACTTATGGGTAAGGAAAGAACTATTGATATGATATGTCATAAATCTGGTTTTACTTTTATTAACTTTGAATAGTGAAGTAAAATTGATAATCCTTACCGATTTTAAGCAATAGAAGACACATTGTCACCTAAGTCACTGGAAAAGAGTTTTTTTGTCGACAATTAACTTTCAAATGTTGGGCTGTTGCCAGAGTCGTTTCTTGTTCTTTTTGCTTTAAACATTATCATTGTACCAGATGGCAACCCTTGTATCTGGAAACTGTGAGCGTTAGCTATATTAATAAATAAATACTTCTTATCTTCTTCATCAATGGTTTAACTGGGTTACTAAATGTACTCGACTCTTGCAGGTCTCCTAACTTCCAGACAGTAAAAGATTTGATTTGCAAGAAAGGCTATGGAAAGATTGACAAGCAGAAAACACCCCTAACAGACAATAACCTCATCGAGCAGGTACGAATTATTAGAAAATTAGAATAGAATTGTTAATCTGTCAAACAAGAGCCACCATGACATTACTGGGAACTTATAATGTGAGTCTGCTATCTGTACTTGTTGGAGATCTTTATGTAACTTTCATTTGTCCCATGCATCCATGTCTGACTCACACGAGGGCGTGCAACTAATATTTGCATCTTGCAGGCACTAGGGAAGTATGGTATTCTATGTATCGAAGATATTGTACACGAGATTGCTACTGTCGGTTCACATTTTAAGGAAGTAGTGAACTTCCTATGGCCATTCAAACTGACTAGGCCAGAAGGAGGTAAGCTGCTAAAGAAAACACGATACAGTGATGGTGGTGATGCAGGAAATCGTGCAGATAATATTAATGAACTCATCAATAAGATGAACTAAGAATAGACCGTGAATCAATGATGCTCATGTTCGCCTACGAATAGAAAGACAAATTTAGAGAGATACCTTAATGTGTCTTCACTTTATGTGTAAATAGACTTTACCAATCTTGTTTTGGATTGGCAATAGCTACTTCTGCCTCTAATCTGATGGCATGATTTTGTTGATTGCAGTATTCTCTAGTAAGTTCTTCAGTTCAAATTTTACTTTCGCTCATTCAGTTGATACAGTAGAAGACCTGGACTTTTAGTTTTATTTTTTCTAACGCATACTTGGATGTTCTGCTCCTGGTAGGTGATTCAGTTAACTAGAATATGACTACCATGAAAAGCTTGAATTGAGTTTCTCGTAGCCTTGCCTGTATGATGCTGGCCTGGTGAACACCTTTTATGTCCCTCTGTGAATGCCTCTAATAGTGGCAGCTATTCTTTTGCCTGAAATCATGTAGAATGGGGATTGGAGTTGACAAATCTAGGAGACTCCATTGCATCTCCTTCAAGCATTTAGTTCTGAATGGACTGATAATATTCCCTGGCCTGTGTCAAAACCAGCCAAACCTGCAACTGAAGTTGCTTTTAGGTCGCTCAGTTCTATGTTCAACGAACTTATGAATCAAAACATCATATCTTAACATCATGTTACTCAAAATATTTATGTTCTTACTCTCATATGACACTTCTAAGTTCCAACAGGTTATGGAAAATGATATTTCATCCTCAATCCAATTGGAAGGTCAGAAAACTGGACTTTTTGCTGATCAACGCGAGAACCACAAATTGGTATCATCAATAATCAATTTCAAAGGGTCAAAATGTTCTTGATATATGCTGCCATGGTGGTGGGTTTGCTCAAAATGCCGCAGTTGGTGGTGCAACAAATATCACCGGTAAACTCAGTTCACTTTTGGTTTATCATGTTATACACTGCAAGAAAATATAGTAAGAAGCGTCCCAGCTTCCTGTAACCAATACGATGTGAAAGTTTAAGAGAGCATCATCATATCTCCAAGTTCCACCGGTTCCACTGGAAAAACTCTGGGTTTCCCGTGGGTGTTGAACCAATCAAAGAGTACCCAACCTCTGGGTTTTCCCATGGTAATTTTGAATCTTTATGGGTAGTTCATTTCCGGCAAGTCATCTAATGTCCATTTAGGGAGATTTGGAAGGTTCCACCAATGTTTTCTTCCATTAAACTAAGCATACCTGTTATACTGTTTGATGTAACCCGATTTAGATTTATGCTTCATAAAGTATGTTTGGCTGCATCCTTGAATATGATAGGTTGGAGGTGATAAGTTGTATGATAAAGAAACAGGGGGGAATCAGCCGAGCTTGCACAGAGGTGAGTATCAATATTCCAGGATGATATAGAATGGAGCTTTAAGTGACAGGTCTGAGGCAAACATGTGTGTTTGGTTGTCACTGAAGAAAATACAGTGAATTTCTAAATGTCTTTGTACACTACAGACTCCTATAAACCTCCCCCTATTTCTTGTGGCTGGGAGCCTGGGACTAATCCTAAAAAATGCTGCAGGTGAACACAGGAGTTCATGATGCATATATGCAGCTGGATTTTTGAGTGCTGAACAAGGGGTATGTCTAACTTTGTTAGAAGCTGTAGCTTGGACAAGACTCAGTCTTCAACAACTTGTCATTGAAGTAGATGATAGATCTATTATAGGTGCTATCAATGGAGATTTCAGTGGATTTTCTTGACTGAACCGTAACATTGTCTCAGACATCAGAAGTAGTTTAAGCAGGATTTTGAATCAGAAATGTAAGCACACAACCAAATAATGCATGCTAGATTATTCAGTTTTTCTAAGAAGATAAACTGTGTGGGTAATTGTGTGGCTCTGCAAGTAGTAATGCAGCAAAAAGAAGATACACTTCATGGGTAATTTTTTCTAAGAAAAACTCACCATTGCAATAACAAAAAAGGGTTACAAGAGATTTGACACAACTCTGATGCACAACATTAACCTAGTCAGAATTCGATCAATACTAAAAGTGAAACTCACCGTCTTGATTCAGTAGGCTTTTTTACATGATTGAGACATTATCCTGCGCCTCCAGTTGCAGGTGCTTTTACTAAAAGATATTATATGAATTTTTTATCCTGCGCCCCCAGTTGCTTTTCCCCCTCCTTTTCACTTTCCTTCTGCGCTGCAGCATATTTTCATCTTTCACCTCTACTGCATCCTTTCTCTTCGTTTTTTTCAACACCACCTCATCCTCAGAACGGAGAGGCTGGAAATATGTGGTTGCTCCAAACTCAAAAATATAATCTGAATTTTTTGGACCACTCTTCATAACCAATTCAGCTTCGCATCTGGTGCACTTGAAGTGGAACCTAGAAATCTGAATCCCTAAATCTGTCTCACCGACGGCTACACCTTCTTTACGGGAATTAAACTTGGTTCCTCCGTTGATGTGATTCCCACAATTTTTGCACCAAATACTCACGGGAAGCTTCATTATTACCCGTTGTAGTTTCTTACAATATCTACTCCTCCGAGGTAGTTTTGTGGGATCAAAATCTGGTGGAAAAAGTACGTGTTCAACACCAACGTTTCTCCCGCTCACTTCTTCTCGAAAAAAAAAACGATGAAGTCTGATATGTGAAACTAACAAACGATTGACTAAAGGATTTCGGAGTCGACAAAAACAAAGCCAAAGAGATTATATTTATAGGCTTTTGGTTTCTTGTTAGGAGCCATTTTAGGAAACCAGGCAGTCTGAAAAAGGAAAGTAAGATCGATGGGAAATTGAAATTTGAAACAAAACAAAGGTGTGCCCCATGCAACAAGGTACTGAATGTGTGGGATAGAGGCACTCAGCGAAGCAACGGCCCAGAAACACCACCAGCATACAGGGGGGAAAAAAAGAAGAAAGAAGCCATCGGCATCGTCAGCCCTCCATAGCATCCGCACTCATGGCTGTAAAAGTCATTTATGTCTAGTCTATAGAAAGCTAGCATAATGTCAGCGTGGGCTACTAAAAGTACTAAAATCTAAAAAAGCCGAAATGCCATGCCGAATTTGACATTTTCCAAATTAGGCAGGACGCCGCCGCCGCCTTTTTTTTTTTTCGAAAAAGAGAATAACCTCGGAACACATATATTGAGAAAACCGATTTAGATAGTCGAAAACCTTACAGAGAATGTTCAAGATCATAAAACAGTCATGCATATTATAGTATCTCTTAGAGGTGTAAATTGGGAAGACCAGCACGTTAAATTTCGAGCACAACACGGCACATCACGTGACCGGCCCAGCCCGGGTACATCACGTTTGTTTAATGTGATGTGATGTGCCCGAAAAATAAGCACATCAGCACGGCACGCGAAGAAAGCCCGCTACGTCATGCGTAAAATACTACACAATACATCATATTTGATGGATATATATCACAAAAGAATCATTTTTTTAACCAATTTCTGACATTTTATTTTCGTTATGCCAATTTATTTCTATAATAATACATGTACTAACTAAAATATCTCAAAAATATTTATTTTGGAAAACAAAAATTAAGTATGCTAGCACAGCACATCACATCACGACACATCACATTTATTTTTTTGGCACAACACAGCACGACATGACATTTAGCACAGCACACCACAACACGTCTGCATCTATGACACAGCCCAGCCCAGCACGCAACACGCTAAGCACGTGACTTCGTGGGCTGGGATGTGCCGGGTCGGCACGTTTTACACCTCTAGTATCTCCACCAATTCTTGCCAATCAAATCTGTCCCTTCAGATTTAAAAACAATTTCAGAAAACCTTCTCTCTCGCAAAGAAGAGAGCCAAAGATACATGGCCAAACTGATTTTGAAAACAAAACCAGTATATGTCGAAGCACAACGCGATGATTGGATCAATTCCAACCCAATGATCATCAGATCATGTAAATAATAACTGAAGTTTTTTAAATTTATATTGCCTAGTGCAATCAACGTAACAATGACCCAACTAGTAGTAACAATATCCAAACGTAACCTAAGTGTCTCAAATAGTAACCAAAGTGTATCAAGTAGCAGTGGAAATCAGAATCGGTCTTTAGGTGTCTGTAACGGGAAGTATTAGGCTGACTCGACATTAGAGATGTGGTAACAGTTGAGGTAGAATATGAACTGGATGATAATCTTGATTGAGCAGCGACTGTCTTTGTTTTCCTTACTAAGCCTAAAATAAAATAAAACTAAAACTAAAACAACAAAGAGTAACATAATAACCGTAGAAACTAAATGTAAAACCAAGAGATAATGAGATCTTCACACCACAAACAGAGAATATAATACATCTGCAACATTTTGGTGTGGGAGAATCCGATGCACCGGCTGTTGTTGAAACTATATTTTGCTCAATGATTTGAGCTAAAGATGATGATATGTTTTGATTGCTTCTATGCCAAAGAATATCAACCATATCCACACTAACAACCATAACATCTTCATCTGGAAGATTAATAGCTCCCCGAAAAATGTATTTAAACTTTTCTACCGGCCGGAAAAGGAGTTTGTCATCACCCATGAGGTAAAAAATAAACAGACCTCCGACAACAACCAACATGGCCAAATCTAAAAGAAAGGTCTCAAGATCTAGCAACAAGTACAGTAAATCAAGCAATAAACCCATAAAACTAGAACTGAAATCATACATCTATGAACTTATACTATGTAAAATTAAAATTAACATCACCAAGAATAGAGAGAAGGGAAAATCTCATCCTTGTTGTCGGAGATCATGTGGAGAAAATGTCATTTGTCTATCTGATATTGAAACTTGCTCAAACATTGGCTTTGAAGATGATGAGATGTACTGCTTTATTGTTTTCCAAAGCTTACAACCCATCCCCACTCCAAACAACCACCGATCCATAAAAGATAAGCAGAGAAACAAAAGATTAAAGCATAGAAAAAAACTATTTTTAGATAAAATCAATAAAATTAGGCAAACTAGAAAGAACAAGGTGAGATAGAGCTTGGGTTAAAGGTTGATCTGCTCAGATCGACTTCAAATGAGACAATCTGAACTTAAACCTGATAGAAGGGGAAAATTAAAGAGGCGAAAACAAAAGCCCAAGAAGGCAAAAGAAATTAGAGGGATATCCTATCTCTAATTCGATTGTCTACTAATAAAAAAAATCGATTATCTCTGACTCGGCACCTTTCATTATTATGGAAATTAGTAAAGTTTATATATGGATATCTATGAAATTTATCAATCTCCATCGGCTAATTCTACTAAACAGAGTTTTAGTACGTCTATTCCATAATCTCTCAGTGACCTTACCTTTTAGGTTTCATCTAATCTTCTATTTTATCTCCAATTTAACCCTTCCTTTCAAAATATCCCTTTATTCAGTTCTCATTCTTTACCACCTCTCATCAACCTTAATTCTTTACCTCATTCACCAGTCAGTATTTGTCCGCTAACTGTTTTCAAAAATCCCATTAGATCTTACTGAAACACTTCTGTCTCCCAACCTTTCAACAGTCAAAACATCTGTGCAACATGATCTTTAATGAAGTCAATAGATTTTTTTTAGTTTGGGTGTCAGACAATGCATATCACTTAAGTCAATGCCTAATCATTCAAAATAATTTTTTTCCTCTAAAAAAACTTCTGAAGGACCCTATTTTGAAGACTAATCCCATTTTCAAAGGTTAAAGTAGTTGAAAAAGTTTTTATGTTTAGACACTTGTTATGGATGATAGTTCTTCTCAACTGAAATTTAGAAATCCAAGGTGTAGTTCTGACCTTTCTTTGGTGGATTTGAAGATACATTTATTGTGCTTATCGATAAGAGTATTTTGGATTGTATTAGCACCAGTTCCAGTACTCCAACCTATATACCAGGATTTGAACATGTTCTTGAGGAATTAAGTGATGATGCTATTTCAAGATGCTTCTCTGGTATTATTCAAAAAAAAAAAAAATGCTTAATGTATGATATAGGCTAGGCATTACTGGTGGACAGTTGAGTAACTTTAAAATTCAAAGTAGAAGAAACAAAATACAGATGCACCAAAGGAAGCACTAAGGTCATTAAAAGCATGAAGACTTCACTAATTTTTTCTCTTAGCATGAGCTTATAGATCATCCACTTAAAGGTGCCAGATATACTTATTCTAATGATCAAGACAATCGCATCATGAGCAAACTTAGTAGATTCTTAATCTCGCATACCTTAAAAATTCAGTTTCCTCTCGTTTCCCATCTTGCTAAATATAGACCCACATCTGATTATATTCTTTTAATTCTAAATATCTATGATCTTTCTTGGGATCCTATTCCCTTCAGGTTTGAGGTCATGTGTTTTATTGAGTCTGGTTTCACTAACTTGATTGAAGAGTGATGGAACTATTTTTATTTTGCAGGTACCCACAATAGTGTTTGTTAGAGCACTGTTCGGTCGAACTCGCAAGCGTTGCTATCATGATTGTTTGTCAAGTTTAGTTGTCATAATGTGTCTCAGATTAGGATATAATGTGTAGTTGAGCTTTAAACTTCACGACGTTTATCGATTGAAGACGAAGAACTACTAATGGGAGCTTGTGGAACTTCATCAACAAAAGGTATGTGGAGACTTGAACTCATATATCACTCAGAAGTCTATTTATATTTTATCTCCTATTGAGATAAAAGACGTATAACCATATAGACTTTACTTTATACACATTTGATATTTCGAGCTGAGTTTAACTCGCTTATATCTTTCTCGAAATATGTGTTGGAAAGCTTTTTGCTTTAACCACGTTCATCATTATTCTTGACGAAAGTCAAAAAATGATCATGTGAAAATCACCTGGTAACATCTTACATGATTTGTGTGAGACAATCATTTGATGTAGGCTCGGAATGTTTCGTATTAATCATTCGATCACTTGAAAATTACTTTGAAGATAATAGGTTGTGTGAGGAATCTATTCCCGTCTTCTAAGAATGTTTCAATGATTGAAATGGGAGTTAAGAGCTAAAACCCATGTCTGGATACATTACAGTTTGTGTACTTAGTGTGTGAACTATTTTTTTCGGAATTCATGACCGGAAGTTTGCATACCCGTTCGCAAACTTATTCAACTGTTTAAGTCAGTGTATTTAAGTTTGCGTACCCGTTCGCAAACTGATTTAATTGTTGAAGTCTGGGAACCAAGTTTGCGTACCCATTCGCAAACGGTTTCAACTGAGTTCGGTCTGGAGCTAAAGTTTGCGTACCCATTTGCAAACTGTCGGCTTGTAACCAATGTCCAGAACTTAAATTCGCGTACCCGTTCGTAAATCTAAGTGATTCAAGTTTATAAATTGGTTAAGTATGATTTCATACTCATGAACAAATACACTTATAAATTAACGAATGCAATCTTTGCAAACCATGGCTAAAATGTTCATGAACTAATTTTTTTGAATCAAACCGATTTTTCTTCAATTGTGTCTTGTATACTTCTATAATAATATAAACAATTGAACAACTCTATGAGTAACACAATTAGATTCATTTGATTTTCAATCGATCTAGAAGTGTTAAGATGAACACGGTTAAGAGAAATGTGTTGATATGGCTAACTTCGGTTAACTGTTAATGAGCCAACTCAATATACACATTTAGGTACGGTTACACATATCTAAATGAAGGTATATGTAAGTACCCTCAATCTCGTCAACGCTATTAGACTAGTCAAGAGACGATTTGGTCGATAATAACTCGATTAGTTCAACACAGACGTTAATTAATAGTAATTAATCTAACAACGAACTAGATACGAAACTAGTACAGTTAGATAGATCTCGAAAAGTTATGCGAGATGGACTACTCAAACGTGTCATTCGAAATCGGAAGAAGAAGATATTTGTTATTTTAAGTGAAGGGTAAATTGGTCATTTCATATTGAAGTGTTATCAAGGCAACCAAATTTTCTTCTCAGGGCACCCTTCGTGGATAACTCAAAAGAAAATCGATAAGGTCGAGGAATTTCTATATATCTTCTCTTTCATTTTTCTTTTATTCTATTTTCTTCTTCTTATGCTTCTCTTACTCTGTTCTTCTCGCTCGTGTATCTGCGAGAGATTTGTGAGTTGTTGTGGATGTGGGAAAATGGTTTGCTGGTTTTTATGGAAATGAAGAGACGAGCGTGTCGTCGAGACTTCTCGACTAAGCAAACTGTTGAACCTCACACAGATGCACTGCAAAGGGAGTGCTTAGATTCTAGAGATCAATCTGTAGGACTCCGGCCTAAACCAAGTCAATGGCCGTTCCAGAGTCAATTTGGTCACAAAGAGGGAGATGGGTTGATCTGTAGGAGGGAAGCTGAGAATTGTGTGGGATCAATGATGATCAAGGATTGTGGATGTATTGAAGGTTTCTACAAATTAAAGAACTACTGAATGTGAGTTCTGTGAATAAGTTTTAATCAAGTTGTTGATGAATGATGATAATGATCTGTTGTCCTCGTTTTGGACTTATTTATATTGTAAGAATGATGAACACACTGATCCCTGTAAGTGTGACGGTTTCTTGAGTGAAAGAGTAGGAAAGTGGAAGATCGTGGTGAAACCAGTTCCTGATCATGCGAAGACTTGGTTAACCGTCCACCCACTACTTTGCTAACTCCTTCAACCGTTGCACGACTTACTCACATTCTCATCGTGGATGAATCCGCCATACCAAAACCCTAATTGATATCCCCCATGTGACGTAATTGATGTCTCACGAATCGTGGAGTCTGCAAGACAGACGTGTATTTTATTAGTCGGTTGTTGACTGTTTAGATAGTGAATCTAAGTTTTGTTGAATCGATCATGAGTGAACGAATGCTAAATGGAACATATTGTATATTCGAGCAATTGAGCAAGTATTGCTCAATTCGACGAACTACTGATAAATTATTGAATATTGATAGTTGGATCAATACTCGAGCAACTGAGCAAGTATTGCTCAATTTGACGAATTACTGATAAATTACTGAATATTGATAGTTGGATGAATATTCGAGCAACTGAGGAAGTATTGCTCAATTCGACGAATTACTGATGAATTACTGAATATTGATAATTGGATCAATATTCGAGCAACTGAGCAAGTATTGCTCAATTCGATGAATTATTTATTTATTGGTGACACTACCCAATAAAATATTAATTAAAATATTGTTAGATTACCGAATATTATATAATTAATCCGCGTGGATCAACATAAATTTATTTTGTGTTTGAATTTTCTCAGATTAATGATTTCGTGGAGCGTTTGTTCGAAACCCTAAATTTTTGATCAATTGCTGAATACAAGCCCATACCTTTACGACACATAAGCGGTGTAAAAATTTGGTGAAAAAATATGGTGATATCTATCATTTTTTCCACCGCCACTACCCGCAGTGTTTTCTAGATTTGCCAGTAGAGTTTTGTATCCCAAGTCTATTGCAAGTTGTCAGCAGCTTGGAAGAAATTTTTTCCCTGGAGGGCAAGAAAGCTACAAACTGTGCAACTTCGAGGTAAGAATATCTACTCCATTTTTTTTTTACTGAAAAGAGCGAACCTCAAGTATGTTTGTTGATCATGATTTTCCAATCCCATAGTGGTAACAATTACAAGACTGATTCTGGAGTTTGCAACAAATATATAATAGCCGTACAAATAGCAAAGGCCTTCAACATAGTTACAAGACTACCTGCACTCTTTGCAATATTGGCGAGGAATCTCTAACTCATCTTTTTATGACCTGCAACTTTTCCAAACAGGTTCGGATGCACTTAAATTTTAGTATGGATTATGTGGTTGAAAATAGTACGACTTTTCATGATTGGCTAAATACTTGGTTCTCAAATACTAATTGACGAATTACTGAAAATAGGTCATGAGCGAAGGAGGGACCGACCACATGAGACTATGGACGTCCATGTGATGCCCAATTGCTTGAGTGAGCGTAAACCAGGGTCTTGAGTTGACCGATTGGTTTGTGAAGGAATGATGATTAAATGTCGGTTTCATCATTTATTGAAATAGAGCTCAATTGAGCATTGGGTGATAAAACCTAATGATGGAAAAGTGAGGGACCGAGCAAGATGGCATGATACCGGACCTTGGTGTTCATGGAACAACTGATGGGAATTTATACAAACCCCGAGTTGGTTTTGAAGAGTTTGGACCCAATATAAGCAATTGCGCAAATGAGGTCAAAAGTGTGAAAACATATTGGACTGGCTCATTGCAAGCCTTAGAGCCTCCTTTGGTCAGTCAAGGGAGCATGCCCGTGTCTCCATAATTCCCGTATCTCAGTTTTGAGAGTTTCGGCATTTGTTGATGTGCGTTTGAGCAATATCTTGGATTTTCAGAAGAGTTCGATCTTTGAATGGAATTCTCGATTTTGCTCGAATGAGCAAGTATGCCCGTTCGATCAATATTTCGTGAATATTAAAATAATAATATTTTAATATATTTTTCGTGAGTAGCCCGGTCGGTCATGTGACCATGTTGACTTTTGGTTTTTTTCGTGGTTTGAGCAATATTTGAGAAAACATGGAGAAACCATGTTTTTTGCTGAAACAGGGAAGTTTCACAAGATGAGAAAAATAACAATTTATGAAAGATTAGGAATTGCAAGATGTGGGACCGGCCATGGCTAGGGCATGGCCGTCCGGCTAAGTTGCCCGGTCCCGCAACACCTTTCCCTATTTTGTATAATTATTTTTCATGAAACCATGAAAATATGGAGAAACCGTGAGTTTTGCTCAAACAAGAAAAGTTGTTAGAATGGAGGAGTCTTCATGAGTTCATGAAAATAACAAGTAAGGAAAAATAATAGAGGAAGCATGGGACCGGCCACGGCTAAGGCACGGTGGGCCCGTGTAACGATCCTCAAGCTCGTCAACGATATTAGACCAGTCAAGAAACGAATTAGACGTTAATAACTCGAATATTAATTATTATGGATTAATCTAACAACGACTCGGATTCGAAACTAGTACCGTTGAATAGATCTCGAAAAGTTACGCAGAATAGACTACTCGAACGTGCCATTCGGATACCAGACGAACAAGATGTCATTGGTTTAGTTCTTAGTCGGTTTGTCTGCCCTTATCCTTTTTCGGGTGCCTTTAGAATTTTTGGGTCGGCCTTATCTTCCTAACTCGAGAGGATAACCTCTCATCTGTTTTTATTCTTTCTCTATTGTCTTCTATCTTCTTTCGTTCTTCTTATTCTTCTGTTCTTCTTTCCTGCGAGTGTTTTGAGAGATCAAAAGTGAGGATTTTGAGATCGAATAAAGAGTAGAAATATCGAGAATAAGGTAATGGTGGTTGTTTTATTGTGATTGAACTTAAGAGGAAGTTGATTCGAGAAATCAACGAGTTAGGTTCTCTGGATTTGAAGCTAGATTGCATGGAGCTAATAATGATGATTTCTAGTTGATATGGGATGAAGATCGAATGGGTATGCTGTGTTGATGATATGAGGCTTTTATGAAGACGAATTGAAGAATCAAAGTTAGGGTTTTTCACTAGAAGCGCAAGGAAGAATTAGAAGATGAAGATGAGGTAAAGGGGATTGAATTAGTGATGGGTTTGTTCGAATTAAAGTCTAGTTGAATGTATTGAAGTTAGTTAGTTATCGGAGATGTTCTGAGGAAGAATTAAGGAATTAGGATTTGATGTTCTTCCCCAATTTGAGTTAGGGTTTAATTGAGAACTGGTGGTGTTGGTTCTAAAATTGATTCAAGTTCAGAGGTGCTTTGAGTTTGATTAATGGTTTGTGTTTGAATTAAGAGTTGAAAGGTTAGGGTTTTGTAGAAGTTCAGAAGAAAAATTAAATGATGAAATTGAAGGTTTAAAGGATTAGTTAGAGATGGGTTTTGTGTTAATTTATCAGTTGTAGTTGTTGTTGATGAAGAATCAGTGAATTAGAGTTATGTTATGTTCTTGGCCAAAATAGAAATTAGGGGTATTGGTAAAAGCAGAACAAAATTGTGGGTGGTTGTTGTCTTAAGACGAATTGGTGGAGCAAGTCAAGTGAATAAGAAATTGAATTCAATTGCCTGAGCAACACTGTTTTGAGGTAATTATCTATCCTGGTTACTTGAGCAGAGTTTTCCATAATCCATTTTTGTGTGTTTGATGGTTAATGGAAACTGTGGTTGTATCTTAAGTTTGTAATTGAGTTACAAGATATGTTTATGTGTTAGTATGAAATGGAGTTGCTGTTGAACTGATTGTTATAGGTGGAGTTGAAAATGATGATTAACTGTGTTGAGGAGTTATGTTAAGAGATAAAAGTGGAGTTTTCTAAGATTGGGTTTAGTCTCAGTTGAAGGTTTAGGTGATGGAAGTTATAGTTATTGTCTGGTGGGGGTTGTATGTACTAGTGTAATGAAATGAGAATGATGAAGTGAATTACAGGGAGTTTTTGCTAGTGGAGTTACAAATATTATAGGAAATGGATGGAACTGTCATTTGTAGGGAAGAGTGAGTTGATAGTGAACTATAGATGTTGCTGGTGGAGGAATTTGTGAGTAATATGAAGAAAGATGGCTGAGCTGTTATGCTGTGCAAGAGTTAGTTAAACTGTGAAATGAAAAGGTTGGCATGGTTGTACTTTAACAATTGGTTTGGCTGGTTGAGTTAGTCTATGGTAGATGAAAGATTATAGATGGTGATTTCGGTGAAAGCATAGAATTGCTGCTATACTCAGGTAAACTGAATTTGAGTTTGTAAATGAATGAGGTACATGTTGAGATTCAGTTGATTGTATATGGTCATTGGTATTGAAATGGAGAAGTAGTATTACTGTTAGAATTCGCAGGTGGTGATGGTTTATTGAGTTATGGTTTTGAAGTTGTTAATGAGGTTGCAATTGCAGATTTGAATATGTTGGTGATAAAAACTATTACAACTGAATTGTAAATAGTGTCAGAGTATTTCTTAGAGCTGCAATTGCAGGTAAACTTAGTTTGCTTTTGTAATTGGAATTCAAAGTTTATTTTAGAATGAATGAATCAATGTTGTTATGTTAAATGAAAGTAAGTATGTAAGTTTTCTAGTTGAAGTGAATCTGTAATAAAAGTTTAGCTTAGGGTTTTTGCCTGTTAGTCACCCAGTCAGATATCTGACTGATTTGACCTTAGCTGACTCATTTATCTGAATGAGTTAAGTGAACCATGTTGAACCTGAGTTAACTCACCGATTTCCTAATCGACTCAGTGGACCTTGACCAATTGACCAATTGACCATGGACTTGACCTTATTTTGACCAGTTGACTCAAACCATGGACTTTGACTGACGTTTACCGTTAGTTGACTCAGCTGACCGTTAGTTGACCTAGGTGGACCAGACCTTAGCTAATGGGCCAGATTTGTGGACTTGGGCTTAGAAACATTAGATATACTTGTTTGATTCTTGTGTGAGCCATTTTGGCTAGACTCTTAGAATGCTTGTATGATTAACAGTTAATTATTAACGACGACTGATTCAAAGGACGAACCAGTGGATCGTGGATCGCGAGGTAGGCGTGGCTTGTCATCAAAAGGTGTGGGAATACATTTGACTCTTTGTATTCATTATTGTTGTTTTTGTTATAAACCAAGTTTAATTTACTAAGATGCCCTTCGTTCTAAGATTAGGGTTTACATATCTTGGGAACCAAGTCTTTTATCTATATAAATAGAGGCTTAACCCATTGTATTTCTACATATATTAATGAGAATCTATTTTTCTTCTTCCCCTTTATTTTATGTCTCCTTCTCTCTTTCTCTAGTTTACAACACGTCATCAGCCACGTAGCTCTAATCACTGAGAGATATATTTTTATTTTTCCCCAATCGTATCAAAACAGAAGTCGCAAATTATTTAGCGGGGCCGAGCGATTGGATACAAAAGTTTTCTTCAGGGATGCATAATTGTTACGACTGCGATGATTCTAGGGCACCCACGTCTTGTTTGCGATCTAAAATAGCATACAAGTACAAGCACGAGCCATCACAACGTGACTCTCTGATATACAGTAAAGTTAATTTATTGTCTTTATTCTTTATTTCTTCTATTTTTGTTAAATCACTTGATCAATTTTTTATTGTTCCTGTGTTCAGGGACTAACATCAATGATTAATGATTTTTCATTTTTCTTATCTACTAACCTGAAGGTGTATTTATTTGTGATGCATTTTACGTATCTTTACGACCTTGACTGTGAGATGGGTGCAATTAAAACCCACTGCCTAATCTCTAAAAGGCGTGATCTATATTTATCGGTGATCTACTTTTCAAAAAAAGTCAGATTTCCTTTCTCCTCTAATTTCCTTTTATTGAGAAAAAAAGAAAAAAAAATCCATTGAAAGATGGTTTACAATTTCTATTCCCCTAATGAAACTGTAATCACCAATTTTTTTGGTATTATCGCAATTTGATTACCTTCATGGTAATAATTCACATGCATGGTTGAAAAACCTCCGTCCAATTAAGTTTGGTATCTTCGTCTATTTGATGAAGATCATGTGATTTTTCTGATTGGTTTCTATTCATTTATTTTTAAAGAAACCATCTATCAACCACGAAGTGGATTTTCCCCGTGCGATGACTAAGTCGATTTTTTTTCTTCTTTTTATCGATGCAATTTTGGTGTATCGTATATACCAAAGGGTATTGGTTTTCTCCATCAATTCTAAGGAAGGAGATGTTAACCTTGGCATTCTAAGAAATTTGACGACAATCGTTTACAAACCATTACCGATTATGGTTTTATTTTTCTACTAATAAACCATTGATTTCCATTGATTTCCATTTCTTACGGGAAAACGAAGGATTCACAAAAATAATATAAGCCAATTTATTTGGTTTTTCCCTATCGGTCCTACAGGGATATATAAAGTATCGTTATTATGATATTCACAATTGCAAACACCTAGAGGAATTGTTGTATTCTTAAGGGATATTGAGCATTATTTTTCTCATGGTAAATCTCTAAAATTTTAAAATAATTCCACTTGAAGTTGGAATTGGACACTAAATATCAAAGGGTGCGCACCCGACTTGTTAGCCTATATATATTTAGTCCTTGAGTGACTTAATTGATCTTTCTATAAATTTCTTTTGCTAACATATGTAAGTGTCCATAATTTTATCCTTATTTTATTTTATTTTGGAGAGTTTGCATATTTTATATGTTTTTGTATCAATTAATTTTGGGTTCCAAACGTAATCCATGGTTGATGTTAAATATGTGTGTCTATTAAGACTACATTTTTTTTTTTATGTCGAAAGACATATTTTGTAGTAAGTATATGTCTCGAATTAATCGGATAATACTTTATGAAACTTATTTTCGAATATGAGATGAAAAGAATTTTTCCGCCATAATCAGGGGGAGACTATACACTTCAGGACGTTGGTGTTCATTAGCTTAAAAGTTATGTCAATTTCTCTCTCATCACTCAATTCGATTAAGGCTGTCATTATATGATTGGCGTGAAATTTCTCATTTTGCTTTTATTTAATCTTTGCCTCTTAAGAGGTAATCCAATCACATCTAGCAGATAAGTAGCGTTCTATAAGAAGCTATAGGTAGTGCTCCAATTGAGTGTACCTAATACACATTCTCATAATTTATATCTCCTCAATAGAATATGGGGAGATTATAATGCCCACGGGCGCTGGTAACAGTATTTATGTGAATTTTTCAAGATATGTATATACTTGAGAATTGTGTGGGATCATAGTTAGTTAACATTGTCGAATATTCATTTACAGTAGCTAATGAAATAATAAATAATGGTGGTTGTGAACCCCTCTGCAGAGAAGTATCGACATATGTGATTGGTTGGCATACAATCCAAATTAAGTTGGATTAGTTTCTCAATTAACGCAATTTTTTGGATCCAAAACTTAACACTTTAAAAATGCCAAGCCTATTAATTACAGGCTAGTGTAGTCATAATGTGTTATACGAGAAAATTTTCATTGTAAAAACGATTTAAGGGTTTTATTTTTGCTCAGACCCTAGGATTGATTCATTAATTGTTCTCTTTATATAATGCACTTGGCGTGGTAGTCTTTGAAGGACTCATATTGCATTGATACAAGAAATTTGGTCGAAGAACATATTGAATTTGTAATCTTTTGAGGATTCAAATTTTATTCAGGCAACCACCTTATTTGCTTACATAAGGTTTAACAATCCTTTATGTGTTTTTAGAAATTTGGTACACAACCAAAAATCCGGATTAATTAGTTGATGATTTCAACGATATAGATCACTTGATGAGTCCTTAAAAACACCAAAATCCACGCTTTAGCATCATAAATTCTATTTTCTTTTCTTTCTTAAATCTGCAGTTAGAATTATGCTAGCTTAAACTGGTATTTGAGATAGACTAGAGTTATGATTTTGATGCTCATTTTCTGTAATACTCATATAGTTGAGTTAGCATCAATAATCTTCAAAAGTTGTACTCTTTTTCCTTTGTTTCAGGTTTTATCCCATGTGGTTTTCCTGACAAGGTTTTAACGAGGCAACATGACATTTTATTTTATTTTATTTCAAAATGTTGATATTTGTGCTCTTTTTTCTTTGTCCAAGTTTTTTCCCATTGGGTTTTACTGGCGAGGTTTTAGCGAGGCAATTTAATTCAACATGGTGGTCATCCAAGGGGGAGTTGTATCGATTTCGGTTATTTGGTGGATTCCCACCATTAACTAGATCATTTTGTTAGACCACATCAACATAAACTTCTCCTATGAATTTGGATATCATTCTGATCCATATAAGGTATGATCACAAATTTTGTTCACCTTTGGTACTGTAACTACATATTGGAACCTTGTTGAAGAAACTACGTCAAATACATATTCAAATCATCTCCGAAGATAGCAAACCAAGACATTAGTTCTCAATGAATTTGGAGAGGCTTGAAGATTCAAGTACACTACTATTAGAAGACTAACACAAAAGAAGACTTCATCAACTGGCATATTTCTCACGAAAGCATTCCTATCTCTAGCATTCAATAAATTCATTTATCGAAATTGGGAAGTGTTGACTCGAAGATTTGCAAGACAAGATTCAACTAAAGTACTCATCAGGAGGATCATCCTAGTAAAAGGTATTTTACTGGACTATCTAGTTGTACTCTTTTTCCTTCGTCA
Source organism: Papaver bracteatum (assembly GCA_023529315.1). Classification (NCBI taxonomy): domain Eukaryota; kingdom Viridiplantae; phylum Streptophyta; class Magnoliopsida; order Ranunculales; family Papaveraceae; genus Papaver; species Papaver bracteatum. The sequence goes on from JAJJWX010004051.1 coordinate 250,794, forward strand.
AGGTTTTGTCCCACTGGGTTTTCCTTGTCAAGGTTTTAATGAGGCAACATTTTCATGTCCAACACTGTTTCAAGTCTTTACATGCTTATGCAATTTTAGGTTTTTCTCTTTTGAGTTTTCCTGATATGTTTTTAATGACTTAGACACAGTGGTCATCAGGGGGAGTGTTATAAACCAAGTTTAATTTACTAAGATGCCTTTCGTGTCTAAGATTAGGGTTTACATATCTTTGGAACCAAGTCTTCTATCTATATAAATAGAGGCTTAACCCATTGTATTTCTACATATATTAATGAGAATCTCTTTTTATTCTTCCCCTTTATTTTATGTCTCCTTCTCTCTTTCTCTAGTTTACAACAGTTTTTATAAAAGTTTATGATTAACAAACGCATGCATTGTCTGTTTCTGCATTTCATGTTTTGTTTAAAATGCATTATGATAATCCTGTCGATTCTGTGAATATTTCCACGATTTGGAAAGGACTTGTATTATTTGTGGTCAATATGAATTGTTATGGGAAATGAGAATTTCCACATGTGGTATATAGGATACGCTCCTTCACATTTATACCTACTTTAATTCAGCTTTTATTGTTTAGAGTACTGGTCACCATGGTCTTGGTGGCGTCCATATCTATTAGGTGTGAATTGCCGGGTAGGGATTTACAACCATATTACACATTGTTTGAAGAATGAGTTTGTTCATATACATGTATGATTATTTCAGTGACTTAGTCACTATTTAATGTTTTCGGAAAAACATATATTGTTTTCCAAATCTTGCCTATGATTACTTAGAAGGTCAAATGTTAATTATTTCCACTTCAGTTTCTGTAACAGATCAGAGTTGCGCAGCGAAAGCTTCACGGGGTGACTTCGCTAGTTGATTAACTTCTGTTATATTTATTATGTTGTATATTTTATTTAAAAACCAATTGACTATTATATATGTATCATTTGAGAGAAGATTTTGTATATATATTTCTGAGCGGGGTTAGCTTTGGGCTAAGTTTTTGTAGCAGATTTCTTAATTGAAAGTTAAGTGTATAATTTGGATTTTTAGTGCCTCTTATTTAGTTAATCTTTTGGTTTAGTCAGCTGCTAGCTTAGGGGGCGCTACAAAAGTTGGTATCAGAGCTCACTATTAGATCTTATATGGTAGACAATAGGATTAGCCAGTGTCAGTTAGTGAATTAAATTGGTTTAGAACTGGGTTGGGTTTGTGAGATAAATCTTAATAACTAAAAGCTATCAATAAGTAAAAGATTATTTGATTGATTGATTTGTTTGTTTGTTTGATGTTTGTATGTAATGAAGTAAAATTTGTAGGGTACACCAGTACTTTAGCTAATAAGAATTTGAGAATAATTGATCTAAAATGTATGAACAAGTACACAAACCAATACTGAAATTATTGAGATCAGTTTTATTAATAAATCTTGATAGTCACGTAGAAATTTATTAAGTACCTTGCCTTATACGTAGGGTCGATAATTTACAAGCACATAAATGTTAATAATATTTTGGACTTAATAATATTTGTAAGAGTAGTTAGAATAATATTTCAACCATCAATGTTAACAATAAAGTATTATTATAACAGTAATTATAAATGATAATAAAAGTAATGAAAATTTTAATAAAATTTCAATTACGATTAGATAATAAAATTTTAATAAAGTAATGATATTATTATCAATTAATGTCATGTTGCACTTAACTTAACTAAAATTTCAATAAAGATATATAACGACAAAAGTAACAATATTACGATTAGATAGTTATGGAAATTAATAACGCTTATCTATGTAAATTAAACTAATGATAAGATTAGAAGTATATATTTTGTGTTTAAATTATAAATTTAATAATAAAAAAAAACTTAGTAAGCATAAACTTTTTTGAAAGCAACAATAATTTTAGAATAAAAGTAACTTGTTGTTAGAATAATAATTCACTATAATTGTTAGAATAATAATTCACTTGTTGTTTTTTTAATAAAAGCTGTGGTGGCATTCTTTCATAAAAGTAATAATAATTTTAAGTGGAAATTTCTGTGGAACCCAAATTTGGTTCCTCTCTCTTTTAGAAACCCATCATTAAGATTGTATATATATATAGCCCAAATTACAAGATCTACGGTTAAAAATAATAGTCTTAGATTAGATTTATATTTCCATAATTTTAGATGGACTAAATTAACCTTAATTAGGATTTTTTTTTTAATTTGTTACCATATAGCTTGTAAACTTGAATTTAGTATTAATTAGAAATTTAATTTACCATATATTACGGGGTCGTCAGTTGTTCTGTTTCTTCTCTTATCTCATCTTAGTTAATTTGTTACCATAATTACGGGGTCAACTTTTTATCTAATCACCGATTATATCTCAGTTCACCATGGTTGTTCTCTTTCTTCTCTTGTCTCATCTTAAAAAAACGTTATTAATGTGGTGTATCGTTGTAGCACATATGCACCATCCATGCCATTGTGAACTTCCAACTCTTTATACTCTTGATGTCATGAAATCGTCTTGATGTCACGGATTTTAATGTCTTCATGTTCAAACACAAAGGGTTATTGTCCCAATTTATATTGCTAAGTTACCTCCACGAGAACTTATGCTCTCTTAATATGTTGGCTTAGATTAGTTTTTCCAAATTTCTCATTTTTCTTAGATCTGATGATGTCATATCTTCTTCGACTTGCTGGCGATTGTTAAACTTCTGTGACTCATCTATCTTGTGATTATCCGTTAGAAGCACTATAGTCATTGTCCTTTTTTTTTCTAGAATTAATTATAATTATCACCAAATTATGAAAGTGATAATTACAATTTTCCCGAATTGACTAAGTTCTAGTAGAAATTGAGATTTTACTGTGATAATTAGAGTTATCATTGTATTGTGATAATTGGAGTTATCATTGTATTGTGATAAGTGCAATTGTCATCAAATGTGGCAAGGACGGTTTTCATTCGGTTGCAAAAATTATTGTTGTCATTTCTGTGATAAAGTGATGCTTATCATGGGTGATAATTTCAATTTTTATAAATGTAGGTGATAATTCCGGTTTTACAAAAGCATAATCGATTTGGATGGGTGAAAATCACAATTGTCAATGAAATGTGAAATTATAATTTTCAGTAACCGGGGATAATTATAGTTATCAACTTTCGGTAAATTGATGATAGTTGCGGTTTTCAAAAAATGCAAACTGTGTAAAATAAAATCCTTAGAACATGGGAAATATGAGAAGTGATAAACAAAATATAGAAGGAAGATATGTTTCGTGAAGATTCAATGGTGATAATTGAAATATTTTTCCCCCTAATTTTTACATAGTTATTCTCGGTAACAAAGAATTAGGTTTTGGGAGGAAGCTAACAAATTAACGTGATATAAGGAATTAGTTTAGGGAGTTAATTAGGGGAGATGACCGAGTTATTTGAGGGAGTTATTTAGAGAAGTAAAATCTTAATTAAATTTAAAATCCTAAATTATTGGTTTTTGACTTTTTTCACAAATATAAAAAATAATTATAAAAACAGGATAATTACAAATATAAAAAATAAGATAATTACTATAGTAAAAGGTTATTATAGTAAAACTAGTAGTTCTAAAATTAATTTTGGGTTTCTAATATAGGGTATCTTTATGACGGGCTCCTAATATAAAAAATTCCAAAACTGGGCTAGTCATATTTTCCCCCATAATTTTAATAAAATAATGTTAGCATTTATCAATTAGTACCATGTCAAGCTTAACTAAATTCTCAATAAGGATATATAAGGATTAAAATAATAATTATGATTAAATAATTATGGAAAATTGATAACGCTTATTTACAATTAAGATTTGTAAATCAAATTAATTACAAATTAGGAATATATGTTTTTCGTTTAAAACTAGTAGGTAGTTAAAATAATACTTATCATCGGTTAGACTTTAGAACACGAAGATACAATATATAAAATAAAAGACTTAACTTGTTAGAAATCTTGTGGTAAAATTATATTTAGGCTAACAAATGATCCAGTAAATCTTTAATAAAATGAAACAAATTTACATGAAATAGTATTAATAACATTCGGATATTTAATGTAATATTAAAAATAAAAGGAAATAAATTCGTAAATTGATTGGACCCTTTTTCGTAAATAAATGCAATCATCTTTTAAAATGGAAAATGAGTATGACGAAATTAAAATGTTAGAATTTAAATTAATATTATATTGAGCATAACTTAAATTAAAATCTCATTTAATTTACAAATATATAGTGATAAAATAATGATTATAATTAAATAGCAATGGAAAATTATTAGTGCTTATCTACAATTAAGTTTTGCAAATTTAACTAATAACAAATTAGAATCATGTGTTTGGTGTTTAAACCAGATAGATAAGTAAGACTTATTAAGTAGGAATAAAAGAACGTGAAGTCATATAAGCACAGATTAAACACTAAACTTATTAACAATCTTATACTAAAATTATCTTTTGTCCAATAAATGATTCATTAAATCATTAAATTATACACATGAAATAATAATTATAATACTTGAATGCTTAGTACAAAATTAAACTTAAAGGAGAATAAAATTGTCTATGAATAAGTTACTTATTATTAATACCTAAAATCTAAAGACTATTAAGACTAAATCATTTTAAATTACTAACGCCAATATGTAACAAGATATGCTATATTACCAATTCAATCTGAATAAATAAAATATGTTATATTAATCTTTTCGTGAAAGTAAAATTATATTTACAAGATTATAGCTTAATAAATTAAACTAAGTATCATTACTAAACAATTATTTTAATTGTATGTTAGTTACACTAGTAATCAAATAAGAAAATTTGATAAAACAATAATGAAAATGATAGTATAATTAAGACAATAATTTTCGATTAAATAAGCAAATTATAATACTGTCTAATACGAATTATTGTAAAATTTAGAATCATTGTAAATATCATTTGAATAATAATTATAGAGTGGTAATAGCAAAAATATAATTTTATTAATAGTACAACTTAAGGATCACTTAGCAATAATATAAAAGTTAAGGAAATAAAATTAGATCAAATCAAATCTAATAATAAAAATAAATTGATGGTATGATTAATTACAAATTAACTTTTATCGGTTTAAGTAATAAGAAATAAATGTTATAATAATGATGAAAGTATTAACACCAAGTAATTATGGAAAAATTGTTAGCGGTTACTTATTATAACTAAATAAGCAAATAGATACATTGGAAATAATGATAGTAACATTTGAATAATCGATATAACGTTAAGTTATTCTTAATTAGTACATGAATTTAAAATCTATCTAGTTATAATAATATAGTTTCATTTGGAATTAAAATTTGATTTTATTAAAATAAATAAATAATAATAAAATAAAAGGTAAGATAAATAATTCGAATAATTAAATTTCTTAAAATGATGTGAACTGCTTATATATTTTACAAAGTAAATTATCAGATATACACTAGTAAAGATGGAAGTTAAAGACTAAATAATTTTGATAAAATCAAATTAACACTTGGTTAATCGTAATAAGTTTGCACTTAGTTAATCCAACACTGGGGAATAGTGAGGTTGGTAATTCTGATGTGTTCGGGTGATACTTGTCAGGCGTCGCGAACCTAGACAGGGCAACTGCATTCTTGTATCACTAGGCATTGAAGGGAGACTTGCTTCTATTAGTGAACTAATAGATCCCAAATTTTAATGAGAAACTTTATTATTGAATATCTTCTAAAAGTACTTCGAACCAGTAAGTTTTTGACTTAGAAATTAGTGTAGAAAATTTTCATGTAAGAAACTTAGACATCCCTATTTGATAGAACTTAAATCAACATAGTTGAATCTAGAGCTACAAATTACAAATTTTAGTTGTAGAGCCATATAGGTTTGTGCTATGTTTTATGTTGTTGTGCGCTTAGACAAGAGATGGGATTATTCTATAAGGTGGGGAGTTTATGAAGACCAGAAGGATGGATCGATTTTCGAGGACGAAAATGATATAAGGTGGGGAGAATGTAACGATCCTCAAGCTCGTCAATGATATTAGACCAGTCAAGAAACGAATTAGACGTTAATAACTCGAATATTAATTATTATGGATTAATCTAACAACGACTTGGATTCGAAACTAGTATCGTTGAATAGATCTTGAAAAGTTACGCAGAATAGACTACTCGAACGTGGCATTCGGATACCAGACGAAGAAGATGTCATTGGTTTAGTTCTTAGTCGTCTTGGCTGCCCTTATCCTTTTTCGGGTGCCTTTAGAATTTTTGGGTCGGCCTTATCTTCCCAACTCGAGAGGATAACCTCTCATCTGTTTTTCTTCTTTCTCCTTTTTCTTTTATCTTCTTTCTTTCTTCTTATTCTTCTGTTCTTCTTTCCTGCGAGTGTTTTGAGAGATCAAAAGTGAGGATTTTGAGATCGAATAAAGAGTAGAAAGATCGAGAATAAGGTAATGGTGGTTGTGTTATTGTGATTGAACTTAAGAGGAATTTGATTCGAGAAATCAACGAGTTAGGGTCTCTGGATTTGAAGCTAGATTGCATGGAGCTAATAATGATGATTTCTAGTTGATATGGGATGAAGATTGAATGGGTATGCTGTGTTGATGATATGAGGCTTTTCTGAATACGAATCGAAGAATAAAAGTTAGGGTTTTTCACTAGAAGTGCAAGGAAGAATTAGAAGATGAAGATGAGGTAAAGGGGATTGAATTAGTGATGGGTTTGTTCGAATTAAAGTCTAGTTGAATGTATTGAAGTTAGTTAGTTATCGGAGCTGTTCTGGGGAAGAATTAAGGAATTAGGATTTGATGTTCTTCCCCAATTTGAGTTAGGGTTTAACTGAGAACTGGTGGTGTTGGTTCAAAAATTGATTCAAGTTCAGAGGTGCTTTGAGTTTGATTAATGGTTTGTGTTTGAATTAAGAGTTGAAAGGTTAGGGTTTTGTAGAAGTTCAGAAGAAAAATTAAATGATGAAATTGAAGGTTTAAAGGATTAGTTAGAGATGGGTTTTTATGTTAATTTATCAGTTGTAGTTGTTGTTGATGAAGAATTGGTGAATTAGAGTTATGTTATGTTCTTGGCCAAAATAGAAATTAGGGGTATTGGTAAAAGCAGAACAAAATTATGGGTGGTTGTTATCTTAAGATGAATTGGTGGAGCAAGTCAAGTGAATAAGAAATGAATTCAATTGCCTGAGCAACACTGTTTTGAGGTAATTATTTATCCTGGTTACTTGAGAAGAGTTTTCCATAATCCATTTTTGTGTGTTTGATGGTTAATGGAAACTGTGGTTGTATCTTAAGTTTGTAATTGAGTTACAAGATATGTTTATGTGTTAGTATGAAATGGAGTTGCTGTTGAACTGATTGTTATAGGTGGAGTTGAAAATGATGATTAACTGTGTTGAGGAGTTATGTTAAGAGATAAAATTGGAGTTTTCTAAGATTGGGTTTAGTCTCAGTTGAAGGTTTAGGTGATGGAAGTTATAGTTATTGTCTGGTGGGGGTTGTATGTACTAGTGTAATGAAATGAGAATGATGAAGTGAATTAGAGGGAGTTTTTGCTAGTGGAGTTACAAATATTATATGAAATGGATGGAACTGTTAGTTGTAGAGAAGAGTTGAGTTGATAGTGAACTATAGATGTTGTTGGTGGAGGAATTTGTGAGTAATATGAAGAAATATGGTTGAGCTGTTATGATGTGCAAGAGTTAGTTAAACTATGAAATGAAAAGGTTGGCATGGTTGTACTTTAACAATTGGTTTGGATGGTTGAGTTAGTCTATGGTAGATGCAAGATTATAGATGGTGATTTCGGTGAAAGCATAGAATTGCTGCTACACTCAGGTAAACTGAATTTGAGTTTGTAAATGAATGAGGTACATGTTGAGATTCAGTTGATTGTATATGGTCATTGGTATTGAAATGGAGAAGTATTATTACTGTTAGAATTCGCAGGTGGTGATGGTTTATTGATTTATGGTTTTGAAGTTGTTAATGAGGTTGCAATTGCAGATTTGAAGATGTTGGTGATAAAAACTATTACAACTGAATTGTAAATAGTGTCAGAGTATTTCTTAGAGCTGCAATTGCAGGTAAACTTAGTTTGCTTTTGTAATTGGAATTCAAAGTTTATTTTAGAATGAATGAATCAATGTTGTTATGTTAAATGAAAGTAAGTATGTAAGTTTTCTAGTTGAAGTGAATCTGTAATAGAAGTTTAGCTTAGGGTTTTTGCATGTTAGTCACCCAGTCAGATATCTGACTGATTTGACCTTAGCTGACTCATTTATCTGAATGAGTTAAGTGAACCATGTTAAACCTAAGTTAACTCACCGATTTCCTAATCGACTCAGTGGACCTTGACCAATTGACCAGTTGACTTGACCTGATATTGACCAGTTGACTCAAACCATGGACTTTGACTGACGTTTACCGTTAGTTGACTCAGCTGACCGTTAGTTGACCTAGGTGGACCAGACCTTAGCTAATGGGCCAGATTTGTGGACTTGGGCTTAGAACCATTAGATATACTTGTTTGATTCTTGTGTGAGCCATTTTGCCTAGACTCTTAGAATGCTTGTATGATTAACAGTTAATTATTAACAACGACTGATTCAAAGGACGAACCAGTGGATCGTGGATCGCGAGGTAGGCGTGGCTTGTCATCAAAAGGTGTGGGAATACATTTGACTCTTTGTATTCATTATTGTTGTTTTTATAAAAGTTTATGATTAACAAACTCATGCATTGTCTGTTTCTGCATTTCATGTTTTGTTTAAAATGCATTATGATAATCCTATCGATTCTGTGAATCTTTCCAGGATTTGGAAAGGACTTGTATTGTTTGTGGTCAATATGAATTGTTATGGGAAATGAGAATTTCCACATGTGGTATATAGGATACGCTCCTTCACATTTATACCTACTTTAATTCAGCTTTTATTGTTTAGAGTACTGGTCACCATGGTCTTGGTGGCGTCCATATCTATTAGGTGTGAATTGCCGGGTACGGATTTACAACCATATTATACATTGTTTGAAGAAGGAGTTTGTCCATATACATGTATGATTATTTCAGTGACTTAGTCACTGTTTAATGTTTTCGGAAAAACATATATTGCTTTCCAAATCTTGCCTATGATTACTTAGAAGGTCAAATGTTAATTATTTCCACTTCAGTTTCTATAACAGATCAGATTTTCGCAGCGAAAGCTTCACGGGGTGACTTCGCTAGTTGATTAACTTCTGTTATATTTATTATGTTGTATATTTTATTTAAAAACTAATTGACTATTATATATGTATCATTTGAGAGAATATCTTGTATATATATTTCTGAGCGGGGTTAGCTTTGGGCTAAGTTTTTGTAGCAGATTTCTTAATTGAAAGTTAAGTGTTTAATTTGGATTTTTAGTGCCTCTTATTTAGTTAATCTTTTGGTTTAGTCAGCTGCTAGCTTAGGGGGCGCTACAGCCCGGCCCATGGGTGCTTCTCCATTATTTTAATGTTATTATTTTCTCTCTCTTATTTTATGCAGAATTCCTCATTTGTCCATATTTTCGCATGCTCGTTCATGCATCATTGTTGAGTACACTTGCACCATTTTATGGGGATTACTCAGTGGTAGTCCAGATCCCCGATTGTTAAATATTTATTACTAATTTATGAAATTCAGTGGAGAATGATTCATGAAACTGAGTAATAAAAGTGAGTAGTTGTTTATTATCAATCCATAGGATCAGCCGTGGATTCGACCATGAATTCAGAATAATAAAATGAGCATTACCATTCCATGGGATCGTGGATTTGACCAAAAAATCGGAGTAATAAGATTATTACCATTCAATGAGATCAGCCGTGGATTCGATCATGAAATCAGAGTAATAAGATTATCCATTACCATTCTATGAGATCAGTCATGGATTCAATCATGAAATCGGAGTAATGAGATAAAATAGATTATCTTCTAGGAATTCAGTGGTGGATGTCACGGTAGAATTAATCTATTAGAGAAGGGATATTAGCCAGTTAAAGCATCATACCCATTCTGAAAGGTGCATAGTCAGAGAACATCGAGTATTGCCGAAGTCCTGAAGGCGTTATTGCTCTCAATCTTACGGAGAACTGCCTGGATTTATACACGATCTCTCTACATAGTCAGGGAACAGTGAGTTTCATAGATGTCCTGAAGGCGTTATTGCTCTCAATCTTACGGAGAACCTCCCAATCGTTCTTCTATGTAGAGGGGGGTCTCTCTCATGTAGTTAGGGAACCGTGAGTATCACCGACGTCCTGAAGGCGTTAATGCTCTCAATCTTACGAAAAACCGCCAAATTATGTTATTATACATAGAGGGCGTGATGAAATATGAGGTATCGAACGCTCAGCTAGTGGAGGCCTTTCGAAAACAAATTCACCATGGATCGTAAAATATGAATTATCACATGCCTGATAGCCGTGTCAGAAACATGCAGTATTATGATTTTACAATTTTAACCTTTGTTGAAAATCCACCATCTACAGTTGTGAGTGAGACTTGATTGACGAGAATCAAATGATGAAGATGTCTAGATGATGGAGAAGATTGTATGGTTATTAGGTTTAAAATAGAATAGAGGGGTTGAATCTGAGAAGATCAAATTAGGGTTTGTAGATTTGATTGTTGTTCTGAAGATTTAGAAGATGTTATTTAGAGCTATGGATAGATGAAGAATCTTGGGTAGAAGTTTAATTGAAATTTTTCAATCGAGTTGTTGATGAATTAAAGAGTTGGATTTTTGTTCAAAATTCATAGAACAATTGAAAGACGAAATTGATGTTCTAAGAAGATTGATTAGAGTTGTGATTGTCGTGAATTAGGTTTAGACTGAAGAATTACTTGAGTTTATTAGTTATGGTTCTGGAATTTGGTAAGTTGAAGCTGATATTGAAGTTTGAGGTTGATGAGTTGTAGGTGGTAAAGAATTATGGCTCAATTATGTTGGTAAGAAGATGATGAACATTTTATTAGGGTTGAGATGGTTATAGAGTGGACGAGGAAAGGAATTGGGGTCTGCTATTTTGTTCAAGGAACCTGAACTGAGGTAAGTCTTCTTTACTGAATTGAAGATATTTATAATCATTTTTATTATGTTCCTGTTTGAGTATATGAAGTTGATTGGCATGTATTAGATGTATGAGTTAGGTATGAATTGTGAAGGTGGTGTTGAAACAGAACTGGAGATGGGTTATAGGTGGTGTTGTCTATGTAATTGAATTGCAGGTGGAGATGTAATATTGTGAATGAAATTACTGAAATGAGTTTAGTGGTGGTGGTGATGATGTTGATGTTACATGGGAAGAGATATGTACTGGTGGAGATGGAGGTTGAATTTACATGGGTAATGATTGTAGTTAAGGTTGTCATATTAGGAATGGTATTACATGGAGCGGTTTTGGGTATAGTTGGTGGTATCTCTGATGAGTTTGAGAAAATGAATTGGTTGTATCTACTAACAATTGTATGTGCAGATGAAGAGTGTGGCAGTGATGTCTGAAGTGTAAATGGAACTGTTGCACATGGAGTGTGGTTGTAGTCACTGAATTATAAGACTTAAGAAATGGTGATGTTGTGGATGGAGTTGCAGATTATGAGATTTAGTTTATGTGTTTGCTAGTTGAGCAGATTTAAAAAGGATGAATGTTTGTAGATGCAGACAGACAGTGTTGTCTGAGTTGAATCTTAGATGTAGAAATTACAAGATTTTTGAACTGGTATAAGTTAAGAGAATTGGGAGAAAGAGAGTAGTTGGAATGTTGCTTAGCAGTGGCCTTAATGGAAGCCGGCAACTGCATATCAAGGTAGGTTGTGTTATTTTTGTAAGTCATTTTGAGTTTTAAATTGAATGAATGAATTGATGCAATGAGTAGATTGAAGTTGAACTTGATCAGTAGAGTTATAGAGTTAGAGTTGCAGCTGTGTGAGAAGAACCCTTGGTCTGTCTGACTGAGCTTATTCAACCTGATTTTTTTTTGTTTAGCTAACTCAGTTAATCTGACTGAGTCGAGTTGACCTGGTAACCTGAGTTAAGTCGGTTTGACTCAAAACTCGTTCAGTTGACCTTGACTAGGTTTGATCTTTGACTCAATAGACCTTTTGACCAGGACTTTGACCTTGATTATGCGTTGACCGCTAGTTGACTCCCTCTGACCAGACATTGACTGTTAGTTAACTCATTTGGACCGGGCCTTAGGTTAATGGGCTGGTTTAGTGGGCTTGGACTTGGGACTAGTTTTTCCTATAATTGATTATTTGGACTCCTTATAGTCCGAAATAACTTCTGGCTTCTTCTACAAAGTTATAAATATTCATTAGACATGTCTAATGGACTATAGAACCAACCTAATTGAATTAGTAAACCTTAGCTATGTTGAAGATAGAGAATAAAAAGGTGTAAAGTCTTAAATGAGCTTAGAACCATTAGATAGTTCACTTAACTTATAATTGTAACTTGTATAAAATTATGTTATGAGCCTTGTGTGAGCCCTTTGGCTAAACTATTGGAGTGCTTGTATGATTAACAGTTAATCTTTATTAACAACGATCGACTCAAGGATGAACCAGTGGATCATGGATTTCCAGGTAGGCGAGGCTTGTCATCAAAAGAGGTGGGAATCAACAAAGAACTCTCTTAGATTCTTATGGTTTTATAAATATTTATATTATGACTTTATATTGTGAAATTCATGCATATCTTTGTATTCTTTGTGTTGTATGAGATGTGTGCCGACACAATATCCAGTATTCTATGGCTAGGGCGATACACCGCAATATTACATGGCCAAAAATTATTCTTCCTTTATATCTCATTCCATGGCTAGGGCGATACACCGCAATATTACCTAATCGGTGTGGAATTGGCATCAATATTACTCTTCCTTATATGCGGAAACACACATCTCACACATGGATGTTTATTGTTCTTTATGGATGTTTACCGTTCTTTTAAATTACTTTGAAAAAGTTAAGTTTCTACAATATGTTTTACTATCTTTCCGTGTATTGTCGTCTTTCGATAAAACCTGCATCGTCTTCAAATCATAATAATGATTACTTGAAAGTTAGTTGTTATTTCTACTGGGCACCCCTTTTAGGGATGATGTGCTCACCCATTCCCACTTTCAGTTTCAGAGACAGATCAGAGTTGCACAACGGAAGTTTCAGGGCGTTGGGTATTCTACTATGTTTATTATGTTGAATATTCTATTTGCAAACCAAATGACTATTGTATATGTATAATTTGAGAGGAGTTCTTGTTTATATATATTTCGAGCGGGACTAGTTTTTGGGTTAAGTTTTGTAGCAGATTTCCTAATTGAATGTTTAAGTAAATGATGTAGACCCTTAATGCCTCTTTATTTAGTTAATCTCTTGTATTAGTCAGCTGCTATCTTTAGGGGCTCTACAGTATATTTTATTTGTGTGTAACAAGCTAAGATCAATCTAACGGTTGAAATATATTAGTTTGAATCTTAAATCAGGTTTCATCTAACGGTAAATATTGATTGCTTTGTTCCAAAGTTATCAAACCCTGATTTAAAGACTATATAAGGGAGAACTCTAGAAAATGGGAAACCTAATCCCTACACCTTTTGTGTGATACTAGTTGCGACTAGAGTCGATTATCCTTTAACCTAGGTTTTTCCTAAAACCATTATAGATTAAAGACTTCATTGGGATTCTGAAGCCAGACCCAACTATTTTCTATGTAGTTGCGTGTTCTGATCTTACTTTATTCTATCGTATTGAGTATTATCTTCTCTAAGATATGCTTGAGATTTATCTCCGATAGGTAATATATTAAAAGTAATCACAAATATCTTCGTCTCATTCTTTGTGATTCCGCAATAACTTGTTATACTACCGTATAGTTAAGTTATTGTTAGGTGATTGATGTTGTTCTTAGGGAATGTATCAATTGGTTCTTGTTCACCTTGATTTATCAAAATACGGAGAAAAAAAACTCGTAGGTATTTCTGTGGGAGACAAATTTATCTATTCAATAGACTTTTTTGTGTGAGACATATTTGTTTATCAAGTCTTCGACTTTGGGTCGTAGCAACTCATAGTTGTGGGTGAGATCATCTAAGGGAATCAAGTGCGTAAAGTCCTGCTGGGATTCAGAGGCGTAAGGAATGCGACTCTACCTTAATCAGTGTGAGATTGGTTAGGGATTAACTATATTTCATTCCGAAGTTAACTTGTAGTAGGCTAGAGTCTGTAGTTGTTTAATACAGTGTGGTGTTCAAATCTGGACTAGGTCTCGGGATTTTTCTGCATAACAAAACTTCTTGTGTATGTATTATTTCTTTTCAGTATTATATTTTCTATATAATTGAAATATCACAGGTTGTGCGTAGTTCAATCAATTATATAATCCAACCTTTGGTTGTTGACATAAATTGATTGACACTTGAACATTGGTCTTTGGTCCGTTCAAGTTGTTTATCATAATAATCAGCCTCGCGGATTTCTATCTGTTTTATTTTCTGATTACATTGAGAAACAGAGATATAACTCTTGGATGTATTTTCTTGATTGAGTCTGACTGTCTAGTTGATTCTCTTGGAAATATATTGGAGTTAGTCCGTACAGATTGCCGAAATGAAATATTGGGTGTGGTTGTTAGACCCCCGCTTTTTCAGTGTTCTTTGTCAAAAACTAAAAGTTTTAAAAGAAAAACTTAAATAGTGGAATAGAGATACTTTGGACATACTACAGTGAAACTCCAAAATATACTGGTTGAAATTCAAATTCCAGATAATGAGGCAGAAGATAACAACTTGTTGGAGGAACAACTAGCCGACAAAGTGAAGTTTGAAGCTGAGTTTGAATGATAGCACTTATGGATGAAATTTCTTAGAGAATTAAATAAAAAACTCAATTCCTCAAAAAAGGTGACAGAAATACAACATATATATTTCATGAGAACTACTACTGCTAGAAATAGGTACAATAGAACAAGATAACTCTATATTGATGGTTTTTTTTTACTTTTGACAAGTCTAAGTTGCCGGATCATATTATCAATTTTTATAAGACCTTTTACTAGGATGAATTGTTATTAGGCCTACTCTGGGCGATATAAACTTTGATCAGATTACTTTACCTGAATCTGTTTTTTTGGATGAGATGATTACTAAAGATGAAGTATATACTACAATTAAGAATTTTGGTCAAGATAAAGCTCTAGGTTAGTCTGGATTTCCAAATATGTTCTTTTATAAATGATAGAGATTTCTAAAAGGTGATATTATGGAGACTGTTAAAGAATTGTGTACCAATTGTATGATAGATACAAGAAACAACTCTACCTTCATTTCCTTAGTACCTAAAAAATATTATATAGAAACTGTGAAAGAATGTAGACCCACTTGCTTTTAACAAGTGTTTACATGATTATTTCTAAAGTATTAGCCTCTAGACTGAAGCTTTTTATGAGAAAGCTAATATATCTAGTGCAATGTGCTTATGTTGAAGTAAGATGGATTATTGATGGGACTTTGGTCGCAAATGAGATGGTTGATTCAAGATTAGCTTTTAGTAAGCCTGGTATCATCTGCAAAATTGATCTATATAAAGCCTTTGATAGAATAATTTTAGAGTTATCTAGAATTGATGTTACAGAAAATGGGGTTTAGTCACAAATGGTGCAATTGGGTTAAATTTTGTTACTCCACAACCTCCTTTTTGGTATTAATAAAAGGTTCCTTTTTTGGGTTCTTCAATAGTTCTAGGGGGGTCAGACATGGGGATCTTGTTAGATCATTGCTCGGTTGAACCCACTAGCATTTGTATGTCAAGTTTGTTATCAAATTTAAATGACAAAACGCATTCTTTATTTATCCTCCTAAAAGTCAGTTTCAGACTAGATTAGGTTTAAGAAGTAGAATGAGGGAGGGGACGTTGGTTGGGGACAAAAGAAAAAGGGTTAAGAAGTAGAATATAAAATCAAAGATATCCTTGAAGAATGAAGAATGAATACTACACGAAGACATCTTGGATAACTTCATTAAATGTTAGTAACAAACACTTGAATCTCTTGTTTACTCTACCTCTCTATCTATCGAAACAAGTAAAGTTCTTACTTTATTGAACAATTCCGATGATAGTATAGATATACATTTATGTATAGACTCCAGGATATTTGAGTTAAGAATTTCGTGAGAATAATTGTTGTCCTTGGAAAGGTCCTCATGTTGTATATAATGAGAATACGAATTCGACGAGCCAAGAATTGCTCAATTTCGAGTTATAGTGAAAAGATTATGAGTAATTTATTAAAGCAACACTTATTTTGTGTTGCTAAGGCAGTTCGTGAATAGGAAATTATACATGAACTTTTGGCAAAGTTCGTGAACCAAACGGGAAATACGTGACTAAAGGACTTTTTGTCAAACACTTGGTGCTTCCTTTCCTAAACAAGGTAACTTTGTTTTCAAGCAACCTAGCCTTGATCATTTGATATAAATAAAGGTTTCAAGTAACCACAAAAACTATCCCTTGGAAAATTATGTGTGTGTTGCATAAGGTTGTTTTCCATATTTTTGTTTTTCATGAACAAGAGTGAAATTTCAAAAGACTTTACGTGGGGAACGTAAAGTACATGGAAGCTATCTTATTTGATAGTTACAGAACCTGTTTCTAGATGCTTTTCATAAACCCTAGATTTGATTGAACAAGATATCTCTAGATTAAGTGATCTTGTCAGGACGAATCAATTACGTTACAGAACTGTAAACTCTAATTGTTGAGGAGCATCTTCTAAAGAAAGTTAACGTTCTGCTAGAATATTTTCAAGAGTATCTTCTAAGGAAAATTGGTGTTCTGCTGCAAGATTTACAAAAGCAAATCCCAAAGAGAATCGATATTCTGTTAGGAGTTTTTACAGGTGCACGAATACGACTGAAGCAGGTATGAAATGAGATAAGAATTTTTAGGGGCTGATCCCTTCCAGGAGAGTAGGTTACTGCGATGTGTTGTTTTATCTCAACCTTGTTGAATCACAACAATCAAATCTTATTTTATCTAGCAGCTAATCTTTCTCACTTCAGAAGTGATTTTTATAATGATATATAAGTAACAGTGTATTAGGGTTTATAAAAACTCAAATTGGTTACAGAATATTACTTATATAATTGAGGAAATAAAATAGCTTGAGATGTCGAAACAATTTAGAACTTCTTCTAATCTTTAGCCACAGATAGTTGAGGACTCTTAATATAGGACCGTCAAAGTCGTTATTCTTGACACTTCCATCTTGCTATTCTTACAAGTTTTACTTTTCCTTGGTAAACACGGATTATCACTACAAAAGACCTCATGCTCTTGTCTAGGTTTAATGCGGTATGTTTGACCTGGTCAACCATAATTGACCTAAAAGTCAAAATGACGTTTTGTTTTGCTTTCCGGTTGTTCTTCCATTCAACCGCAGTACCATTTTCTTTTGGGGCACAAGTGCTACACTCCCGACAAATACTTCTGAAATTGGACTCCCAAGTGCTACATTAGATCCATATTTTCCTTTTCTCATTTTATTTTTTTATTAATAAACTAACACCGGATCCTAAAGCAGAAAATACGGTGAAACGGATAGAGAGAAATGAAAAACTCAAGAACTAGGACAACTATTATTGTTTAGATATGGGACAATGAATCTGAACCTTTAATCATTTCCTTTTTCACCTACTATTAATTCCGATGTTAAAATTATTCCCCTCTCAACCATTAAGATTATGCCACCTCATGTCCAAATTTTGGACTATCCCTATTACCACAGCTGTAGACTCTTCCAGAGAGAAATAGGGGGAATGAACACAATAAAAATGGAGTACAAATTAAATTCAATGTTAATATTATAGTGCGATGTTTCATATGATCAAAATGGGCTCTCATAACTTCTCCCTTAAATACCCTATAAAAAATTAAAAAAAATCTTACTAGTACAACCGTTGCCACGGTGGAAAGGCCGACCGATGATGGATTTTAAATTTGATATTGTTATTTATACTCGTTGCGTAGATTTTTTTATAACCTTTTCAACGAGATAAAATTTATAAAATTCTAAGGCACGGATTTTTAGATATGTTATATTAAAGTTTGTTTTCCAATTATACCCCTTCAAGAGTAGGATACACAAAGAGTTATAGTAATTTGACTAAAAGGGAGGGATAATCTTGTCTAGTGAAAAAGTAACCAAAAATAAACCACATGAAAATCAAATTCAATCTTTTTATCAAAATTTTTAGGTTCATTTTACAAAAAAGTGGTCATAAAAAAGACTTCCTCCCATCGGGCCCTCCGGTCGGCCGGCCCAATTAACAGATAAATTATTCAGCTTTGCTTCTTGTTATAATTCACAATCACACAGACCTATCACTTCACCTGCTACATGTGCACTAAATTGATGTCTGAAAGGAAGTTTCCTTTCTTCTAAATAAGGGAGGCAAAACATTTCTTCCTGTACACCTTGCATCACTCTTTCTTTCTCTCACCCTCTTACCTCTTAATTTCTTCCCCTCTCTCTCTTTATCTTTGAATTATAAATTGTCTCTCTGTAATAACAAGGGAAAATTCCAAGTCCCATGTCTTAATTCTGGTTCCTACCTTACAAGAGGTCACATGTGAAAGAAGAGAAATCATAATCGCGTATTAAATACGCTCTTCTGATATCTCTGATTTTTTTTCCATTTCAAGAGAAAGTTTTTCAAATTTGGTTATGGTAATCATGTACGTCTTATGGATCTTGTCATGACTTTATAGGGTTTTTATCTTACATTTACGTGCCCATTAGTTATATGGTCACTATAAGTCCGACTGTGAAATGAGAATAAAAGTTTAGAAGAATCACATGCATGCATTTATGGTCTCCATTTGCAATTTTTCTTCCCACCTCCTCCAACTCATACACAATTTATGAAGGCACATGAACGGAACAGTGACATGGAACGGGTACAATCTACTACCACCACCTAAACAAGAATGTGTACCAATTTGCAAGCGACAGTGTATATCTTGTGAGTTAAACTATGCTACACATGCCTTAGTTTAAAAAAGAACCAATCAAACTTGGAGTCGTGGACATGGCAGCTACCTAGGTGAGAAGGTGAACTGCCCATCTAGGCCGGCTTTGAATTTTACCATCACAGACCAGCGGTTCTTACTTTTTTTTCTCCATTTACTTGTTTCCCAAGTGAAATCTCGAATTTTGTTTTTCTAGTAAAAATACAAAGATTTAGTGTTGACTTTAGTCTTCTGAGCTGCCAAGCAGAAAAGGTGCAAGATTCTTGGGCAGAAGGAAAAAGTTCGCAAGAGAAAAAGCACTTAGTCAAATATAAATATGTACAAAAACCAGATGTCATCTAGTTAATTACTCATGTCTCAATCAACCAGTTAATACTCACACCAGCCAAGATTTATTTGGAGAAGCGGCAGGTTCAAGTATTTCACTTGAACCGAAAGAAAATCCATATTTTACTCCGGTCAATGTCCACAGCTTAATGACAGAACTCGGCCAGTAAACGAAAAAAAGATAACAGTAACAATTAAGATGGCACGGTTAACAAAAAAAAAGAAGATTCCTTCTTACATTTATTATCACATTATCTCACATGTTCAATGCTATTTTCGTGAATAAAAACCAAACCGTAACGGATTTGAAGTTAATATTTTGAGATATGTTCCTCTTACCAAGTTTTATATGTCTATCAAAAATGAGCATATTCCGAAATATGAAACCTCACAATCTAACGATTTTAATTTCGACGGCCAGAAATTCGTTGATTTTCAACGGCTCATTTTCAAAATAATAGATGGAGGTGTTATATCTTTCAGAATACGTTCATTTTCGATAGGAACGTAGAGATATGTATTATTAGTAACGTATCCCTAAAATATTAGCTTCAATTTCGTTACAGTTTGATTTTAATTCGCAAAAATGACATTGAATGTGTGAAATAATGTGATAATAAAAGTGTGAGGGAATCCCTCCTCGTTAACAAATCCAACAAAATATCATTATATTCTCATTTCGTGGTAAGTTTACATTGCAAGACCAGAAACTCAACCCTAATTAAGTCCCAAATATGCATTTGTTGCTGCTTCGTATCTTCAAAGCTAATACCAAATTCCACATGATTACCAAACCACATAATATCATTGAAAACTGGCTGGGTAGGGGATTGCCGGACGACGTACCGACTGTGGAATATGATACCCATTGTAGCTTGCAATATTCAACAAAACCCTTTAAAAATAAGATTACATGATGGTATGGTGTCACCGGTGGTAAAGTTACTAGATGATTTTAGTACCTGATGTTAGTGGTAAAGTCACTAGCACTAATTTGCCGGCACAAAATTCTTTTTCCTTCAAAAAAATAAAATTATATAAACAATTTAATTAGCAGAGAAATTAAGAGTTAAAAAATCACATAATTGTTTTTGTGCATTTTTTAATTAAACAAAAATCATCAATAGGTAATAAGGAAAAAAGAAACAAAAACATGAAACTACTAGTTTAATTAAAAGAATTCAGAAGTGTTGTTATGATCTTCATCATCATCACAACCTAAAGAGATTTGAAACAATCCTCCTTCCTCTTGACCTTGAGGAACAATACTCTCATCAAACAACCAATTCTCAATGACTGAGAACGGTACTGCTTCACTTTCAGATTTCATGATCAGCTGATTATCTTTACGTTTTTCATCATCTTGGAAATACAGATCAGTACTAGTTTGATCATCAACTGTAGAAGACATTGACTGAGGAGTAGTGATAGAGTTAGAAGAAGAATCAAACCCAAAAATAGATTGATCAATTGCTTCTGGTTTTGAGGTACTGCCTTCGACATCACTGCTACAAGTTGTGGATTCAGTCTTGGTAGTTTTAGTTCCAACCCCAATATTTGATGATGATGAATTAGTAGTGGTAGCCGTAGAAGCAGACTTTGGAGAATTCTTCATCCAACCTTGAAGTAATCTTGAGATATTTTCAGTACTAGATGCATATGTAGCAGTAGAAGATGCAGCTGCTGGTGCTGCTGCTAGTGGTGGTGGTGGATTTGCTTTGACAAAATAAGAATCAGAGAATGAAATCTGTGATGAAGAAGAACTAAATGATGTAGGGATTGTTAAAGACTTGTCATCAAGAGATAATGCATCACTTAAGGCTTTCTTGGCTGTGTGCATGTCAGTTTGGAGTCTTCTTTCCCACTGTCCTTTAGGAATTGCTGATTGCTGATCAAGATTAGAGAACCCATCATTTCCAAGACCTGATTCCAGTTTTCTCAGCTTCTTTCTCAAATGGGTATTCCAGTAATTCTTGATATCATTATCTGTTCTTTGTGGAAGATATGATGCTATTGCTGCCCATCTGTGTACAATACCAAATGAAACACCATTAGTATCTGCATTTCTAACAGAGAGAGACACACGGAAAGAGGGATCATGAATATACATACCTGTTTCCCAAAAGAGCTTGAAGATGAATAATCATCTTTTCTTCATGATCAGTGAAATTACCACGTCTGATCCCTGGCCTTAGGTAATTAGTCCATCTAAGCCTGCAACTCTTACTGCATCTTAACAACCCTAAAATAACATCAAAGAAGAAGACAGTGTGAGTCAATTTAGCTAATTAAAATTAATAAAATACTCTTAAGAAAAATATTTAAAATGAAATAAAAAATTAGTAGTAGTGCAGAATAATCATGAATCCCAATGAGAATGTAGGACCAAAACCCTAATTGTTTTTTATATGATCACAAAACCCATTGAAGAATTAAAATGAAAATAAGCAATGTATGTAATACCTGTATGTGTGGGAACAGCTCTCCAATTCCCAGGACCGTGTTCTTGAATGTAAGAAACTAGAGCTATGTCTTCTTCAGGAGTCCATGGACCTTTCTTCACTCCTGTTTTATCACAGCATGGTGGCCTACCCATTTTCTAAATCTTTCTCTCTTAATCTCAGACAATCTAACTAACAAACAAACCAGTGTTTAAGCTAGAACAACACTGCCGGACTCTTCTCTTTCCAGAGCTTCTTATTGTTTGAAGAAGAAATGAGCAAGCGTCCAATGCTATTGTTTCTCGGTCATATGTATATATAGAAGAGGACTACTGGGTCTAGTACCATTGACCATCAAAGAAAGAGAGTGAAATACAGAGAAGGATTGGGGGGATCGAGAGTCAAAAAAGATGAAATGAAAAGCATTTACTATTTAAGTTTTGCAGGAAAAAAGTCAGCCGTATCAATGCTTATTCTGCTGCAATTCACATTTCACAATAACGCGTGGCATTCAATGTACCAATAGGCAATAGTAATCCAAAATCATGCTGCATGCTTAATAAATAATCCCTCCAAAAACCCACTACAGCTGCTAGTTGTATCTACTTATCTTGTCAAGTAGCCATTAAGTTTAATCTTATAGCTTTTCGTGCCTACCATTATCAAGATTGAATCAAAAACAAAGAGTTTCATTGAATGAGTTTTCATTTATATAACATGAATACAATTTTTGATGATATTTTGATTACAATGAGAAGTGAATATATATATAGAGATTACAAAGGGAAGAAAACAACTATGCCTATGGAGGCTAACAACTATGCCTATGGTGGCTTCAACTATGGTAGGCTATGGTGGATTCAACTTAACACTCCCCCTCAAGCCGGTGCATATATGTCGATCATGCCTAGCTTGCCAATAAACTTCAGAAACACCTTACTTGGAACTGCTTTAGTTAAAATATCAGCAACTTGATCTTCCGATCTAATTCTAGGTAACTCCACGATCTCATTGTCCAACTTCTCTTTAATGAAGAACCTATCTATATCCACATGTTTTGTGCGATCATGATGAACTGGATTGTGTGCAATATCACACGCCGCTTTGTTATCACAGTACAAACGAATTGGTTTCCTGGGAGGATACCCCAATTCAGTTAGCAGACGTTTTAACCACATCACTTCGCAGATACCCAGCGCCATACCTCGCCATTCAGCCTCTGCACTTGATCGTGAAACAACTCCTTGTTTTTTGCTTCTCCATGTAACAAGATTACCCCCAACGAAGGTAAAATATCCTGAAGTAGACCTCATATCATCGCATGACCCACCATAGTCAGAATCAGTTTATGCCTCCATACTTTTGAAGTCTTGACCTTTCTTAAACAAGATCCCTTTTCCTGGAGCAGACTTCAGGTATCTTAGGATTCGTATTACCGCATTCATATGTGTTTCTCCAGGATTATGCATGAATTGACTAACAATACTCAATGCATATGCAAGATCGGGTCTTGTATGTGCCAAATACATTAGTCTACCCACGAGCCTTTGGTATCTTCCTTTATCAACAGGTACTTGGTTGCCATCCGAACATAATTTCAAACCTGGCTCTACTGGTGTATCTACAGGTTGACATCTTTGTCATACCCTGTTTCCTCCAACAAATCAAGGGCATATTTTCTTTGTGACAAGAAGATTCCTTCTGTTGATCGAGATACTTCAATTCCAAGGAAGTATTTTAAAGAAGCAAGATCTTTCATCTGAAATTCACTTGATAGATAATTTTGGAGAGCCTTTCTTTCTTCTGGATCATCTCCTATAACTATCATGTCATCTACATATATGATTAGGGATGTAATCTTACCTCGATTTTTCTTTAAGAATAAAGTATGATCTGAATTTTCCTGACGATAACCAAATGCTCTCATAGACTTGGTAAATCTTCCAAACCACGCTCTCGGAGATTGTTTCAGACCATACAATGCCTTCTTTAACCTGGAAACTTTTCTGTTATGCAAATCTGACTCCATCATTCCTGGTGGAAGCTTCATATACACTTCTTCGGACAAATCTCCATGTAAAAAGGCGTTCTTGACATCAAACTGTTGCAATGGCCAACCCAAATTTGCAGCAAGAGACAATAAGACTCGCACTGTATTCATTTTAGCTACAGGTGCAAATGTCTCATTATAATCTACACCATAAGTCTGGCTATACCCTTTATCAACCAATCTTGCTTTAAAGCGTTCAATTTCACCATTTGCCTTGTATTTAACTGTAAAAACCCAACGACATCCAACGGCTTGCTTTCCTTCTGGACATTCAACCATGTCCCAAGTACTATTTTCTTGTAAGGATTTCATTTCCTCGATCATAACTTCCCTCCATTTTGGATCAGATAATGCTTCCTGCACGTTGTTAGGAATAACTATAGTAGACAATTGATTCACAAATGACTTATTTTATTCAGTCAGACGGTGATTAGAGACATAACTACTCATGGGATATTTAGTTTTTGATGAAATATCAGGTTCATACATGGTTTTAGGGATACCTCTATTGCGACGTTCTGGAAATTGTTTCTTTGCAGGTTCAAGAACATCTTCAGCGAATAGTTGGATTGGGGTTGGTGATCCATCTGCATTATCTTCTTCAACTTCATCTGCATTATCTTCTGATCCATCTGCATTATCTTCTTCAACTTCATTTATAGCTTCAATTTCACCATCCGCGATAATTTCTTCCTCACTAACTTCCTGTTCTTTTGGAATTTCTATCACAACATCTTCAATTATGTCTTCTTCATAGTCAAGAGTCTGAATTTCTTTTTCATACTCCCCCTGAAGTTCAGACTTCGAGTAATACATCACCTGTTCATGAAACTTAACATCCAATGTGATGTACATTCATTTAGTTGGAGGATGGTAGCACCTATATCCTTTCTGACTTGCAGCATATCCTACGAAGACACATCTTAAAGCTCGGGGAGATAACTTGCTCCGTTGGTTCTTGTGTAAGTGCACAAAAACTACACAACCAAATATGCGTGGAGGCATGTTTGGAACTGTTGATGAAACTGTTGCCTCACTGAGAGCTTGAAATGGTGTCTGAAAAATAATAGTGCTGGAAGGTGTACGGGTGATCACATATGCTGCAGAGGTAAGAGCTTCACCCCAATAAGTTAACGGCATATGAGCTGATATTAATGAAGCACGCACAACTTCAAGCAAGTGACGGTTTTTCCTTTCAGCTACCCCATTCTGTTGAGGAGTATTAGGACAAGTTGTCTGATGAACAATACCACATTCTCTTAAATAATGTTGAAAATCAGTACTTAAATATTCGCCTCCGTTGTCACTTCGAAGAACTTGAATATTTGTAGGGATTTTTAATAAAATGCCCATGTGGGGAAATGCATTTAAAAAAATGACCACGTTTTTTTCATTATATATTTAATGCCCATGCCGTTATGATTTCCATCCAGATCCGTCATTTTAGTAAAATACCGTGGACTAAGTCAATATCTCATCACACGAGATGAGAAAATGGTGTGCGTAATTACTGATATGCCTATAACTAATGAACGGCTGAAGATGAATCTCATGAGGATGGAGTAATCTCTGTCCGTCCATATCTTCCTGCCTCAGGCTACAACAATATTTTCTCCAGACAGACCCTAACTTGGCCACTGTAGTTTATTCTAGTCGGAGAGCAATAATTCGTGAGAACCACCCACTACAATCACCCATCAAACACAATTGAGATGTCCATTTGATCGTAACCATTATCCCCAAAAAAAAAATCAAATCAATTTGACATACATAACCTTTGGTGATATCACATGTCGGTATTGGTCTTAGGTTTAATACGAAATCTCACATGGAGGAATCATTTATGTATACAGATTTGAGACTGAAATGAAGAAGGACCAGCTAATGTGGACGAAATCACGAAAAGGTTTTGAAGTTTGTGGTTACTGTACATAATGAAATTGGGGCTATCTATGGTCTGGAATTAGGTTAAATTTGGGGATTTTAGATTTCCAAAATTGGATCTGATTGGGGATGTTCTTGCGTAAGGAAAGAATTGATTGAAGAATTTGTTAGCTTGGGTTTGTGGTCATTCTCTGTTGTGAAACTCTTAGTTTAGAAATCACTTGTGTATATGTAACTGATTTCAAGCTGTTAAACCGGTCTGTGTGTTCACCAAATTTGATTATGCTACTTGAACATAATCTGTACGAATCGTTGTTCAGGGGTTTCAGTATGGCGGAAAGCGTAATTGATTTTTTTGGGTCTGACTATGGAGAAATTGCCGGAGAAGATAATGGCGCCGGAGAAGAAAGAGAGCACATTTTGATTTAACTTGGTAGTGAGTCGTGACTCGGACATTTAGCACGGTTTGACTAGGTCCTACTCACACGATTTAAGGGCTTGGATGTATTTTCCTAAGCCTGATTTATTTCCACGTAGCAGTAACTTCCGTCAACCGTTTTTTCAAAATAACGAGATGGAAAAGGTCAAAATGTGGGCATTTAATATATAATGAAAAAAAAGTGGGTATTTTTTTAATTACATTTCCCCACATGGGCATTTTATTAAAAATCCCATATTTGTATTGTATCGTGTGTTGACTAATTTGTGAAACCTCTGAAATAAATTATTCACTTCATCTTTTGATTTCATCAAGAAAACCCATGTCATCCTAGTGAAATCATCAATAAAGGTGACGAACCATCGTGCGCTTCCAAGAGTGTTAACTTTAGTCGGCCCCCAAACAACAGAATGAATAATCATGAATGGAATAGGACTTTTATTTAAACTTGATGGAAATGAAGTACGATGGATTTTAGCTAGTTCACATTCTTCACATTGAAAACTAGAAACATCAACCTTTGAAAAAAGACTAGGAAATAGCCTTTTTAAGTAACCAAAAGAAGCATGCCCTAACCGTCTATGCCATAACCAAATTTGTGATTTCTCCTTCTCCCCCTGAGTACCATTCACAACTAAAGCATTAGATAATCTTTCTGAAATTTTTGAAGCCAAATCTAGATAGTATAGCTTTCCTCTTCTAACCCTAGATCCAATCGTCCGCCCTGTTCGGATGTCCTTAAACACACAAGAATTAGGCCAAAAGATAACAACACAATGTAAGACTTTAGTAATTTTGGAAACTGATAATAGATTATAATTTAGAGAAGGAACGACTAAAACCGAATCTAGACTCAATGTATCAGTAAGATTTAATGATTGTTCTCCAATTACTGGAGCCAAGGATCCATCTGCTGTGCAAACGGAGTTGTGTATGGATGTTTTAAGAGGAGAAACCTGTCTGGAATCAAAAGTCATATGGTCTGTGCAACCCGAATCAATTATCCATGAGCTATTAGGAACAACTTGCGAAACATTAAAAACCTTACCATTGGTTGTTTCCAAAGAAGAGGTTAGATTGCTAACCACATGTGCTGCTGCAGCGGATTTGTTTTTCTTGGGATCGAATTTATCCCACCAATCTGGATACCCGACAATCTCAAAGCAGTTGTCTTTGGTATGACCACGTTTATTACAATGAGTGCAGGTGGCAGACTTATCTTTAATGTTGTATTGACGATGGGTTGCCATTACAGAAGTTTTAACACTAGATACAAGGATCCTTCTCCTTGCTCTGATACCATATCAAGATTGAATCAAAAACAAAGAGTTTCATTGAATGAGTTTTCATTTAGATAACATGAATACAATTTTTGATGATATTTTGATTACAATGAGAAGTGAATATATATAGAGATTACAAAGGGAAGAAAACAACTATGCCTATGGAGTCTAACAACTATGCCTATGGAGGCTAACAACTATGCCTATGGAGGCTAATAACTATGCCTATGGTGGCTTCAACTATGGTAGGCTATGGTGGATTCAACTTAACAACCATCAAGTCTGAAAAAGAAGTGGAGTATAATTCGAGATTGCACTGAGGCTAAAACACCAAGTAGAAGACTAATTTCTTATGAAAGATGTTCAACTCTCTGAAACAAGGATCATTACATAACCAGATGAAAATAAAAAATGAAAACCTCATTTTTAATGGGGCGGAGGAAGCATATATATTCAGACTTTCTAAAGTCAGTCCACAATCCATACTTTTATGGATAGCTAAGTGATAACATTATTTTTTATAACTGAAGTATAAACACTTCAGTTTTTCCGGCTACACTTTTATTTGCTAGGCTAAAAGGTCATATGACATTCACTCGTAGGATTCAAACTTGTCACATCCAATTTTAAAATATATTAGCTCTTGTGGTTGTGAATTAATAAAATACCATATTATGTTGGAAAGAAAAAAAAAAACTAAAACTTGACGAATAAAGTAAGAAAAACAATCAATTTCATACTTAGAAAATAAAACATCTCAAAATAGAAGAAAAAGTGGGATCCTAGTATAATAAATAATTCAAATGCAAAAGAAAAAGTTATCCAACACGTAATGGTTACTCGATGGCTAACGTGTAACCTTTACGCGTGATGGAGAGTAAGCCTCGTGTGGGAAAATTATTTAGCAAAAGTCTAGAGGTCATTCAGAGGCCTTGTTTCCTGATTTTCCTAATAATCCTGTTGGTCATAACCTATGGGATAGATTTAAAACATAGAGATTTAGTTAACGCAAATACTTATATGCAAATAAAGGATGGCGCAAGTATAAGCTTTTAGAGAGGTTCTTCCGGCAGTATTCAACCACTTCAACTTTGTTTTCCTTTTCTTTATAAGCTTTAAAGATTTATTTTTTTTATAGATAAAGGCCTTCAAAAAGGCTAATGATCCCCCTCAACAGTTGGTATGAGCCAAACTGGAGGAACAGACCGGTACATAGAGGAATTGTTCAAATTTTCCCATTGAGCAAGCTCATGTGCAACAGAATTATAATAATGGGGTTGATAAGAAAATACACAAGCTACTAAACTAGAAGAGAAAAGTAAAATATCCTTAAAGATAACATCCATTCTTGAGTCACCATCGAACAGGCTGACAGAAAATTGATCAATGAGACTTTTAACATCACTCTCAATGATGATATTTGTGAATTTTTCCTCCATAGCTTTCTTCAAGACTTCCCATATAGCTCTGGCTTCATCTTCCTTAGCAGACTTTACTTCAAAAACCAAGGAGGCACAAAATGAAGCTTTTCTTGCAAAATCATGCATCACATATCCTGCACCATTGTCTCCAGAAATAACATCATAAGCTCCATCAGTATTACACTTAATCCAACCAAAAGAGGGGGCATCCATTTGTCACACAGACTAATAGAAGTAGTATGAGAGATAGTAAAACAAGGTTTCCTGGTCAAGAGCATATCTCTAGCTCTAGATAAAACTGCTAAATGAGTTTCTTTAAGGTTTTGAAAGACAAGGTTATTTCTACTACTCCAGATAGACCAGAGGACAGCAATAAAGAAATATTGATCTTCATCAGGAAGTTTAGTGGCAGGGCCAGTAAGCCAGTAAGTCAACCAGTCAATAAGAGACTTGTTTTGAAAAACCTGAGTATTGACACAAAAGTAACTGAGAAACCAAACCTTAGTAGCAAAAGGGCAGAGGACTAAAGCATGCATCACATACTCATGAGGATCATTACATCTTTCACAATCAACACTATGCATGGGCATTCTAGTATGTAAAATAGTTCTAGCAGGTAGAGCATTTCTAGCATCTTTCCAAAGAAAAACTTGGATTATATAAGGAACCCTGATTTTCCAAATGTGCTTCCAAATATTGATACATGGGGAGGGCCTAATACCTCTAGTTCCCATGTAGGCAGACTTAGAAGAAAATCTACCACTCTTTGAAAGTTCTCAAGCCCTCCTATCAGGAGTGCTTAACTCGCTTAAGGGAATAATGACAATCTTCTTAACAGAAGCATTATCAAAGTGATTATTTAATCTATTAACATTCCAAGTGCTATTCTGATTATTAATAAAGTAAGAGACTTTAAGATTGGGATCAGAAGGGACTAAGGGGTTTGGTGTGGCAGAACCCAAACTTGGGATCCATTTGTCACACCAAGGATCAAATTGACCATCCCCTACAATCCAGGAGATAAAGGGTTTGATAAACTCCTTAATAGCATGCATAAACTTCCAGGTCCGAGAACACTTACTAGTGCACTTGGCATTCAAAAAATCAGTTATAGGAAAGTACTTTACTTTAAGGATAGTAACTAACATACAATTAGGATTTTCAATAATTCTCCAAGCATTTCTAGCAAGCATGACCAAGTTATTGAGCTCAGCTTTCCTAAACCCCAAACCACCTTCAAATTTAGGGGAGCATAAGATATCCCAACCCAAAAGATGTTTTTTTCTATCTTTTGGTTAAAGGGTTTCTCCCCAGCAAAATTTACAGAGATGAGAATCCATTTGTCTACAAAGATGTTTAGGGATAAGGAAAGCTCCCATTTTAAATAAGGGAATAGCTTGACCAATATGTTTAACTAGAGTAGTCCTAGCAGCTTGGGGCGAGAGCTTATGAAGCCAAATAGAGATTCTTGCATCAATGGATTGGAGGATACCCATATGGGTCTGAATTTTAGAAGCTTGAAACACAGTAGGGGTGCCAAGATACTTTTCTCCTAAATCCCTATTTTGGATATCCTGGATATTAGCAAGTTGAGCTTTCCCATGTTCATGAATTTTCCTACTGAAGAGAATTCCAGATTTATCAAAGTTTATTTCTTGGCCAGAAGCCAAGAAGTATATGTGAAGATAATCTTTGATAGTAGCTTTATAAAAAAGGAGGGAATCATCAACAAACAAAAGATGTGTCATAGCAGGATCATCTTTACACTCTTTTATGCCTTCAACCAGACCTTTAGAAGAGAGGGTATCAATGTAAGAAGATGGATCCTTAGAGCAAACAATGTAAAGATAAGGGGATAGAGGGTCTCCCTTCCTCAGAACTCTTTCTGGTTTGAAATAACCAGTGGGACTACTATTAAGGAGGACTGAATAGGAAACAGAGGAATCACACTGGTTAATAAGTTTTATCCACTGCTCAGACACCCCCATTTTTTTAGAACATTTTCAAGAAAAAACCACTCAAGCTTATCATAAGCTTTGGACATATCAAGATTAATGGCAGCAATGCCTTCAGCTTTGTCATTATGCTTAACAACATATATGGCCTCATTAGATAGAAGAATATTATCATAAATACTCCTCTTGGGTATGAAGGCACTTTAATTTTGGAAGATAATATTATTCATGAAATGCTTCAATCTATTAGCTAAATTCTTAGAGAGGATTTTATAAATAAAGTTACATAAACAAATAGGTCTATACGGATACACCAACTCAACAAGAGGCACTTTGGGGATGAGTGCAATATTGGTATGATTAAAAACTTTTGCTATGTGCCCAGTTATGAAATGGGTTTGGGTCATGTAAATGACTGCCTCCCCAACAATATCCCAGTGTTTTTGATAAAAAAAAAAAAGACAAGTGAAACCATCGGGTCCTGGTGTTTTTTTTTTTCCCATATGAAAAACAACATTCTTAATGTCCTCTGGAGAAAGAGGAGAGTTTAGATGGGCATTATCAGCTTCAGAGAACTTAACATGGAGATATTGAAGAATCTCATCTTGAAATTGTTGAGGATGAGTAGAATAAAGAGTTTTGAAATAATCTATGAAGGAATTACCAATACTATTTCTATCAGTTAGAATAGTATCAGAAGAATCTTTAATCTAGATAATAGCATTTCTCTTTCTTCTAAAGAGAGTAACTCTATGGAAATATGGTGAATTTTTGTCACCTTCCATAATCCATACCTCTCTAGACTTGTCCTTCCAATAGAGTTCCTATAGATTATATAGGTACTCTAATATAGCACTGAGTCTAGCTATAAAGCTAGAATCAGTGGGATTGGAAGTTTGGATATCAACCAAATCCCCCCTGGTGGTAGATATATTGGTTTGAATATTACCAAAAGAGGATTTATTCTAGTCTCTAAGACCTTTCTTGGTGCTCGGAAATTTAGCTTTAAGTTTATAAGCAGGGGAACCTATCACATTGACAGACCAAGAATTAGATACAATGTCTCTACAAGTAGGATCCTCAATCCACTTATCCATGAAATGGAAGGGCCTAGGTATACAAATGTCTTCAAAATTAAAACCTATATGCATGGGGAAATGATCATATGAGTCTCTAGGTAGATTATTGACACAAAGTTTAGGAAATAAAATTTCAGCAGATTGATTAATAAGACATATGTCAAATCTTTCAAGAATAAGGTCAGGACCTTGTTGCATATTAGACCAAGTAAACCTAGGGACAAAAAAGCCAGGATCATGCAAATCAAACACATAACAGAAATTTCTAAGGTATTCAAAATCAGAATCATCAACTTCTAGACCACCATTCTTATCCTCAGTGCCTAAGAGAGTGTTAAAGTATTCTACAAAGAAAACTGGATCATCCCGTGGTATTTTTGATAGTTGACATTGATTTTCCCAAAAGGCTTGTCTCAGACTACTATTAGGTTCACCATAAATGAAATGTATGTGACAAAGTTTAGAATGAATTATGTCAGTATGAAAAGACGAGGGTACCCAAATATACCACAATCTAAAACTTTTCCACCTATAAGTCCTCTTACCAAAAGTGATTGTATATGGACTGAGTCGAGACAATACAACAAATCGGTATTCACACTTTGTGTGATCGTCTATGGATACTAGATCGAGAAAATATAACATCAAAGTGTGATTACTTGATAATAGGTTCGGACTTAACCAAACTCTATAGGATCACTATCAAGTAATACTCTCAGAATTAAGCCACTATAATCTAAACCAACTTCGTATACTTGAGACCAAGAAACTAAACTTATAGTTCACCTAGTTTATCAGTTCAAATTTTTCTTTGGACAAGATTTCCTTGATCATCAGTAGATATAGAAGGTGCTTTCTCATCCTCTTCTGACTTGATGTAGTTAGGCAGACTACTATAATCATGATCTGATTCGGTTGTGACAAGACAGTTTATATCAAAGTCGAGCAAGGACTTTTGATTTCTTCATCAGAAGAAATTAAAAGAAAATCATTAATTAGGGTCATAGGATGAGTCTCTTGACTTTGAGTAAGAGATTTTCCAAGAGATTTTAATTTGACAGTGAGATCCATATATTCTCTTTGGATAAAATATTTAGTTGAATGTCTTTATCTATGATCTCATGTTTAAGAACATATGACTCTATCTTTAATA
Organism: Papaver bracteatum; assembly: GCA_023529315.1. NCBI lineage: Eukaryota > Viridiplantae > Streptophyta > Magnoliopsida > Ranunculales > Papaveraceae > Papaver > Papaver bracteatum. Next base: position 283,945 of record JAJJWX010004051.1, read on the forward strand.
TTAACATTTTCTGTAGACAAAGATTTTATACGCTTTAGGAGTTTAACCAACTCTCTATTAGCATCTTCTTTTCCATCAGAGGCAGACTCAGATGTACTCTTGATTTTTGTATCTCCTGGATCATGAGTCAATGAAGTGGTAACATCTTCAACTTTTGAGTATTCATACTCTTGCATAACATTAATTGAATCATACATAGATTCAATCCTTACAGGTTGGATCGCACCAAACACAGATTGTTAGATCTTTTTCGTGTTTTCCTCCTCTGATGCCAATTGAAAAGATGAGGGTACCCAAATATACTTCAATATAAAAGTTTTCCATCTATAAGTCCTCTTACCAAAAGTGATTGTCTATGAACTGAGTCTAGACAATACAACGAATCGGTATTCACACTTTGTGTGATCATTTATGGATACTAGATCGAGATAATACAATAATCAAAATGTGATTACTTGATAATAGGTTCGGACTTAACCAAACTCTATATGATCACTATCAAGTAATACTGAATTAATGTTTGTGTATTTTACTTCTAATTATAATAAAAACAAAACCATCAGGGGTTAGCCCAGTTGGCCAGGAGCCTGACTCTCAAGTAGGAGGTTAGCGGATCGAGTCTCCGCTCACGAGTTTGGAGATCTCATGAAATACTCCTCTTATGTAAATACTTATATCTTTGTTGTGGGAATGGGCCGGGTATGCTTAGGGGAGTAGGCTCGGTAGCTACGCTGCCAGGTGGCAGGACGGGCCTATGACAAGTTTTAAATAAATAAATATAATAAAAATAATTATAATTGCGAAAATAGAAAAGTAAAAGACACAACAAGATTTTGTTAACGAGGAAACCGCGAATGCAGAAAAACCCCGAGACCTAGTCCAGAATTGAATACTCTCAGAATTAAGCCGTTGTACAAAATCTAAACCAACTTTGTATAGTTGAGACCAAGCAACTAAACCTATAGTTCACCTAGTTTCTTCAGTATCCCTGCACTTCCGACATTCAATAAGTGCACGCACTGGAACAATTCCTTTGGTTCGTATTCCAAACAGTAAAGTAACAACAAATCTGTTCGGTAACAACTCTATTCAATCTCAGTGATATGAGTTTGACAAAGGCTCTTATGTTTACTCCAATAAACTCCTTTGTCGGGTTCCAGATCTATCTATTCAACAACTAAAGAAAGTAGTCATGTTTAGACTAAGCAATCAACCAATATAGAGTCTACCAAGATACTATATAGTGATGCCGATCTACGTAACTAATCAATCAAATCTATCAAAGATAAACCGACTATAGTTGGATCCCAGCCGATCAAGTTTAGTGCACACCAAAGATTATGAAACCAATAATAAATCTTCTTTGCCTTCAAATCTTCTTAGATCTTCAATAAACACCTGCACACCACAACTTGAATCTCTTGTGATCAATCACGCACAAAACGAAGTCTGTTAACAATGAATTATCACAAGATATCTTTAGATCTACAAATAGTTTAAAAGACCCCGTCGACACTTCGATCTAGTTTGAGTGAATCATATATCAGAAGAGAAGATTCTCAAGAATAAACAAACTAGGTGCAATCAAAGTTCAACAACCGTTAGTCAATCAAATCAATCGAAAACTAATAACACTGTAATTATCTAGTTTCCCACCAATGGTACTCGTAGAGCTTCTTGATCCCAAAGAAGTCTTTAAACGAGCGGTCGTAAGAGATTTCACCTAATTAGGTTACTTTCCTCTCCGAATAGATGGCTCCACCAGTAACAACACAACAAGGTAGTTTTCCTGGCTCTTAGGATTAGTTTGCTCGAAATGCAAACTTAGGTATTTATAGACCATGGATGTTTGGAAACCAAGGAATTTCCAAAACCGAATATTCTCAAGATAGGTAATAAAACCCCAAATAGGTTTTCATAATTCTTGGAAATGATATGTCCAATATATTCCAAAATCTCACTAGAAAATCTCCAATTAGTAAATGCACATTACCAATTTTTATTTTCCAGAGATATGCATTTAATTGCTGGTAATTAAAAGAATATAAAATTAATAACCTTAATTAAAAGATTCTTAATTTATTTCGGTCAGGGATCTCCTTGAGTTATTAAGGAATATCTTTGAACAATAAAAGATAAGAATTAATGAACATGTTCAAAGTATGTCGACATCTTTTTCTTTGTAAATCCTTTTTCATATTTACAATCTTGGAAGCGATTTACCACACTTCCAAACGAGTTTAAAATTGGTTTATCTGATTTCCAAGATGACACTGATTATCATAATTAGTTCAACAAGATTTGCAAGGAAAATATTGCCGCACAACCACAAAACTTGGTTAATATAGATTTGTCAGCACTAGGTTGGATTCCACAAGGTGATGATTATTTTCTTTCCTAACCTCCACTAACGGGCGCCACATATATGTATACCTAGTTGTCAAATGGCTTCATCGTCAATTATGCCATGATTTTCTTGGGTTGTGAAAACTATATCTTCAGAAGGAGAGATTATTACAATTCAAATTAGTTTTAAATGTACGCAACAGACTTATCCATATTACGAGATACAACCTACATCGGAGCAGTATTAAAATGATTCGTACATGGATTTTAGATATTTCACTTGTAGCAAATGTCGAAACAGGGGATATCATGAAGTTTGTAAGGCCTGTCACTCTGGAGGGTTCAAGTCATGATAGCATAGGTTCAAGTCATTATGGCATAGTTTCAAGTCGTGGCGACACAGGTTAAACTCACGGTGTTATAGGTTCAAGCAAGGAGGTCAGAGGTTCTAACCATAAAGTTGGAAATCAAAGGAGTCGTGGAAATCAAACAAGTTTTTTTATATATTCCAAATAGAGTGCGAGAGGCTCAACTAGCACCAGGTAATTGAGGCATTGACATGGAATTAAGTGAGGTACAGATTCCTCGTAGTTTCTTGAACATGCAAGCAGCTCAGATACAAATCCATGGTGGTGTCTTGAACATTGAAGAACTTAGGAAAATTACTCTTTACACCCCAATTGCCACAACCTCATCAACATTTCATCCATTTGTACCATTTCAATTTTTTGGAGATGATTTTGATGCTACTCAAACACCATGGCAGATTCAACCCGGTGAATTCTATGCTATGTTGGGCACCCTTGTTGATCCTGAAAACTTAGGGGCATGAATCTGTGGAGGTCAGGAAAATGAAAACAGTATTATGATTTATGTAATTTAATATCAAGATTTTGATATAACTGCTCTTTATTTTTATTAATAAAAATTATTAAAAGTTTAAATTATAATATCTAGATTCGACAGGTAGGATTCTCCGATTAGAATATATGTAATGGTTGTCTTTTCCTAACACCGAGGTATTTTCAACACAATTGGATCCAGAGTTGGCAGGAAACTCTACAGTTAAGCATGCTCGGACGAGGGTAATCTAGGGATGGGTGACCTCCAGGGAAGCTGTTAATGGATGACCGCAGCAATGCTTGTTTAAAACCTCATACTACCTCACAATGTCGGATTACCGCAGTGTCTAAGTGGGGTATCGATGGAGGGTCGGGCAATTACAAATGGTATCAGAGCCAACCATGGGTCACCCGTCGAGGGTGGAATAGTATGCTGGATGGATTGGGCCAGGTACTAGTCTCATGAAGGGAAGGAAACATCGATCTTGTATATATATATATATATGTAATGTAAGTACTCTAAGGAGGAAAATAACATGTACTCTATTTTGGAGATTCAAGTTAATTCTTCTTGAGTAAAGAACCACTCTCCCGAGGTAAGGTGCGAGAAGTCAAATGATTGGTTATCAAGATTCTAAGAATTAACTATGATACCTCGATAAAAATTGATTGATTCACTTAGTCAATAACTTATTTATAATTAGAATTAAAATGTATCGGTATACCTAGTCAGTATCTTCTTTAAACTTAATAATTTAGGTTTCTAAATCTAAACTCAAGGATCTCTAGATCTCAGTGTCGACTTTAAGAGCATTGAATCTACGTTCTCATCCAAACCCACAAATCTTGGTAAAATTAAGTGCCATAGAGACTTATCATTGTTAGAGAATTGCTCGATCGAACTCACAAGTGTTGATATCTCAAGCTTGTTGTCAAATTTAGTTGAGCAAAACTTTATCTTGATTTCTAGTCTACATTTATTCATGGCTCAGATTAGGATAGAAGTGTAAGTTCGTGAACTATTGTCATGTAAAGAACTTCCAATATATTGTGTATGAAATTATGTGAGAAGTTTTCTTTGAATTGTAGAATAAATTTGTGCAACCAGATTGCACCATATGATTTACCATAAAACCACTATTATGTAGTTCTGAAGCCGACAAGATTAATTTATCACAAGAAAAAAATTAGTTCGTGAACTGTCAAAACAGTTTGTGAACTAAAAAGTCATCTCGTAACTTTAGAGTTTTTATATTGACAAGTTCGCGAACGATGCAAAAAAAGTGTGTACTTGAAAGAAAAAAATTGTATAGGAAACATCAAAAATAAACTAGTTCGCGAACTTAATTAGAAAATTAGTTCATGCATGCTGAAATAAATATTATCTAGTACTATCTTAAAACAACCAATTCACAAACTGAGAAAATCAGTTTGTGTACGCGAGTTAATTGAGATATTAAAAATCAAGTTTGTGAACTTTAAAAACTTACTTGACTACTCCTTATAACTTGCCATCTTCTATGGAATGTTCATCATAATACTAAAGTCATGGACATGTATCAATAGATAAAATGGTAGATAATATGAGTAAATAGGATAGTCAGTTTTCACATACCTTTGTTGATGAAGTTTTTATTGATGCCGTCTTCAGTTCTTCAAGGTCGACCGGTGAATTCTGATACTTACCTATTGTGTTATATTATAGTCAGAGAATGACTTTATTAGACTATAATCAAGACATAGTTTTGATCAAGGTTTTTAAATAGTGAATCGAAGCGTGAATCGTTTTTTAGTTTTTAAGAATAGAATCGTATGTTGAAACGTGAATCGTAGATTCATGGTTGATTTTTGAATCATATGTTTGCTTATAAATGATATTGATTTATGTGAAACATTCTACAAAAGTCTTAAGTATTTGTTTATTTTTGATATTTGCTGCGTTAGTTACTAATTAAGTTTGAATAGTTTTAATAATTAATCAAAATAAGCAGTCTGGTATAGTGGTTAGGGGAGTTACTACGGGGTACTAGGTCTTAGGTTCGATTCTTGCCCAACTCTTCTTATTTTTTGTCTCCTTAAAAGGTTAAAATCGCATAAAAAAAAAGAATCTCCACGATTCGGTGAAGATGCGATTCAGTGGACTGATTTGAAGTGAACTAAGGAAATTTGAAGCGAATCGTACGAGTCAACTAGTGACTCGTACGATTTTCAATACCATGGTTTTGATCAAATAATTTTTGACAACAAGCTTGACATACCAAACCTTGTGAGTCTGACCGAGCGATGCTCTAATGTAATATATACTTAAAAGAACCATTGACATGAATTTGTTTTATTTCTCCAAAGACATAAAAAAGACTGTTAAAAAGTGCAATTTAAAAGTTGTTAATTATAAAGGAATGATAATCCTTTCTCCCATGAATCAGGGGGAGACATGACTGACTTATTTACTAAGTCTTTACCTATATTCATTTTCTAAAAGTGCATGACTAAAGGAACTTCCTGGAAAGTCCTCTCACTCTCAACGGAATCAGGGGAAGATGCCAACATAAAGGGAGGATCCAAGGATATTATGTCGACATATTTTACTTCAAAATGTGAAGTTGTGTTGTACTCTTTTTCCCTCCAATCGAGATTAATTTTTCCTATAGGATTTTTGTTACTTGATAAGGTTTTAATGAGACACGATACTACACCACATATTATTAAATGGTAAAGACTTGAAATTACATTGATATTGCTGAATTATATAGGAATCAAATAAATTAAATACGATATTTTGTTAAGCAAAACCACTTCCAGTATCAACATTATGATCCAAAAATTGCACCTCAATAATTTTCAACATGAGTCAACTAATAATACTAATACTATTATTATTTTGTATCGATATGGGTTTTCATCAATCACATATAAAAATAGAAAAGATGTTATGTATGGTTTTTTGCAAAGGCATACTTCTGTACTTATCGTGTTATAATCTTTTCCCTTCGTCGGGATTCTATCCCATTGGTTTTTTTCCATTGTCAAGGTTTTAACGAGACAACTGCGAATCAAACTATATTCTAGGTTTTCTTAATAATGTACTATATTTTCTCAGTCAGGCTTTGTCCCTTTGGGTTTTCCTGGCGAGGTTTGAATGAGGTAATTGACATAAACACATTAGTCATAAAGGAGGGAACTACAGGTGAAGCAATATGTTTGAGAACTATGTTCGAAGCACTATAGGTGAAGCACTGCGTTGAAGCACTAATATTGGACCGCACAAGGAAGAGTGTTGTTGGACATGAGACCATGTATATGCCACCCATATAGATGTAACCAAGGTTTACCGCAAAGATTATATATATAGAGGCTTAACCCTATGTAATATATGTAACTTATCTATTATAAATAAGGGTTCTCCTTCGTTTGTTCATCCGCACTTTAGTTATACTATAACAATAACTCAATATGTATTTAATAATAACGACATTGATATTTTTTATTTTTTTTTGAATCTTTAGTTGATGATCTTCATTAATTATGCAACGTGGTAGTTCAAGCAGGTAATGATCTTGTAATGGATGTAAAGGCCGTGTAGTAAGACAGAAAAAAATTTACTATGTTAAACTAACTTAGCCTAAAATGGGTAGTAATGATATTTATAAAAGATACATATAATATAGTCATCCATTCATATGGATGAAGATGATGTTAAATAGAAAGGAAAAAATTGGATCACTGCTCCAACATTTATGAACGACGAATAAATATAAGGGGAGATAAAATCTATGGAGAATTTATAGGAAACTGGAGTGAAGGAAACTGAAATGAAATTCATGTAGACTTCATATGGAAGAGGTAAAAAAATTTAAGAGAATCAGGATAACATCAAAGTAGGTCTTTCATATGACACAAACAATGAACAACTTATTGAAAAATATAACATATGGAGCGACGCCGTAGGTTTTGGCTGTATAATTATGTGTAGCATTATATAGATATCATGCACGTCAAAAAGAATATTGACAAGAGTTTTATTGGAACATTGATATACATATAATTAAGTGAAGACAAAAGATAACATGCTAGAAGAAATTTGGTGTATTTTGGGATAAGACCAGAATTGGAACATAATACATATGGCAAAGGAACAATACTTTTTGCAGTATGTTATACATTAACCAAGCAGGGAAAGGGTAAGTTCCATGAAACATTATCCAATTTAAGGGTACCAGAGTGGTATCATTCAAAATTTCCCATCCCACTGAGCCGAAAATATTTGTCAGATAGTCGGACTTAAAAATCAAATGAATACCACCTACTAATGCTATAATTTTTTCCCATTGTAATATGAATCAATTATGTTGAATCCAAAAGTTACAGTACTGCCGGGAAAAAAAAATTCCAAGTCAATATCTAGCAAAGAAATCAACGGGGAAAAGTTAGATGAATGGTAGTAAGATCTAGTTTGAAGTAAGGTTGGTTTTTAACGGCTCGATAGTAGTCCAAAGTGATGAGTTATTGTCAAAGAATTGCTTGGTTGAACCCACTAGCATTGGTATGTCAAGTCAATTGTCAAATTTGGATGCCAAAACATATTTTTGATTTAGTCTACTAAAGTCAGTTTCATACTAGATTAACTTTAGCTAATAGAATAAATAATCAAAAGTATCCTTGAAGACCGAAGATTATAGACTAAACAAAGACATATATGAGAACTTTTTGAAGGTTAGTACAAAATACTTTATTTTCTTGTTTAGTATACCTCTCCATCTATCTAAACAAAGTGCTCATACTTAGGAACAACTGATCTGATGGTTAATATAAATTTGTATATGTACCCAAGGAAATTCGAGCCTAGATTTTAGTGAGAATGGCCTTTGACCCTAATGATATCATCATGTTGTATTGAATGAAAAAGTGAACCCAATGAGCCAAGAATCACTTATGAGGATTTACTAAAGCTGAAAAAGAGTGGTTATATGCCAATTAGTGAATAGGAAACCGTACACGAACTTTCAGCAACAGTTTGCGAACTAAAACCTCAAATTTCGATGTTTCCTTTCCTAGACAAGGTGGCTTGATTTTAAGCAATCCAACCTTGGTCATTCAATATAAAAAAAAGGTTCCATCTAACTACACAAACCATCCCTTGGAAGAAAAACATTATGTGTTGCAGAAGGTTAGTTTTCCACATCTTTGTTCTTTACCAACAAGAGTGAGATTTAAAATACTTTACTTTGGATCTTAAAGCATAAGTAAGTTATTTTTTATTTTTTTTATTTTGATAGTTACATGTGTATCTAGGTGATTACAGGTATTTTTTGTATATTTTAAGGTTATTCTCTTCTGTTATAATGTCTTCAAGGATTATTTATCACAACTAATGAGCACAAGAGTTCCATATCAATAACGCTTTATTTAGCTTATGACAAAGTTAGTTGGAGGTTCTTAAGTCACCGCCTTAGGAAATTTTGTATAGTAGGTAAAACCCATGAGTTAATTATGAATTGTAATATCCACAAATTTTTTTTTCTGTTATTGTCAATGGTCAAGTTGAAGGGCATTTTAATAGTGGTAGGGGGTTACTTCAAGGGAGCCCTTTATCTCAGTATTTGTTTATTCTATGTTTGCAAGGTCTGTCTTGGCTGACGAGGACCATGAAGCTCAATGCTTTGTATAATGTATATAAGACATGCAAATATTCCCATGTCATTTCTCACCTTATGTTCGCGGATGATCTCTTATAGTTTGGCACATTGGATAACCAAACAGTGAAAACTCTTATGGATGTACTTAATATTTACGCTGCTTGGTCCGATCAAAGTAAAAATATGAGCAAGTTTGCTATGTTATTTAGTAAAGGAGTTGATAATAATAATTGAAAGGTTTAAGTGGCAACTTTCTTTGGTGTTCAAGAAATGGAAAACAATGACAAGTATCTAGGGTATTATCTGTTGAAACCAGCTCATCAGAACACTTCTTTCGATTTCCTCACTGATAAGTTTGATAGGAGTTTTGCTAGCTGGAAGGGGATCTTTCTATCTCATGCACGGAGAACGGAATTAATCAAGACAGTTTTGGTTAATCCCCCTTACTTCATGGCTACCTCTATTTATTCCCAAAAATATTTTGCAAACTCTCATAAGGACGATGAGGAACTTTTGGTGAAGTCACAACAGGCAGGAAAAAAATATGCAATTTATAAAATAAGAACTAGTTGAATAATCCAAAAACCAAGGGGGTCTCGGCATAAGATCTCTCGAGAGATTAAATAAAGCTATGATACCTTGATATGTAAGTTATCCGATAATTCAGATTGCTTATGGGTTCAACTAATGGAGGCCAAATATTTAAAAGGCAGTAGATCAAGTAAAAAAGATTTCCAAATGCTCTACCACCTGGTGTGCAATGCTTAGATGTAGAGAAGATATGAAGGATGAATGATGTTCGGAAGTTGGTGATGGCAACAAAATCAATATATGGGATGATCCTTGGATACCCAACATGCTAAAGAAAGCTCCTAGAAGAACATCCGAAGTGCATGGTGATATCAAGAAGGTAAAATACTTAATGATACCAGATGAGAATTGATAGGATAAAGTCAAGCTGCAACAACTCTTCAACCAATCTGACGTTCATAAAATTCTAAAAATTTATTTACCTAATGATACAGAGGTCAAAAATTCTGATAAAATGCAAGATTCGTCACTCCAATGGAGTATTCTCAAATACATCCTTTCTCAAGATTGTTTCTGACAAACAACCTACTACCTCTCATAATGCTGAGTTCCCGTGGAAGAAAATCTGGAGGGTAAGGAATTTACAAATCAAAATCCACTTATTTCTCTGGAGAATCCTTAATAAGGGACTGGTAGTTGCTGGTAACATTAATAGCATATAAGGGGTATAAACTCTGAATGTAGGTTTTCTAATGCTGAAGTGAAAACAATAAAACATTTTTTTCGTACTGTCAGGCTACTCACACAGTCCTATTTTCTTTTCCCATGAATTTCAGAGTCAATACAAGTCAAGGGAATACTATTCAGAATTTTATCTGTAGTTGGCTTTGTGAAGGGGTAATCACTCTAAGTTGAAGATGGGGGCGTGTATGTTCTAGGCTATTTGGAAGTCAAGAAATAATATCATATTCGATAAGGGTAAATTCAACATTCACGTGATAATAAAGGAAGCTTTGTATTGGTTCAATATGGAGAGAAGCATCTCGGTGTTGGATGTTACTCTAACAGGGAGTAATTTACTGGAAGCTCATAAGGATTATTGGGAACCACCTCCTACTAATGTAATGAAAATTAATTTTGATGGATCAGCTGGGCCAAATAGTTTTGCTTGAAGTGTTGTTCCAATAGATTGTAATGTTGATTTCCAAGGCTGTTAGAATAAGGTGTTAAACTTTTCATGTACAATGGAGGCGGAGGATCATGGAGCGTTACTTTTGGTTGAATTGGTTGAGAGGAAGAGCTTTAGAGATATTATTCTGGAGGGAGACTCATTGATCATCATCAACTCTCTAAGATTCAATCATTATCAATCCCCATGGAAAAATCAAAATAGTATCATCATATTGAATGACAGTTCAGCTTTGTCCAAAAGGAGGCAAACTCTACAACTCACCTTTTAGCAACTCATGATGTGTCTAACCAATCTTCTGAGATGTGGTTATCTTCCCATCCTTCTTGTATAGCTCATCACTTTGGTTGTGTGAGATCTTCTCCTTCTTAGTTGTTCTTTGCTTTGGTGTTCTTTTTTTCCCTTTTTTTCCTGCAAAATAAATAAATAAAATAAATAACGCTTTATTTCCTATTAGGTGCGCTGCTAATATACTTTTTCATCTGAAATGAAATCTGTTTTTTTCTTCATATGTACTTATGGATTAAAGGGTTTGAAGTTTATTTTCTTCGATAAAGAGGTTAAATCTCAGTAGATATATGATAACTATGATATGGGAAATCAGAAACCTTACAGATGTTTCAAGATCAGTACACTTTCACACAAATTATAGTTTCCCCACCAACGCTTTCCTATCAATTCTATCTTTACGAATCCAAGAACTATTTCAGAGGATCTTCTTTTCTCTCTTAATTGAGAAAAAAATATACAGGCCAAACGGGTTTTTGAAAGCAAAACTAGTCTGTATCAAGGAACAATCCAATGACCGGATCATATCCAACTTAATGTTTTAACATGTGAATAATGTGGACTATGGTTTTTAAATTTATATTGCATATTATAATCAAGGTGACAATGATTCAAGTAATAACAATAGCCAAAGTAGTTGGGGTAGTAGCACTAGTAGTGGTAGTCTGAATCGATCTTTAAAGATCTGGATTGGATCAAATCGGGATGCTCGACTTTTGAGATGTGGTAACATTTGTAGTGATAGATGAACTTGATGATGATCATGATCGAGTTGCAGTTGTCTTAGTTTCCATAGCTTGAGTTGTTATTATTCTTGTTGTTGTTGGTGATTGATTATTTATAAAAAATCTATTTTCTTTCACTTTATCCAATTCTTCAGTTCATTGAAGAACAACAAAATCCCAAAAATTAGATTATACCCAAATCTAAAGTAGAGAAAAACAAAGCCTAAAAATCTGTCGCCAAAATCAAAACAAGGGTATAAAGGAAGCTCTAGAATAAAAAATCAACAAAAGAAATTAGGGAATAGATAATAAAGGTGAAAAAAAACTTAAATGTAGCCTAAATATGGAAACTATCCGACTCAAACCCAAACTTAAATAAAACTATGAAAATCAAAGTATATCAAGAAGATTGAAAAGATAATTGGATTGTATTGAGCTTCTCCTTCTCAGATATGCTCCAAAGAGTTGATATGAGAAGCAGGAGGTTAAAGGTTTCCGTGGACAGCAACCAATTTCCATTCTGCTGGTTAATTCTAGCATAGTTTTCTAGCCGATGGGCAACAATATTCACATTTCCTTTAATAAACTTAAATAGGATCGAGAAAAAATCTTTAACGAGTTTGTGGATTTCAGCAATGTAGGCTCTGATCTTTTAGGGAGGCGTGGTTGATGGAGAATTGATCAGGTCCACAACCGCTTGGGCATCGCCTTCAATAGTGTAATTGTACATGCCCTTCTCTTTAGAGAAGTTCACGCCATATAGGAAACCCCGAGCTTCAGCATATAACGGCGAGATTTCTTGAAAGAAAAACGTATGTCAGCTATTAAAACCCCCATTGTGTAATCTGGCAACAATACTCATAGCGCTGTCAGCATTTTTTGTGCTAGCATCCACATTAAGTTTGTTCTCATTTTCAGGAGGAGGGGACCAATTTTCCACATGCAGTTGAGTGTCTTGATTAGTAGCTTGAGGGTTGTCATGAAGTAAAGGATGCATAACTTCCCAATAGGTAGATAACGGTGTAGAAGAATCATGCAACACCATTCTTATATAAGGGGCTCTGACTTCATATACAAGCTTATTCCTAGCTTTCCACCAACACTAGAGCAGACAGGAAGTTGAACTAAAAGTGTGACCACCATCACTAATATTTAACAATCTGGATAGGAACTCTTTGATTGTGAGGTCTACTTGATCCTCCACTTTAAGCGATAAATGAGAGGCAAACAACATAGTTTGGGTGATAGGACAGTGAATGAACAAATGGTTTACAGTCTCATCATTTATACCACACATCTTGTATTTCATATCATAACCTCTAATAAATCACATGTATTAGCTGAGACTCCGACACCATTGTGGATGATTCGTCAAATAAAAGTCTGGACCTTTTGAGGCATTGATCTAAAGTTCCAAAAAAAATTCCAGTTCAAATCGATATTCAAGGGAGCATAAGATATACCTCTAGTGCTAGCAAGGAGCATATGAAAAGATTTATAAGTAAACTCCCCCTTGTTTGTCAGAGTCCAGATCAGCTTGTCCTCCTCAAGATTATCGGATAAGAGGATATACATGATATGAGTGATCTCCCAGTTGGTGAAGTGATTTGTGAGAGCCTCCATATTCCAGCTTTGGGGTTGTGGTTCAGTAAGTCTTCAATTTTATGTTTGGAGCTTGCATTCTCATAGTTATGGATAAGTTTAAAGTCATGCAGTGACGGAATCCAGGGGTCATTCCATATAAAAATATCAGTGCCATTACCCATTTGCCGGCAGACACCTTGCTTCATCATTTTTCTCACTGCTAACATAGCTCCCCAGGTGCTCGTACAATTACTTATTTGTTTACAATTCCATAAGCTCTTGTTCTTCATATACTTTGCCCTTAGGATATGAAAACAAAAACTTTGCTGATCATTTAGGAATCTCCAAACAAGCTTCCCGATTTACATTTTGTTAATATCTTCCAGGTGACGTAGTCCAAGACCTCTATTGGCTTTTGTGTTATTTAATTTTTTTTCCATGCTATAAAGTGCATCATCCTCTGATCTTTATTGTGACCTCACCAGAAAGACCACATAGTTTTGGTTAATCTAGCCAAACTAGTTTTTTGTATAATGCACGAAGCCATGTAGAAAAAAGGGATAAGAGCTAGAAAACCTTGGATTAACGTGGTTCTGCCCGCATAGTTGAGGAAGTAACGCTTCCATCCAGCAAGTTTGGAATCCATCTTGTCTTTAAGGAATTTGAATGAAGCACAAGCCTTGTTAGATTTTAAGATATAAGGCTTAATTTGAATCCCAAGTACTTCTCATTCGGGTGCATGATTTTAATCCCCAATCTCTGAGCAAGTTTAGTCTGCTCGGTTCGGGTGCATGATTTTAAGATTTTAAGATCCAAGGTACTTCTCATTCGGGTGCATGATTTGAATCCCCAATCTTTGAGCAAGTTTAGTCTGCTCGGTTCTCCGATGACATCAGAGCCAGTTTCAAACCTAAGACCCCTGGAAAGTATGTTGAAGGTGTTCGTATCGAGGAATAAGTAGACAGTTCTATCATTGAGGATGAGTTTCAAACTGTCTCCGGTGTCGGAATTTCAAGACCCCTTCATATTTGTATGAATCTTTTTATTAGTACAGCAGGATAAGGCATCTAAAAAAATGGGGGACCACATAGTGTGAAGGGATAATAATCTCACATTGATAATATCCCCTTAATAATAATAAACTTAAAATATAAAGTGTAAGTGCCACTCCACTCATTTCCAATTGGTATTTAGTTGGATGCTCATATTCTAACATGGTATCAGAGCAGGCTATTTGTGTCAAGTCATTTGACCTCATCTTTATTTACTCTGCGTCACCCAATTTATTGTCCACGTGTTAGCCCCAACGAGGCTACACGTGAGGGGGTGAATTGAGATTATTAGTCCCACACATTATTTGGGTTATCTAAGATCCTGCGGTTTATAATCCTTAGGACCACTCCACTCATTGTCAATTGGTTTTGATTTGGATGCCTGCAAACTTTAACTTGGTATCGGAGTCAGGCCCGTATGCGAGTAGGCACAAAAGCCACCCATACAACACTTGTCCAAGTGTTAGAGGCCCACAGAGGGTGCCTTACACGTGAGGGGGCGTGTGATGGGATAATAGTCTCACATTGCTAATATCCCCTTAATAATAATAAACTTAAAATATAATATGGAAGGGGCCACTCCACTCATTGTAGGTACGGTCCTGAAGGGAAAGCAGGGAAAGCTCCACTTCAGGGAAACATGCCTAGGGGCAACAAAATAGGAGTGTTTTGTAGTATTTAGCTGATACTGAGAAAAGAATTGGGTGAAGATTGAGGAATTAATTTTCTAACCAATTGAAATATCAACTTGAGTTGGTGTAGTTAGGATTTCTGAATGTTTTGAAAAAGTTATTTGATTTCTGTCTATCTCTCAAGGTAAGTTTTAGGGTTTTGGTTTCATCTACACATAGGTACTGTTAGTGTTGTTTTTATGTCATTTATATTTGAAGTCTGGAATGCAATAAATTTGGTTGCAATTCTATTTTTCGGGGGGTTGTTTTTGTCGTATGAAACTCTACTCTATTCTTAGACAATTAGACAATAATATATCATTGATGGTTAAATGTTAATTAGTATGTTGGCTTTTAAGGATGGATTTTTTTTTTTTGAAACAGATTATAAACAACCGAATGCAGCTACACTCTTGATCATATTTATTTTAGGATAAGGGGGCAACATTGTTTGGTTTCTCTTTGGGGCAAAAAGTACTCAGGACCGGCCCTGCTCATTGTTAATTGGTTTTGAGTTGGATGCCCGCAAACTTTAACTCATAGATGATGAAAACTGGTCCATGTAGCATTTTCGTTTTATTGCAGTTTCTTACCATTTTATAACAACTAGTATTGTTTTATGCGCCATTTATTGCTATAATTTCTACTTAAAAACGTGCATTATCTAATAGATTTGTTACGAGACATAATTGGACGACATTACTTGGAAGGGTACCAAACCCATATAAAACAAGCAAGAAAATGCTTTGTCTTTATAGGAAAACGTACACTGCCCGATAAAACGGTACTTCCACTAACATCCATGTTAATCTTTTTTTTTTTTATGGATAAAGAAAAGATTTTATTGATCAAAAAAAGAGGGTATAAAAGGATTATACCACCCTAACCAAACATAAAAGAAAAGTGCTAAGAACAGACTCAAAGCACTCTAAGTAATGTCAAAGTAAATTGCACTCCGATTCCTCATTACTTCCTTAGCATCTACCTCCTCAAAATATTTGAAAGCAAGAGCCCAAGTAAACAAAGTATAAATAACCTTATTAGCAACAACAGTTGCAACATTCTGCTTATCATAAAAAGCTCTATCATTTCTTTCTTTCCATAAACACCATATTATAGCAACAAGCACCAACTTCCACACTTCATTCTTCATCTTGTTAGAGAATTGCAGCCGCAAAGCTTGCAAAGTAGGAACAATATCCAAAGGCATTGCAAACAACCAATTCAATTTAGCAGTTAAGAGATCCCATACCTTTCATGCAAACTTACAATACAAAAGCAAGTGAGAAGTTGTTTCATCAACAGTGCAAAACAAACAATTGGCTGGCACTTCCATTCTTCTTCTTAGCAGCATGTCCCTAGTAGGAAGCCTCCCATGTGCAATAATCCATAAGAAAAAACCAATTTTAGGGGGGACACTTTAGACTTCAAATAAACTGAAAAGTTGCAGCATCATAAGGCTCATCAATCTCTAAGGAAAGCTTGTCATAAACAGAACTGACAGAAAAGATCTTTCTTGAGGTTAATGGCCAATAAAGTTCATCATCACAGCTAAGATTAAATCTGAAGGAATTTAAATCAGATGTCAGTAAGTTGAGCTCTATTCTAGTAGCATTACTTAATCTTCTTGGAACAAGCAAATTCCAGACCACAGAATCTCCATTCATCAATCTCACTTCAGCCACAAAAAAGTTCTTAGCTCTTGACATAGCAAAAAGATTTGGATAGCAAGCTTTTAAAGGATGCTCATAAAGCCATTATTCACTTTGAATCTGACATACTTCAAGAAGATTCTGTTGGATTTCATGATAGCTCTCCAAACAGATCTCCCATAAGTGCATTTTGGGATATTTGGAGACCAAATAACATCACCAAAGCCATACTTTTCAGTCACAATTTTCTTCCACAGAACATCATCTTCAGTTGCATACCTCCAAGACCATTTAGCAAGTAAAACATCATCTTTAGTTGCATACATTAACATCATCATCCATGTTAATCTTAGGCTTACGTTACGATGGGCTGGCAGCGTTGGCCTAAAATAATTTGGCCGACCTACCGGAGGGACCGAAGGGAGGGAGTTCCTTTTGTGACCACTTTTTGTAAAATGAAGCATAACGCAAATGTGCAATTTAATAAAAAAAGATCAGAAATGATTTGGTGGTAGTCTTTAGGACCTGAAAAGCCCGAGATGCCCCTATCTTTTAATATAATTTTTATAACTCCTTTATGTATCCTATTTTTTAGGGGTATAATTGGCAAGCAAACTATAATATAACTGTTTGTAGGTGAAAATGGTTTCTGCTGATTTCGGTAATTGCGGGTGCGCAGGTGAGAAACAATTTAAACCCTAAATAATGTACTGCAAGGGAGTAATTTAGATTCGAGAGATCAATCTGTACAAGTCCGGCCTAAACCAAGAAATGGTCGTTCCAGACTTTCTTCGGTCACAAAGTGGAGGAGAATGGGTTGGTTTTGGGGAGGGAAGCAAGGAAAGTGGTGAGACCAGAATAATTGATTTTGGAAGAGTAGTTGGGTTACTACGACTTGTTATCAGAAAAGTGAGAGAGCTCCCAAGGTGAGATAGCAAGTAAGTATTTCTAAGTGTTGTATCTCCCGTATGAACTTGTTGTTCAATGGAAATAGATAAGACCTATTTATACAAGTCGGAATAAAAACGTACCCTGGTATCATTAAGGAGTGGGGAAGTAAATGGGAGGAGGTGGTAACCGTATGCATGGAATTGATGTTCTATAAAGTGGTTAACGCATGAAACTGGTTTTCATAAAACTGCTAACGTTATGGAATTGATGTCCCATAAAGTTGTTAACACATGTGGTTTATGTCCCATGAACGTTTCACACATAACTTCCCGCATTTACTAACCGCCTCACCCTTATGACACTTCCTTATGACGGGCGTAGTGTATGTCGCAAGCTGTAAACCGCCAAACAAATACCCAAAGAGGATCCCCCAGTTTGTGTTGATGTCTCGAATGTTTTTGGAAAACATGTAGCATGTTGTTGTGGCTTGGCAAGTCAAGCTAGGGAAACTTGTTAGCCTGGTGACCTTCGACGGTCGAGATTTTGCATATTGAGAGGAGGGGCAACCGTTGATCGTTGCATGCCTTTGTTTTGGTAGCCGCGTAGTGAGGGCCAATGTGGTGGCGCGACTAGGTTGGCATGCCGTTGATATGGCATGGTTTGGTGTGGCCAAACTTAGGTTTTCGGGCCAAAGGTTACTATGTGTCGTCTGTTAAACTTGGATGGTTAGGATTTGCTCCTGGGATTGAAGGGAAACCATTGATTGTTGCACGCCTTCGTTTGGTGGCCGCGTAGGGAAGTCCAGCATGGTGTCACGGCTAGGTGCGTTTGTCATGTGGGGCCAAGGGATTGGCAAGCCGTTGGCACATGGTACGTCTAGCATGGCTAGGGCCAAGGCGAGGTGCGTCTTGGCATGGGCGTGACAAAGCTATGGTTTTTGGGTCAAAGGTTACCATGTGTTGTCTGGTAACCTTGGACGGCTAGGATTTGCTCTTAAGATGGAAGGGTAGCCGTTGATGGCCGCACGCCTTTGTCTTAGAAACCCTAATGAGCGCCCTTTACTATAATCGTTGTAGAATTCTAGTACATGCTCGTATTTTGACGGTCCGCCCCTCAAATCAACTGGAAAAGAATTTCCTATCTCCTTACGCGAGGATATTTAGGTTGTGAACTCGTTCAGGAGGTGAAAACAGCCCGAAAGTAAAACTCGGGAAGAATTCAAGAGGGATGGCGGCATGGCCAGTGTAACACCCCGTGTTTTTAGCATGGCGCATGCTGAAAGATGCGTCATGGCCTGTGATGAAGCTTCATCCAAAGCTTCCGTTGATGGGTAAGAGGTAGATTGGCTTAAGGACAATACCACACCAAAATGGCGTATTATGTTTGACATTTGGCCAAGAGCCAATTCTCGTGTCAAAGGATGCTATTGGCCAAGGGCCAATATTGGGTGCTAAGGTAAGGCACATCGTGTAGCCAATAAGGCATTGGTTGGAAGTTACATTGGCCAAGAGCCAATATCGCACCAAGAGTGCTTCAGGACAATTGGGTAGATGGCCTTAAGAATGTACCGCCATCACAGCTGGACATTGGTGTGGCCTATGGGCCAAAATCGGAAATATAGTCATCACGGCCCTTCATCGGGTTTGGCTCGGGAAATGTTCAGCCATCCTGGCCGAGCATAGGAACTGTCATGTGAGCCAGAACTGAATGTACATCCACCTTGGCCGATTATTCAGGAAAATACATGGCAACGGCCATGAATAGTAAAACAGGGAGTTGATGAAGGATTTTATCGCCCCCAATCAGAGTTCTAAAAATGTCAAATAAACATATATAGGGAAGGGTAGTTGGTTGAAGGTGCATATGCGGACTATGCACCAAGTAAGCTTCATATCTTAGCCGGAAGGGTATAAATGATGCCTAAGGTTCATTTATAGTTACGTAGCCTTGAGAGAGGGCATTTGATGCTTAGGAATCACTATGACATACCACAGACTCGATGATGCATCATTTGGATGCATTTGACGGAACAGCCTATACGGACTAGGCCATTACCACTATTGCTTGGCCACGGCCTAGAAAACGAGTTGGCTTAAGTTGCTTGTCCCTTCGAGGATGAACTACAGTCTGTGATTGATTACTTTAGAGTAGGGAAGGATAGGTAGGCAGCCGCAATGAGTTGCAGCATTGCCGGTCCAGCACGTTGGCCCCTCATATCATCTAAGCTCGGTAGCTCGACGCAAGAGATGATTGTGGCCAGACTTGATGAGGCTAAGTTGCATGCCAGTAAGTGGATGCTCATACTTCCTATCAAGTTATAAAGAGTTGGTAAGCGAGGAAACATAGGAAAGGGTAAGGGCTTGGTGCGGCCTATGCCTAAGTCCACGGCTTATTCCTTAAGCCTGGATAAGACACGTAATGCGACGGTTTCTCATCTAGTTAGGAAATTCAGTGATGGATTCCCTATGCTGAGGCAAAGCCAGAGATGCATGCGAAGTGCATTGGCATTGGCCTTATGGCCATAAACCCTTTGCAGAACAAGGGTAAGGTAGAAAGGTGTGGAAGCTTAAATAGCTGCGTCATGCTCCACGAGCATGCCTATAAGGGCAGATGAGCGTGCATTTTCCTAGGGATGAGGCCCAGACCGTAGCCTCATCGTGGCGCACCGGGGGAGTTGCGGCCTGCGGGGCGACGCGCCAAAGGCGTAATTTTCCGGTCCGTCACAGTTGGTATCAGAGAAAGTTCCGAGAAAACACTAGGGACTTGTGCGGAGTGGACTTATCCACAACTATTTTCCTTAATGGAAGACTTAAAGTTGGAGAGTAGGCCAAATTCTGCGCGGGGAACAGTTTGTAACTGCTAGACCAGTTACTTTGCAAATCGAGTTGAGATTGTATAAGAACTGTGAGTTTGCCAGGACTTTGTGGCACCCCGCTTACGAGCATCCGGAAGACCGTCTGGGACGGTGGGTAGACAATGGGACTGATCATCCCCACACGTTGGCACTGACCAAGGGTGTGCGTTGTCAGGCCCGTCTATCATCCCACTTACGAGTGGCAACCCGGTAAATCCACCAGGGATGGTGGCTTGCATCCCACTGCACTGGCATTAGAGATTAGTCCTCACAGTGTTGCGTTAAGTTTTGCCTTGTCATTTCGATGACATATTTCAACTTGTGAACCTTAGGGATTCCTGGGTGGTAGTATGGGATGCTATCTAGGATACCTTGTCGAGTTATCCTCTTGGCACTGGCTAATTGTGATTCTTGGTAATGTTGTGGGCACTTTTGGATTCCTGAGCAGGTGGTATGGGACATGTGCTCAGAAGGTCTAAATTTTTGTTCATGACAACTTGAAGAAACTCGTGATTTCTGAGCATCTGGTATGGGACTTTTGCTCAGGAAATCCAAATCGAAGAGATGGTCCACAATAGTTTTATTTGGAATTTCGGGGACGAAATTCTTTTAAGGGGTGAAGAGTGTAACACCCCGTGTTTTTAGCATGGCGCATGATGAAAGATGCGTCATGGCCTGTGATGAAGCGTCATCCAAAGCTTCCGTTGGTGGGTAAGAGGTAGATTTTCTTAAGGCCAATACCACGCCAAAATGGCGTATTATGTTTGACATTTGGCCAAGAGCCAATTCTCATGTCAAATGATGCTATTGGCCAAGGTAAGGCACATCGTGTAGCCAATAAGGCATTGGTTGGAAGTTACATTGGCCAAGAGCCAATCTCGTACCAAGAGTGCTTCAGGCCAATTGGGTAGATGGCCTTAAGAATGTACCGCCATCACAGCTGGACATTGGTGTGGCCTATGGGCCAAAGTCGGAAATATAGACATCACGGCCCTTCATCGGGTTTGGCTCGGGAAATGTTCAGCCATCCTGGACGAGCATAGGAACTGGCATGTGAGCCAGAACTGAATGTACAGCCACCTTGGCCGGTTATTCAGGAAAATACATGGCAACGACCATGAATAGTAAAACAGGGAGTTGATGAAGGATTTTATCGCTCCCAATCAGAGTTCTAAAAATTTCAAATAAACATATATAGGGAAGGGTAGTTGGTTGAAGGTGCATATGCAGACTATGAACCAAGTAAGCTTCATATCTTAGCCGGAAGGGTATAAATGATGCCTAAGGCTCATTTATAGTTGCGTAGCCTTGAGAGAGGGCATTTGATTCTTAGGCATCACTATGCCATACCACAGACTCGGTGATGCATCATTTGTATGCATTTGACGGAACGGCCTATACGAACTAGGCCATTACCACTATTGCTTGGCCACGACCTAGCAAACGAGTTGGCTTAAGTTGCTTGTCCCTTCGAGGATGAACTACGGTCTGTGCTTAATTCCTTTAGAGTAGGGAAGGATACGTAGGCAGCCGCAATGAGTTGCAGCATTGCCGGTCTAGCACGTTTGCCCCTCATATCATCTAAGCTCGGTAGCTCGACGCAAGAGATGATTGTGGCCAGACTTGATGAGGCTAAGTTGCATGCCAGTAAGTGGATGCTCATACTTCCTATCAAGTTATAAAGAGTTGGTAAGCGAGGAAACGTAGGAAAGGGCAAGGGCTTGGTGCGGCCTATGCCTAAGTCCACGGCTTATGCCTTAAGCCTGGATAAGACACGGTAATGCGACGGTTGCTCATCTAGTTAGGAAATTCAGTGATGGATTCCCTATGCTGAGGCAAAGCCAGAGATGCATGCGAAGTGCATTGTCATTGGCCTTATGGCCATAAACCCTTTGCAGAACAAGGGTAAGGTGGAAAGGTGTGGAAGCTTAAATAGCTGCGTCATGCTCCACGAGCATGCCTGCAAGGGAAGATGAGCGTGCATTTGCGTAGGGATGAGGCCTGGACCATAGCCTCATCGTGGTGCACCGGGGGAGTTACGGCCTGCGGGGCGACGCGCCAAAGGCGTAATTTTTCGGTCCGTCACAACCAGGCTAGCATGTCATGCCTTGGCGCAATTAGGTTGGCATGGCATACCTTGGAGTGGTTTGGCATGTGGGGCCAAGGGTTTTCCATGGGTGCATGGCGTGGCTAGGGCCAAGGCAAGGGCGTTTGGCTTGGCATGATGTGACTAGCATGGCTAGGGCCAAGGAAAAGTGCGTTTGGCATGGCGCGGCTAGCTTGGATTGGTTTGGTTTGGCTTGGCATGTGGGGCCAAGGGTTTTCCATGGGCGCATGACGTGGCTATGGCTAAGGCAAGGGCGTTTGGCTTGGCATGGTGTGACTAGCATAGCTAGGGCCAAGGCAGAGTGCGTTTGGCATGGCGCGGCTAGATTGGGCTAGGTGCTGTTTTGGCTTGGCATGTGGGGCCAAGGGGTTGCCATAGGCGCATGGCGTGACTAACATGGGATAGGGGCGGTTTTGGCTTGGCACGTGGGGTCAAGGGTTTGCCATAGGCGCATGGCTTGACTAGCTTGGGCTAGGTGCTTGACCAAGCTAGGGTTTTGGGGCAAAGGTCGTTATGGTAACCTTAGACGGCCTGGATTTGCTCCTGGGATTGAAAGGTAACCGTTGATTGTTGCACGCCTTCGTTTTGATAGCAGCGTAGTGAAGGCTAGTATGGTGGCGCGGCATGGGGCCATGGCGAGGTGCGCTTGGCATGGCGCAGTAGGTATGGATGGCATGATTTTCCATTGGCACGGAGGTGCGGCTAGCATGGTTGGCATGCTTTGGCGCGGTTGGTGTGGCTGGCATGATTTTCCATTGGCATAGATGTGCGGCTAACATGGTTGGCATGCTTTGGCGCGGTCGGTGTGGCTGACATGATTTTCCATTGGCACAGAGGTGCGGCTAGCATGGTTGGCATGCTTTGGTGCGGTCGGTGTGGCTAGAATGATTTGCCGTTGGCACAGAGGTACGGCTAGCATGGTTGGCATGCTTTGGCGCGATCGGTGTGGCTGGCATGATTTGTCATTGGCACATAGGTGCTGCTAGCATGGTTGGCATGCTTTAGCGCGGTCAGTGTGGCTGGCATGATTTTCCATTGGCACAGAGGTGCGGCTAGCATGGTTGGCATGCTTTGGCGCGGTCGGTGTGGCTGGCATGATTTGCCATTGGTACACGTGGGAATTAGGGTTTGGCTTGTCGTAACCCTAATTTGAAAAAGATACCCCGATAATTATTTAGGGACACATTAAAGGTTTCAATAAATGTGCCTAGTAAATGCTTGTTACTTTAAATGTTGTGACATCACTGTCTGCTATGGTTTAGTGTTTTACGATTTTAACCCTAAGCTAAAAACCATCATCAACAATAACATATCTAAAAATCCGTGCTTTGAAAATTTACAAGTTTTATCTTGTTGGTATTATTTTTAATAAGATTTACACAATGAGTACAAACAACAATATCAAATTTCAAGTTTTTACGAAAAATTCGGAGGTGTTTATCCTTTTAGTTCAATTTTCGAAAATTGAATGTATAGCTTTTATGCAAACCACCAAATATATTATGCATCCATATTTAGTTTATGCATCAACTAATTTTCCGTTGGAACTAATAAAACGACGTACTCCCCCGTTTCAGGAAAAAGTGATACTTCCACTTTAGACATGAGTGCATAATGCATGGCTAAGTTCTAGAATATTAGAGCTTCACTCGACCCTCCCACCTCCCCACCATGACAGCGGTGTTCTAGTATCATATGTTCTATCGGCATGACAATTCATTAATAATCAAAGATGATTCGTTAATAGTCAATTCAATCTTTAAAAATTGCATAAAAATGAAGATACTTGGCGGGTAGTTTGTGGTGCATGCTGATGCTTAAAATATGTTGATCAATGGACTAATACGGATCACAAAACCATGAAGCATGGGAATTCGGTTTTTGATGAGGCATTTCATTCATCAATTCAATCGATTAAATACAAGCTTGGTAAAGGGGCGACATGTTTTAGTAGAGGGGCGGCACCTTAATAAGACAAAAAGGTCATTACAAGTAATTTTCAAGTGTCCCTTATCAAATAAAATCTGGAAATGACTAATTAGCCCTTATTGTTGATAATCAAGATTAGTAATGATAATCAAGATTAGTGTTGATAATCAAGATTAATGTTGATAATTAATTTTCACTTATCATATGATTCATAACTCTAAATTATGAAAAAAAAATAGAGAAGAAAAAAGAAACTTTTGTGATATTTGTGAAGGTCAATCTCAACCAATTGAAGAAATTAACCAACAAAGTGAAGAACCCAGCATTGGAAAATGACTAGGTATACTTCTAAAGTACGTAACAAATCAAAAAATTTAAAATTTCAGAAGAACATACGGTTGGAATTGAGCTCGTTACCAACCGTAACTATATATTACGGTACGTAATGTATCAATTACCAACCGTAACTGGTTCAATTTTGGGAAAACCCAAAATTTCAGAAGAACATACGGTTGGAATGGAGCTCGTTACCAACCGTAACTACATGTTGGGAAAACCCAGAAAAAAACTAGTTACGGTTGGTATAATTTGTTCCCTTACGAACCCTAGAGAACTTACGGTTCGTAACTTGGGTAACCAATACCAACCATAGAAGAATCAAAAAGTGGCCCTTCAAACTAACAAGTAGGTGGACATTTAGTTTCAACCAAACTTTAGGCATACCATTTCTCTTCTTGACACCGTTTCCTGTATCTTGATATCGTGTCATGAGGCTAGGAATACCATTTTCAAATGAGTCTGTGTATGGAGCTAAGTTCAATACGGTTGGTAACTAATGAATCGAAACCAACCGTAACTAACCTACGGTTGGTAAGTCATTTTAACTTTTTAACCGTACATAACTATTTGATAAGTTGTTAACATTCAGGATGATTTACGGGTGGTTAGTTTAATTGAGTTTCAAACCGTAACTCAATTACGGTTGATAAATATGATGCAAATAAAAACCGTAACTGTACATATTCTCAAAACTAAGAACTTACGGTTGGTATTTGAGTTATTACCAACCGTAACTAGCATAAACCCAGAAATTTCAATTTCAATTTTCATTCAAAACCCTAATTTTTAATACAAAATTAACTTAAATCCAACACGATAAACTAAACCCTAACTGGGTTTTTCCAAACATTTTTCAAATCCCCGATTAATCGAAGACGATGACATTTTCGGTTTTAATGGAGGTTAGGGTTGATGGAGGAGAAGAGAAGATGAAGAAAAAAACTGATTTGATTTTGGTTAATTAAAAAAATTGATTTGATTTTGGTTAATTTAAGGTGAAAGGGTAATCTAGTCAATCTACACCCCTATAGGACACCCCCTAACCAATATGTGGGACATTGATATCACACATGCCGCCCATCTACCAAAACATGCCGCTCCTTTACCAAGCTTGATTAAATAGGATGTGGTCCTTGGATAATATACATTAATGTCAAATTAATAGGCGACCAGATATTTATATGTGTTTTAATAACTTTTCTGTTAATCAATTTGATCAGACAGAAATCCGTACATTTTGTCCTTTAGATATTACGCCACTGTTTCACACAAAAGCTAATTTGGGGTAATGGATAAGTAATGTATGAATGTTAATGTTAGAGCAACCACAATCATGGACCATCGACCAAAATTTGGTCGAAAACAGAGACACTACGGAGCGAGTAAAAAGTAAATACCAGAGTAAAGAGCAAAAACCAAACTAAATTTGATCTTTGGTTTAGTCTTTGATCGGGCGTAGATTGGGATTACGCCTGATGGGGCGTAGATTAAAGTTACGCCCGAAGACAAAAAAAAATTTGGGGCGCAAAATATAATTATGCCCCAAATAAAATAAAATAAAATGTTGGGGCGGAATTGATGCATTCCGCCTGATGAAACAAAAAGTAATAAAATGAATATGGGGCGGAATTGATTGGGTTCGCCCGATTGGGGCGCAACTGCCTCACCAAATTTGGTTTTCCCACCGTAGCGTCGCACACGGAGTAAACACAATTTTTTTTTACTCTTTACTCTTTGGTTATAGTCGTGTATGACTGTAGTTGCTCTTAGGACTTAGGACCATATCGTTGTGCCTATAATTACTGTTATGTAGCTTAAGATGCATAACGTGCTAACCTCTGGTACAATTTTATGCACTAGTAGTAGTTCAGAGTCTTCAGATTCATTAGATTTATCGGAGATAGCCGTCTAATATAGTACTAAAGTCCGCAACTTTTTAAGTGTCTGATTGGGTTTGGGCATGCTTATTACAGGAGCAACCATTCATCGTTATTGTCGGTGGGTACGGGAGAATAATTACGTGCATTCATTTCTGATGGTCCATGATACAAAATAAACTATATGATCATATTGGAGTAGCAAAATAACGAGATAACGAAAGTTCTTCGTATGAGGTACTGAAGCTGGTGTTGAAAATGTGTTGAGCTGAATAATAAGTACTTCAAAGGAAGATGACAAAGATCATATCAATGAGAAACAAAAAAAAGGCAGGCGTCGACATTTGAATTTTAATACTTGCTGGTATGTTGCACCGATTTCATAAACTTGAATAAATTTGGATTTTGAAACTTTATTGGTCGATGTATTCAGAATTAATCTTAGATGTCATTCGTCAGTTTGTGGCCCAAGTTCAGTATTTAAGATCAAAAGATTATGGAGAAAGCGATTGTGGTGTGGGAGTGTGAAGAAGAACAAAGAAACGCTACACCAAAACAGTGATGGTACCAGAAATTTTAATTGAGTAGGGTACCAGATTATAATTGGATTGCAAAGTATTTTTTGTAAGAAATATAACATTACATTTAAATTCAGTAATGCTCATTGGCGTTGTCAAGACGATCAGATGATAAACATCGGAAAACTTTGGAAGTGGAACAACTGTTATGGTCCAGATATGGAAAATGAATCTGAACCCTTGATCACTTCCATGTCTAGCCCATTATTAATCTCAATGTTAATTTCCTTTCAGCTGTTCTTAACGTACCGAGACAAAAACTAAGCCAAAACCGGGATGTGATTGGAGCGGGTGGGCCCCGCCCGCTGGGAACTTGCAGGGGTCCCTTTAAAAGTGTGTGGGGGCTATATTTTTGTGTCACACGGTTTTAGGGGAGTTTTTTTTTGGGCGGTATGTTAATAATTTTTTATTTCCTTTTCAACCATTAAGATTTTATGTCCCAAATTTGGACCAAGAACTGTTGTCCCAACAGTATGAGGGTCGACAAACATTAGACTTTAACATGCTAAAGTTATCTATAGCAAATCTAGGTGGAGATTAATTTTCTTTTCATTCTCTCATTAAAAATTCAAGACAAATTGGACTACAAGTAACTAGTTGTCAGCCTAGCGACAAGCTGGGCTCCAACCCCTTTTTGAATTGCTATTCCTAATCTATGAAAGAAATAGTTGCATTTCTTGGCACTAACATCAAATCTAGATAGTTGATTATTAAGCCTTTTCAAGAAATCCATTGTTTCAGTGCAAAGTTCACCAAAAGTAGTAAAAGCTAAAGTACCGAAGTTGTAACCATGGGCTAAGCATTTTTCCAAATATTTCTTATGCTTGCGTTTAACTGCCCTATTCAGTGCTAACCCTGGACGAAATGTGTGCACCCCTCCTCCGGTGAATGGTGAAACACCGGTTACATCCAAACACTTGTCACGCCCATTTTCCCAATTAAGGACTAAAATATCAGCCAGGCGGAGAAAACCCCCATCATCCGCCAACAAACCCAGATCTACTTCTTTTCTAGCCGGCACCCATGCACGAAAACACATATCTGCAAATATATCACGCACGAGATCGTGACGAAATTTGATGCATACCTCATGTGCGCAGTGTAAGGCATGATCCCCATAACAGTCCATATCCCTCTTGAAAAAAGCACAAAGGCTACCTTCCACAAAAAGAGGTATACCAAGCCTATACCGTAAAACTGCTCCAAATTCCTGAGCCCCAACCCTCTGATTAAGCCCCTCGATAGGAATAGCCTTAAGGTAGTCTTGTGCGTGGATATCTTTATTGCACTCCTAAATAGCACAATCTCGAGAGGACATGGAAAATTTAACCGGCAAATCCTTCATGACAACATCAAAGTAAATCACTGCCAAGGTCTTCATGGGATGTGGGGCAGTAAGCTCGATGTTGACGTCCGGACCACATATGCTGGAGAAAAGCTCTATGGCGCGCTGCATGTTGTGATTAGGGCCGTTACGAAGGATGCTGATCTGAAGTGGCTGAGTCTGCATGCAAGATGCCAAGTAGCAATAGTTTATAGCATCATCCATGAAGTAGATACCTAAACCACCCAAACTGAGGGGTAGAGAAGACATACGGTACTGCAGCAACCCCATACCAGGCCCGTCATTAGTAACAATATACCGCAGATGTAACGACAGGTGAGCATCAAAAATAACTTGAGCATCTATGACAAAATCCGGCCTGGTGGTTCTCATAGATAAATACAGATGAGAGACTCCAGCACAACTACGCAACAATAACAATTCACTTTGGGGATCATCTAGCTTCCTAACGGCGTCCATTAAATTGTTAGTTTTGACCACTCTACTCTTGATCATGCTGCTGCAGAACTCATGTTCTAAAATTACATGCCCCCCTAAAAGCTTTACCCCCTTAGTTGGTCTGCAAATTTGGGCAGAAAAGACGTCCCTGTCATGACATCGTATATCCATCGTAGGCCAGAAGATCTCTGTCTTGGCGATGTTAAGATTAAGACCCAGCCTGCTACCCTCATTTTTGATGATGTTCAGAGCTTTAGAAACCATTAAAGTGTCTCCAATTATCGTGCCATCATCCAAGTACCAAGCATGTAAATCCAAATTGCATTTTGTTTCAATCCTCTTGACCAAAGGGTGTAGAGTGAGAGAAAAAAGAAGGGGACCAAGAGGGTCACCTTGTTGAACCCCTTGGGAAGAAGACAATGTGGAATCATTGTAGTACAGTTTAGGAGGCTTAGAGTAACAAAACTCCACCCACTTAGAGATTGAGGGACAATACGTTCTCACTTCTTGTAACATAGCAGACCTACTAACTATGTTGAAGGCGTTGCTGAAATCAACTAGTAGCATAGTCATAGTGGAAGAATTACCTTTCTGTTGTAGAATCCTGTTGACCGAATGTAAGATGGCTTCCCCTCCACATGGTACTCCTACACCAAACTGGAAGTCTTTGAGGTAAGTGCACATATCCATTCCTACAGCTTGTGCAGCTACCTTATATACTAATCTCCTCCACACTGTCCCAACAGCTATCAGACGAATTCCCCCATCCGGTTTGAGCAATGGTGTAAGAGGTGCGCTCGCCACGAATTCTCCCAAAGACGATGGACACCTGCCATCGAACCATATGTTTACTACACCTTTTATGGAGGTGAGTAAATCATCAGGCACCACAGCGGCAGGTCCATTTAGGGCATCGATTAGATGTTGAACCCTCAAACCATCTCTCCCACAAGATGTGCCTTTGGGGAAGCTCATTATCTTACCAAGAATGATCTCATTTGAAGAAACAACACTGTTTACCACACTGGGACTAGAAGGTATGTCAGGTGGAGGGGAAAACGGGTGCTTATCAATCAATATTTTCAAAGTATCCTCCTCATCAGTAGAAATACCATTCGAAGTGAGGACTTTTATAGCTGCAGTGAAAAGCCCATTACGTATTTTCTTTCTACATATGCTCAAGTTAAGAGCCTCCTGATTGTTGTTTTTCCTACGTTGCTTGTTTTTATGCTGAGTGTGTTCAAGGAGCAATTTTTGGACTAATTTAATGCAACCGTCAGGCACATACCATTGCACAATAGATTGATTGATTGATTTAATCTGTAAAGTCCTTCGATTGCCAGATTTTTCCTCACTACTGCTTTTGTAGATGTGTAAGTGTAGAATACAAACAGGTAACAACAACAATTGTATCCACACAGAAACTTCACCAGGATTTGCACGTACCTTATCAAGCGCATACTTCAAAACTTTTGAGAACTGCAATTTACACTTTGGAGGAATATTTTTGACAATTTGAATCTATTGCTGAAACACTTTGTCGAGCAGTTCCACATTAAGGCAAGGAAGCATCATTATCATCTGCAATGTTGTCAGTGGTTGGAGGAGGACACATAATTCCATTAACCAACAAGTGAGCGTCTGTGCTATTAAATGGGCCGAGTAAGCCATCTCCAGCATGAGATTTACATGGTATTCTCCAGGCACGAAGAAGCATGCATTCCGTGCATAACCACATTTGAAGTTGAGAGAGGACGTCTTCCCATGTTTTGTAGACTTCACTATTTGTAGCTATCCGCTGTCTGCAACGTTCGTTCTCCTTACTATATACAAAGTGTTTATCTCTGAGATGCTGAATCAAATAAGCTTTTCCCAAACCTCTTCCACCCGTACCATTCTTGCAACCATCAAATACTCTGAATAGGCAATGAAAATAGGTGGAAGAAAGTTGATTTGGATCCCTGGAAACACCTTGGCTCTGTAAGAATGTCGAGTTTGACATTGACGTAATCTTGTGAAAAATGAAATAAACTACTGGAACTCTTGCTGTCTAGTTTACACAAACACCTTCCGTGCCAAAAAAAGAAAGAAAAAAAAAGCTTTATTAAGAAGACACAACCAACACCTAAAAATATTTTCGTCACTGCTAAGATAAAATCAAGAGCAACCCATCTGACCCATTACTGTCTTGAATCTAAAACCAATGTTCAGACCAGAACAACACAATTACCAGCACCTTGAGAAGAAACACTCGAGAAGAAAAACTTGAGAAGAAACACAGAAATAGGAATCACAATGTAGCCGAGAATCACAATGTAGCCGAGAATCACAACGTATACGAGAATCACAATGTAGCCGAGAATCACCGAAAAACAAGAATCACAATGTAGCCGAGAATCACCAAAAAAACAAGAATCAAAAAAAAAATTCCACAATCAATTTTTAGTTACTGTAGCACCGCAATGTAGTCGAGAATCAATTTTAGTTACTGTAGCACCGCGAAAAAAAACGCCAAGAGAGGACCACAATCAAATTACCACCAAAATATAGACCAAAATGGACCAAAATCGTCAATTTTTAGTTACTATAGCAAATCTGAGTCTTGCGGACAAAATATAAATCGATTCTCACATTTTTGATTAGTGGGTCCCGCTTGCCTCTCGAGATTTCCACATTAGGGTTTATTAATTAAATACCCTTAGTTCTGAACCCTTTAAAAATACCCCTATCACATTATAAATATACCCTCCTCTTATATATAAAGCTTATCCTCTTAAAAATAAACTATTTTAGTAATCTACTCCCTCGGTCCCTTTTTTTTTTTAATCGGTCAATAGGAAAGATTTATTCAAACAACGCACACAAGCCGTGTGCAGGCGTATACAACTAAAGAGAGCACACAAGATCAGCTAAAACAGAAACACAAACAAGAACTAAAAGTGTACAAAAAAATTAAAGAACAAAGTGATACCGTTACATGCAGTCTGCGAACCTTAACAAGAAGGCCAACCACTTCAAGTAATCTCATATATCTCCTTGAAAGTTAAACCATTGTGATTTTTCTCAGCATCGTTAAACATCTGACGACGGTTTTGTTTCGAAGATGGGAAGCTTAAACCCCACAGAGAACCATGATCTAACAGTTTGTTTGCTGAAAGATCGATACAAGGTACAAGAGATTTTGGAACACATTTCTGATTTGCACTCAAAGTTCCATTAGGGAAGAGACCCGTTGCCTTGGATTTTTGACTCATTTTTCTGTTTGAAACCAAAGTTGGTTCAGAAGAAGACGGTTTTTGAATGCTAATCTCCAAGTCTTCCACAACCAACTCCGAAGAAACAACCCCCTCCTCTTCAAGACTGTGGAATCTATTATAATTTTCGAAACCAGGTGGAATGGATGGATCAGTGGAATGGATGGATCAGAGGAAGTGGAAGTGGAAGTGGAACTTGCTCCTTCCATAACCTGTTGAGCGCATTTATCAACCTCGGAAACCAACATAATACCTTCTTGAATCTCATTCGCAGTTAAAGTTTCTTTCTTGCTATTAGACTTTTTCTTCTTCTTACTAATCTTGCAAGAGACATTAACATCTTCCACTTTATTTGTTGCATCCTTGCTGATTGATTTGCACTTAGCAACCAAAAGACCCACACCCTTACTATTACTAGTGCTAGTATCATCGTCAGAAGCTGCAACCAAATTCTGATTCAAGAGCTCCTGATTCTCGCAAGAAAATTCAGTAAAGATCTCTCCTTCTTCGAGACCACGATCATTCATACCTTGTGTAAGGCAAGTATTTGGAGGGCAGCCCACACCAATAGCAAGAACCTCTTCATTTTTTTCACCACTCTTCTTTAGATTTCTTTCCTCGCCGGTACCATTTTTGACAACCATTTTCTCCCCTACTGCTCTTGAATCCCTGCAATCTGAGTCTAAATGTCCCACAATCATACATTGGATACAATATTTTGGAACCTTTGGTATCACAACTTTTTGAAAAAATCCGTCGAACTTTGTTTCAATCCAAATCTTCTCTGGAATTGGCTTTGCAAAATCAACTTCAATGAAAACACTAGCATAATAACCATAATCACATCTTAAAGTAGCTTCATCTACCTTAATTGGGCGACCAATACCTTTACCAATTGCAAGAAGAATTTTTTCTTTCCAAAATTCCAGACATAGTCCTGGAAATCTTACCCAGACAAAAGACGTGGAAACTCTTTGATTTTCAGGATGAATATTGGGTTCCCAATTCCTTAAGCGAACAAATTGTTCTTCCACTTCCCATGACCTAGACTTCAAAAAACATCTATCAGAATCATTATCAAGTTTAATGGTGAAAAACCCTTACCAATTGGAATAATCTGACATGAACCCTGTAAAGTCCATTGACTCCAGAGAATTTTTTCAGCATCTACAATCTTTAGTTTTTGAAAATCAAGCCGTCCAATCAACGAAAATTTCCATTGACCGAGACCTTCATCGAACAAATCATCTGGTAGTGAGATAGATGGATCATTACCACACTTTCCAACTTCAGGTAGCGAAGAAAGATCTACTAAAGAAGAGGAATTTTGAAACTCATGGTTTTTAACTTTATCAGCGTAACTCATACCACCAGCCATTACTAAACTTTGAAATTTAAGAAGCAAGTCGAAGAACACCTATCATTTAGCGTAACTAAAGAGAATAATCTGGAGATGCTTTTTGACATATATACCCTCGGTCCCTATTATATAGGCGGAATATTGGATTTTCCTAGTCCCATTAGATAGGCGGAATTCTCGTTTCAAGATGCTTTTTGACATATATACCTTTATTTATGTTGTATGGGAAATTGTATTGAGAATAAGACAAGAGGTATAGACAAGAAAAAAACATGAAAATTTATAAAAACTATGCATTTTCTTATTCTAAGAGATTTCATCTTCTCCGCCTATATATTAGGGACGGAGGGAGTATTACACATAAAAAATAAATCTTCAAAAAATAAATAATTTTCTCTCAATCACTCCACCACCGCCTCCAACTCCACCGAGGGCAATTCACCATCACCACCACTCCACAACCACCACTACCACCACCACCACTTCACAACCATCACCAACATTCCACCATAACTCCACCACAACTCATCGTCGCCACCGCAATTGCGACCACCATAACCCCACCACAACACATCGTCGTCACCACAATGGCAACCACCATCTCCTCCAAATCCACCACCGTTGCCGCCAAGTTGATAACAAAATTGAAAATTTAGAAATAAATTAGGTCCAGATTTTTGTATCAACAACCGAAGTTGACACTAAATTTTGGTGTCAACAACCCAAGTTGATATCATATCTGGTGTCAACAACCCAAGTTTTCACAAAAATTGAAAACTCGGAAATTAGTTAGGTCAGAATTACGTGTCAACAACCCAAGTTGACACCAAAATCTGGTATCAACAACAAAAGTTGATCCAAATATGGTATCAACAACAAAAGTTGATCCCAAATCTGGTGGCACCACCACCTCCATCGCCGTCATCACCACCACCACCACTTCCAGCATGTGAGATAATAAATAAAATGATTTTCATCTAAATTTTTATTAATATTGAAAGGGTATTTATATGATTTAAAATTAAATAGATTACATTTTAGAAGATGAGGGATATAATTATTGATGAATAAAGGTATTTATGAAATCCATGAAAAGGAGTGGTATTTATACAATTTCCACATTAGCAAAGGGGTGTTTCGATATGGTGGATGGTTTTTGTTTTGTCCAAAAACCTCGGTTCGTTAAGTATCTCTCGTCGCAAAAATAAACATCACAAGGTACTTTATTAATGCTTATAACCATACGAATTAATTAGAAAATTAAGATTTTGGATGGTCAATTTACAAGTACATGACTCAGCCCCTGCACACAACTATGATAATTTGGAGTGTATGAATACGATGCTATTTTGTAAATGGTTGTGAAGTTTATATGCAGAAACGTATCATATGTGAAGGTAGTTTCCAGCAAAGAAAGATATTTAGCTTTGTTATTAGGAGAATAAAAAATATGCGATTTTAAGGTTTTATCGAAATAACCATGTGTCCTATTAGCTCTTACTTGGATATCATGCTACTTGATTCTACTTTGCATACTCCGATCATTAAAACAAAAAAAATACCTTGTGAAACCTAAATATTATGCAACCAATGTTTCCTGATTCACTCTCCATTGAGTTTTCATCTTCGCGGCTTCCAAATTCTGTATAACGGGTACTCTCCTTTCGAACAAATTTTTAGAGGATGAATCTCGAAATGATCTTATTGGGCGTGTGATTCTTCCTACAGGATCTACTCCCAACTGACGGTCTTCGTTCTAAGCTCAAAGCTATGTGGCCGACAAACATATAATAGAAAGTTTAGGGCAAAGGGGCAAAATGCCCCAATTTCGACCACCAAGAAACAAAAATGCCCCAGATGTTAGGCAAGAAACTAAAATGCCCCAATCCGTTAGTTTTACCTATTATAGTCAAGCCGGGGCATTTTGGTTCACTTTGACTGGTCAACTCTAGGATGAAAAGTCTATTTTGCCCTTATGTCACATGTTTAAAATTCAGGGTTCAGGGTTTAAAATTCAGGGTTCAAGGCCTAGGGTTTAGGGTTCAACGGTGGTGGTGGTGGTGGCGGTGTTGGGTTCAGTGTTTAAACTTCAGGATTTAAGACCTAGGGTTGTGGTGGTTGTGGTGGTGGTTGTGATGGTGGCGGCGGCGGTGTTGGTGGTGGCGATGGTGGTGGTGGGGGTGGCGGCGGTGTTGGTGGTTGCGGTGGTGGTGGTTGCCTAGGGTTCAGGGTTCAAGGTTTAGGGTTCAGCGGTGGTGGTTGTGGTGGTGGTGGTGATGGTGGTGGTGGCGGTGATGGTGATGGTGGTGGTGTTGGGTTCAGTGTTTAAACTTCAGGATTCAAGACCTAGGGTTGTGGTGGTGGTTGTGATGGTGGCGGCGTCGATGTTGGTGGTGGCGATGGTGGTGGTGGGGGTGGCGTCGGTGTTGGTGGTTGCGGTGGTGGTGGTTGCCTAGGGTTCAGGGTTCAAGGTTTAGGGTTTAGGGTTTAGGGTTCAGCGGTAGTGGTTGTGGTGGTGGTGGTGGCGGTGATGGTGGTGGTGGTGTTGGGTTCAGTGTTTAAACTTCAGGATTCAAGACCTAGGGTTGTGGTGGTTGTGGTGGTGGTTGTGATGGTGGCGGCGACGGTGTTGGTGTTGGTGGTGGCGATGGTGGTGGTGGGGGTGGCGGCGGTGTTGGTGGTTGCGGTGGTGTAATTCGCGTCAGCGGTGGCGGTGACGGTGGTGTTGTTGGTGGCGACGGTGATGGTGGTGATGGCGGTGGCGGTGGTGTAATGAAGTTAAAGGTAGTGAAAATACCCCATTTTGACAGAAGGGCAAAAGTGTCATTTTTTGGCACGTGCGTGGCCACATGCTCACTGTTTTGACCACTTAACCATGCCTAACGGAATATCTAACAGATTGGGGCATTTTGGTCACGTTTTGGGGCATTTAGGTTTCTTGCCTAACGTCTGGGGCATTTTTGTTTCTTGGTGGTCAAAATTAGGGCATTTTGCCTCTGGACCCTAGAAAATATTACATTTAGAAAAGGGTTTCTACTTCTTTGTTTTCTCGTCGTTGGGAAGATACGTTAAACATTAAGACTGTTGGTTGATGTTTTCTTAAGCCTGGATCCATGAACTTCAAGAAACGGACTAAAGATTTCAACCCTAGTGATCAACGTCGATTTATTGCACAAGTTTGGACAAGAATATATGGAGTTAGTGAATATTGGAGGAAGAAACCTTTTTTCGATTTTTTTTGTGGTATGGACACCTATAGGTTTTCGCGAGCAACTAGCTTTACGTTCCCCTCTTGTTTCTAGTTTTTTCTTCCTTATTAATATATTCTTTTGCTTAAAAACATTAAAAAAAAATCATACAAATACAACACTGATCATCTTAGAGTTTTGTATCTTGTATTATAGGGAGCTGGGTTAATAACACGGTGCATACTTTCAATCATTACTCTTTTGAGACTTCTGTCAGTGAAGGTCTAGGCATTTATATTTTTCGGCATAATTTCTAAAGTTATAGTGATATATTATCTCTATCCTTCCCCGAGTGACAAAAATTATCTATTGACGACAGCCATGCAACACATGTATGAAAGTTAGTACCATCCATGTATCCTTTTATAGACCGAATCAGAGGTATATTATGTTTAGTGTTCATCCTTTTATAGTCCGAATCAGAGGTATATTGTATATAGTGTCAGATCGTTTATTATCTCTATCCTTCCCCGAGTGACAAAAATTATCTATTGACGACAGCCATGCAACACATGTATGAAAGTTAGTACCATCCATGTATCCTTTTATAGACCGAATCAGAGGTATATTATGTTTAGTGTTCATCCTTTTATAGTCCGAATCAGATGTATATTGTATATAGTGTTAGATCATTTATGACACATCATATGTGTTAAAATTATAGCAGGGCCGGTCATGAGATTTTGCTGCCCCGAATCGGCAGTAAAATTGTTGCCCCGTTTCACAGTACATAAAACATGTTCAAGACCCTCCGTATTCATATTTTTACGACGTTACAATAATCACAATTTCCAATCTATCCAAGTTCTAGAGTTCAATTAGAATTCAAAGTGAAAATAGGCATATGGTAATAACCAAAACATAATTCACGATATTGATATCAAAACCAAGACCAAGCGCTGGTGACGAAATGCACTACAGAGTTCATACTGATAGATCAAATAACACGAAGGGAGTGATTCATATATTAAATAAGTGTTAATGAAAAAAGTAAGAATATATTCCTTAGTATTGAGGCCAGTAATAAGAAACAACAAAACACACCAAAATTGAATTCAAAGGGTGAATTGGATTCATGAAACCAATAACGGTAGAATGTACTAGAAGCAATGATAACAACCCTTTCCATTGTATAACAGTACCAACAGAGGAATGTTAAGGGACTGGTTTCATTTATAGCTTCATATAATTATAAAGATCAAAAACTACCCATAAATAAAGATTTAAGGTCTTTCTCTAATATATCTGCATGGTCTTTAGATTGTTCTTTCAGAGCATTTGATTGAACTGGGTTTCCAAGTGTTCGTCCTAAGAATACAATTTTAGGATTTTAGGCTTCTGCCCTAGAAATCAAAAAATTAAATACAAAAAAAATCATGATTCGCAGAGATTTGATTATCCAACTGATACATGGTTCATTGATTGAAAACTTGAGTTCAATAAAAAAAGCAAACCAAATCAACAACTTATTTCATTGTGAAGTCGAGAAGATCCCGTCACGAGATCTTACAACCTAGAATTAGACTCTGAGAAAAAAGAAATTGGCCTATGATTCTATGAAATATATAAGACTAGAACTTCACCCGTGCCGTAACGGCACTGCCTCCGTAGTAATTAAAAAAATTATGTCAATTTAAACCCTTGTCATTTTTTTGTTCGCTTTATATAAAGTGACAATTTTTCCCCATGTTTTTTAATTGTCATGTTTTTTTTCCAGAGAATTGCTAGGTTGACCGAAATATTTGTCTCGAAAAAATCATCGGTGAAACATGTAGTGGGATCAACTGAAAACCTTTACTATCCCTATCATCGCTGTGTTTTTCTCGGGTTATTTTTCGGATAAAAATTATGGTCAGCCTGTACAATTATTTCTTTTGTATTAATAACCATCTTATTTTCAAATTAAAAAAAATCAACCACAACTTCCATAATAATGTTACATGTGTCCTATCGACATAGACCAACACATTGAGCACATGCACTACCATCACCAGAACCACCCATCCTACCTTTTCCACCACCAACATTATTGTCATGGGCTCCATGCACTACCACTCACAAAGACCACACTAATCATCTGTAATGATTATTAATAAATTTATTATTTATTTAATAAAAATATATTATTAAGACATTTATAATGAGAGATTAATAAAATATTTATTATTTGAAGTTGGTGATACAATAATGATGTAAACAACCACAACCATTGATTTATCTTTTTCCTAAATAAATCTCAGCCGCTCTTTATCTTTCCTAACTTGTCACAAATGCAAAATTTAGATTAATACGTCAAAAAAAAAATTACAGTTTTTTTTTGTATGGTAATTTTTTCAATTATAACGGCTATTTAGCTTGGTTTGGTATCTAACTTTCAGAATGAGCTTTGTTACTTTATATTCCTCAATTGTTCATCTTGTTTCCTATCCCGACCCGA
Source organism: Papaver bracteatum (assembly GCA_023529315.1). Lineage (NCBI taxonomy): Eukaryota > Viridiplantae > Streptophyta > Magnoliopsida > Ranunculales > Papaveraceae > Papaver > Papaver bracteatum. The sequence goes on from JAJJWX010004051.1 coordinate 323,118, forward strand.
CAAAAATCTGGCATATAATATTTCTTATAAATTTAAAAAAATAAAAGAAATAAAAAAAGACATTTAAAAACTAATACCAAATTAAAAAAAAAAACACGGGTAATTATGTAATTTATCTACCTTAGGACACCTTTCTCATCCCACTACCACTACTTCTTCCACCACCACCACCATTAACGTTATCACTCCACCATTCTCACCAACACCCACCGCAGATCCACCACCCCCGCCCACCATCAGAACCACCATTAGTGTCAATTGATTTTAGTATAAAATAAATCTATTATGTGTTGTATTAATGAAAGTGTATTTATTTATTTGATTAATTAAACAAACATTTATTATTGACTAGTAAGGACACACGTGCGATGCACATGCTAAAATTTTTACTCATCCAACAATACTAAATTTAAAAGCCATGAAATTATGTTCTTAAAATAAAAATTTACTATTCTTATTTGTACTTGTTACGTAGATAATTGAAAGAGCTTTTCAAATATATAAATTTAAAGCTAATGTACTATTCTTATTTGTACTAAGTAATTTACGATGTTGTTCGTGATACTACTTTCGATATTTGCTACAAAGCTAATGTACCTGCACGCAAGAAGGCTTCTCTTGGTCTTCAGTCTGATGATGGTAAGGATTTAAAACCTGCCGATATTCTTGTTCTCAACTGGGAAAACGGGCAAGATGTTTGCATGGATGTTACAGGTGTCTCTCCATTCACTGGGGATGGTGTCAGTTCCTTTGCTCCTGATAAGGCTATTTCTGGTGCGGTTTCACGTAAGCGTGCCAAATATCTGGACAAATGCACTGCTCATGGCTATGGTTTGGGGGTTTTAGCCTTCTCTACTTTAGGAGAACTTGGTGAGGATACTCTTGTTTTTTTCAAGCGTCTTAGGAATTGTTTGGTGAGTAATGACGCTAGTTGTGGCTTAGGTAGTTTTATTTTCCATCGTTTAGGTGTGGCTATTCAAAGAGGAGTTAGTGCCTAGCTTGTGGCTAGGCTTCCAACCCATAGCTCGGTGTAATTTTTCTCATTTTGTAATCGTATTTATGTTTCAATATACTAAAGAAATTATGACAAAATTTTTTTTGAAAGATATTAAGTTTTTAAAATTTTTGATCAATTTTTAAAACAATGGTATTTCTGTAAATATGTAAAAAATGGGGACAACTAAGTAATTTAGGGGGTCTCTTACCAAAAAGAGTTATTTTCTTTATATTAGTAAGATTAATTAAACAAACATTTATTATTGAAAATTAATTAAACTGATCATCTTATAGCCGTAGATTTAGATTTCCCAAGAATGAATCATGGCCGCTCTTTAACTTGCCTAAATTGTTCAAACTATGCTTTATAAGTGAGACTTGTTATATATTTAATAATAAGCCATTTAAGTAACTTATTATTTATGGTATGCCCCTAAATCTCTTAGGAATATGTCCTTTTTGTCTTTCTAATCACGATTTAACCCTTTATTTTTTCCTTTACACAAAATCATCCCTGGACAAAAAAAAAACGGATTTTGTTGCCCCTATAACGTGCTGTCCAAAAGTCAACCTTCGTTGACCTTCCTTCTGGGCCGACACTGAATTATAGCACAATGCGGCACATCATGCGAACTAGCATAACAAATGGCATAGGTAAGCATAACACAACATGCGTGAATTATGGCACTCAGGCCTAAAGTACGACACAAATGCGTTACATATATATATATATATATATATATATATATCATGCGTATTTTATTATTTTTGACCATTTATTTTAAATTTATAAAATATAAATTGATGTTGTAAATGTGAAGTATTAAACGTTCATTTGAAAACATATAATGATATAATTTTTGTTATAGAACCATATCCTAGGGTAATAATAACAAAGTTAAAATAGAAAATTACTTAAATAAAGTTACACGAATATGCTTTTCCATCTTATAAAAGAACCCCATATATTTATAAATTCGGGGATATCCCTTTTTAGAAATTAAAATAAAATAAAGATATTATGAAGTAATATGAAGAACCCTTATTCATATATTTTTAATAATAGCTAAACTTCCCTTATTTAATTAGTTGTTAGATTATACTATATTAGTGAGATATACATATGGATTAAAGTTATCGGTTATAGATTGTGTTAGTTTTGGGGTAAGAAAAACAAATCATCATACTTTAAAAATTATCCAAAACTAGCATGGTCTTTAACCAATATCCATGCCGATTATGAACAGTTGACATGGTCGCAAATTGAAGACCATGCCGACCGCTGAAAATTTAACAAAGGAAAAAGAAAAAAACGACAATCGACATGGAATTAAATTTTTGACTATGCCGACTATTATGGTCGGTACAGTTTTTCAATACCTTAAGTTTCAAATACAAATATTTACATAAATATTGGGGTACCATTACAGAGTATATGAACGATATCCATGCCTACTAACGTAGTTATTTAAGATGAAAAGCACAATTAACCGTTAGCACGGTCTTCATCCAATAAGCCGTGCCGAAGTTGTGGACCTCAACTGGTTTTAGGGTGCTCTTGATAATGAAGGCAGAGTCGCGGTCTTGATGATAAGGAAATGCCAACTTAAACTTCTGATATTTAAAGTAAAAGTTTGTGATAAAAATAAGAGATCTTGCATGGTGTTGATGATGAAAACCATACCGACATAAACTGCCCATTTTGATTGTTAAAGACGACCACCATTTTTTTAACATTTCCTAGACTAATTCCATCCAGAACAAAACTGATAATGCGTTTTGTTTGTACCCTCTATTTTATACACGGAAGGCCTGCAAATCAAGCCCGCAAAGGAAGATTCCAGAAGTTTCCTGAAATCTTGTTGCCCAAATTGCTTGCACACAAAGTTTATATCAGAATTAGGGTTTACATAATTATATATAAATACATGTATCCTAAACCCTAAGGAGACATAGAATCCTAGGTTAGCTAACCCGAATAAATACAATTGTATCATGATCATCAATAAAATCACTCCCTACGGGATTCCTCCGTGAATGTATGCACAACTTGCCGAACCACGTTAAATTCCTTTCTCCTCTATTTATTTTTCATAAGAATTCTAACCCGAATTACATCATCATTATCAAATTAATTGTGTTTAGTGCCTAAAAGTAATTTTGGGTACAAACATTGGCGCCGACTAAGGGGATTCGTGTAAAACAATTGTGTTTTTCCATTGAGAAAAGTTGAGAAGAATTCGTGCACGAGATTCCATTCAAAAATCAGCATAAAAAAAGGGTTCAGAAAACTGTTGCGAAATAGTTGAAGTAACTGTTACGAAGGTTGAAGAAACCGTTGCGATGGTTGAAAGAAATGTCACAAGGGTTAGAGAAACCGTTACGAGGGTTGAAGAAACCGTTACAAACAGTTGAAGAAAGCGTTGTGAGGTTGAAGAAACTGTTGCGAAATAATTGAAGAAACTGTTACGAACAGTTGAAGAAACTATTGCGAAATAGTTAAAGAAACTGTTACGAACAGTTGAAGAAACTATTGCGAAATAGTTAAAGAAACTGTTACTAACAGTTGAAGAAAGCGTTGCAAAAACCTAATCTTCATCTAACCTCACGTACAGCTCCAGATAGGGCAAATCTTCACCGTCAGATTCAGAGGATCTCGTCCATAGGATATTTCCAGCCTCCTATCCAGCTCTCGGTTCAGAGAATCGGTTCAAGCAGGTACAACTAATAAGAAAGATACACTTGTCGACGGTCCAACTAGGTTCAAACCGATGTGGTCCACCCGGTTGACTCATCAGCAGAGGCCCAGTCACCTGCCGCATCAGCGAGGATAAGTTACAGACAGTTGTGCCATATTAGCACCATTCGTGTGCACGTTATCAGTATAGTACAGTCGGCGGTCGCCATCTCAGCAACATGTCTGGTCAGCAACGCCACGTCAGTTCTTTTCTGCCATGTTAGTATGCTTTGCACAATCAGCACTGCCATGTATGCAACATCATGCATGCTTCGTGAAAATCTTGTTTCATTAATAACTTCTTCATTTAAGTCTGAATTAGGTGATTTTTGGCTTGTCGGAATCGTCTTTCAATTCCCTACAACATGGGTGTAAAAATTCTTGTGTTAGAAAAACTTTTATATGCACTTGGGGAAGCAACATGATCGAGTTCGGGGTTCGTGGATAGCGACATGATCGAGTTCCGGGTTCGTGAATAGCGACATGATTGGATTGCTTAGACCCTTCCACATTTAGCCTTGCATTACATCGCAAGCACCTAAAACCTCACCTTGCACGTGAGCACTTAAGTCTTGATTTTGCAAGCATAAAATCTCGTCTTGCACGTGAGTATGAAAGACTTGCACCGATGCAAGCACAAAGTTTCATCTCGACCATGAACCAATGCTCGATATTGGTCCAAAGATCCGTACTCAATACAAGCAACATCCACCCTTCCCGAGCAACAAGCGCTACAGTCTTGTTACGTTGCGAGCAAAAAACCTTGCCCTAGCCGCAAGCACATTACATTCTCCTCAATACTCGACTAGCTCTCGGGCATCACAAGTCCAATACTTGGAAAACATTCTCGCTTAGCACGTGATAAAATTTTATTACATGTCATCACAGTTGGGGGCGTCTTTGTAATATCTCAACAAACGCTTGGGGGCGAGTTCCGTCATCAACGGTCGATGCATAAGGAAAAAAAACTTCTTAACCCCCAACAAGTTGGAGGTTAATAGGGAGCGATTTTTGTACCATCTATTTTATACATAGGAGGCCCGCAAATCAAGCCCGCAAAGGAAGATTCAAGAAGTTTCCAGAAACTCTTTTTGCCCAAGTTGCTTGCACACAAAGTTTAGATCAGAATTAGGGTTTACATAATTATATATATAAATACATGTATCCTAAACCCTAAGGAGATATGGAATCCTAGGTTAGCTAACTCTAAGATATACAATTGTATCATGATCATCAATAAAATCACTCCCCACGAAATTCCTCCGTGGATGTAGGCACAACTTGCCGAACCACGTTAAATTCTATGTCTTCTCTATTTATTTTTCATATGAATTCTTATGCTAATTTACATCATCATTATTAAACCTAAAAATAATTTTGGGGTACGTACAAACACGTTTTTCAAAGCAGAAAATTCAATCAAAATTAGATAAACTAATTGAAAAAGGAGGACATTAGATGATTTCAACCAAAGTGAATTCGGTAAAGCAGAGGGTGTCGGCATGCTTCTCACTTAAGTAGACATTGCCGACTTTAGAAGGATAATTGAGTCTTTTTAGTTTTAATAGACACCCCTTATCAGCATATATCGCATGGTTTAACTAAAAGTATCCCCAAATTTGTAGGTGTGTCCACCGAGTATGGGTTCCTTCAAAAAGTTATTCTTATAACTTTTAAGATGGAAGTGCTTTTCTAAAAAACCACTTTCAATAAAAATTTACCAAACACAACTTTTGGTAAACAACTATGATATATGGTTCCCATCTTTCATGAACCGTTGTTCCCTAAATTAGTTAGCATCCATAGAGGATGGTAATGGTTATTTTCTTGTTTAATACGGTACTTCATCTTTCCATTTATTCTGCTCAATATTTTTCTTTGCATGTTCACTGTGATCTTTTATGCCATGAAGAAGGGTATAAAGGTGACTTATTTCGGTTCAATTTAAGATTCTGGATTATCATATTGATGATTATAAAGACTATCATCACTAATTATTTTTACTTTAGCACTTAAATAAAAAAATCTTTTTCCTTATGATCTTAATCGATCTTTTAAAGAATTATCACAATTTTACAAAGAAAAAATCTTAAATATATGTGTCAAATACATCATAAAATTCTTATCAAAAACATATAGGCCATATAATCTTATTTGGTCTAACATCCTAGATAGAGAATCAATTGAATTGAAAAAGTTAGAATCAGCTGAATTGATTGTATGTCCTGTCATCTCTCTTTCACTCACTAAAATGGAGACATACATTCCATTCCATCCCATTTCTATTTTTATTTTATTTTCAGGAAAAAGGCAAAACCTAAAATTTTCATTAATAATCGATTCGAGATCGGATTCATTATGAAGTGAACAATGATAACATTATAATCATAAAAGTTAGACGATCTCCGCCAATTCGGGCTGGATCGGTATGAATCGACATCGGAGTCTTGCAAACCATTGTTGTTGCAGTTGATGAAGTTGTAAATGGGTTTGTAATTGATAATGTTACCGAAGAAGTTATTGATTTCATCACTAACTTCGTTATCCTTAATATTGTTTGCATCACGGTTGAAGATGTTGTTCTTGATTGAAAAGAGCTACAACCATTTGCTGGGATTAACAAACAACAGACAAGAAAATAGGTAGTGACGAAATACAGCAACAAGAACAAAACACCCAAAAAACCAGAGAAAAACCCTAGATCTAAAACAGAAAAGCAAAAGAAAAACTAATAGAAAATCAAATATGAACTAATCTAGAAGCGATCCGGAGAGAATAACAAGAGAAGAAGATGATAAAGAGGGTGATCTGCTTTGATCTGCCTTCACGAGAGCCGATCTGAGCAGAAAACTTTATTGGTTTTAAATTTCTCTTATAAATGGATTTTTAAGAAACAATTTTTTTCTTATTTCTTTAGCGAACAAGAGCCGTTTGAATTCGATGATTTAACATTTTTCGTCTCCTATTTGACTTTTATTTGACTTTTAGGGTAGAACATTACACATTAATGTCCCTCAACATAGGGTAGAACATTACACATGGGTACCACCTAATCTCGGTGCACTTTTTCAAAAATTAGTTAAAAAATTATTACAAAGTGCTTTCGGGAAGAAAAAACAACCCCGAATAAATCAATTTCGGGTAGAAAAAGTCATGCCAACCTATTACTAAGAAATCTAAAGTCTAAACTAATGTCACTCCGGTATAATCCGGCATTATTTGCTAATGGTTCACATAATTGCTATCTAGGTTCGGTATGAACGAGAGAAGAAATGCGTACTGTATCACCCATACCTCACCAGCGTAACTTCTCATGTGGAAGTGCTTGCAGAACAAAAACCAACTGGATTTTATCCGAGACATGTTTTTGAACATACCAAAAAATTACCGGGCATACTCAAGGTTCGGCTCACAACTTTTTTTTTGCCTAAGTTTGCTAGGTTCGGCTCACAACTTGTGAGCCGAACCTAGACAAAATGTATGCCCGATAATTTTTTAGTATGCCCAAAAACAGACCTCTTTTATCCTGTCTAACAGTTCTGGTCGGTCGGGCATTCGTTGGCCCAGGCCCACAAACCATCGACTCCTGCTGTACTATCTCTAACGTGTCACAACCGCGACCCATGAGTGTTGTGTTGATAACTTTGAAATTATTTTGTACGTACTAGGCAATAAGATGGCAATCTATAGCAAATCAGTTGACCTTTCATGCTGTTTGTCCCCCCCCCCCCAACTACAAATAAGTCAAAAAATTAAAGTATTAATTTTTTAAATTTTCTTATTAATATTATTACATAATTAACGAATAATTGGAAGCATAACAAGCTAAGCTCCAAGCAACTTACTACTACATAAGTTGAACAGATTGTCGTGCTAGTCTACCAGCGAGCCTCATGAGGAACAAAGTCGGGGAGCCGAAGCAGATAGTGTGACTAATGTCTTCGCAAGGAGGGCAAACTAACTCTACCGCCCATGTTAAATTCTGTAATATTGTGCCATCTGCGACTCGAACCTAGGACCTCCTGGAGCGCATGAAACATCTGTGGAGGGCATGAAACCAGCTGATCTACAAGCCCGTATTTTTTGACAGTCAAACCTCTCTCAAACTTTTTCACTTTAACAAATATCGAATTTAAAAGTTGCATTGTGTGTTAGAAAAAAATACGTGGCATCTAATTGTTTTGTTTCTATTTTAGATCCATGCACGAGGTACCACCATCTAGGAGGGTGGATTCGTTCCCTTCTCATGCCGAAGAAAGGTGATAGGTCCACCCGGCACTCACCATATAAACGGTCCGCGAGTTATAACCTCAAAGGTGTTATTATCCATCCACAAAAAATCTATTAAAATAAAAATAACACAAAAACTAGGGGTGGGACTTGGGTTGGTTGGGCGGGTTAGAAGGCTTGGCAAAGGCAGACCCGAGCTAGGAATTCTTTCCCATCGAACCCGTGGAACCCATTGAGGTGTTGCCCAAGTCCGCCCAAGTTATGTTCCTCGGGTTCCTCGGGTTGGCCCAAGTTCCACTAGACATACAAGTTTGTTAATGTCATAATAATAAATTTAGTAATAATAAGATTTAATTGCTCCATTTATTTTAAATTTCCAAATAACTGAATATTATTTACAATAATATAAACTCTTTTCATGTCGAATGATTAATGAGATAGATATAATTTATATTTTGATTAATAGATTTGAAGATATCATCTAAAATTTCTCTAAATAGATGATAATACTAATTATAAAAAATATCTTATATATAGTTCTTCGGGTTGGGCGGGTTGTTTGAGTTAGAAATATTTATGCCCATGCTTGCCCAAATTTAACTCGGGTTCATAAAATTTATGCCCAAGCTTGCCCAAAATTTTGAAATACGTTGCCCATGTCCGCCCAACGTTCGCGTTGGGCATGGATTAGGTGGGTTGACCCAACCCAAGTCCCACCCCTAACAAAAACCCATCAAAATAAAGGTAACACAAAAACTCCAATAATTTGATAAAACCAATTTTGGTTTCATCAATGATGAAACCAATTTTGAAATTTGAGGTTTTTTGTGTCAATTTTGTTTAAGATGGAGTTTTAATGAATCCCAACATTTGAATGGGATTTTTGTACCACAAATTTGGTCACCTTGGGTTTTTATGACTAGTTCTGCACTGTAAATACCAAAAAATCCAATCCTCCGTTGAGAAAGTGAATATGGTCTTACATAGGTTGTAAGGGGTTTCTGGCATGTTGGATTGGTAATGTAGTCGGCCCAGCTAGTTGAGTCTTTCTCTGGGAGAACCAATATAGTCTTGGTGCATCTCAATTGGGATGGGCACTGGGATAATTTTATTTGAAAGAGATTCTCGATGAAACAACGGAATTCATATTTTCAAATTTTATATTCTTAATATATATGCCAAGCATTTTGCAAACTTCGTATAAATTAAACTTATAAAGATGTGTAGAAGAAAAACCATTCCCACTTACTTTTTATTCTTACATTATTTCATGCGTCGGACGTTATTTTTGCGAATAAAAATCAAACGATAACGAATTTGAAGTTAATATTTTGGGGTTATATTCCTCTTACGAAGCTTTACATGCCTACCAAAAATATGTGCATCCTGAAATATAAACCATAAAATCTACTGATCTTAATTTTAATGGCCAAAAGTCGGTTGATTTTCAACTGCTCATCTTCAAAGTAGTAGATGGTGGTGTTATACGTCTCGCAATACCCTCATGTTTGGTGGTATGTAAAGTTTTATGAGAGGAACATATCCCCGAAATATTAGCTTCAAATCCATTGTCGTTTGGTTTTTATTCACAAAAATAACGCCCAACGTGTGAGAATAATAGTGTGAGGGGATCCTTCCTCCTAAAAGAAACAATTTTCTCAAAAATGTATATACAAAAAAATGATATATGTGGCCAACGACTCAGGTAAAAAATGACCCCTGACTCAAATAGTCTTGAGTCACATATATGAGCTGAGTTAGACATCAGAAAAATTCAAAAACAAACGATCTACATCTGACTTGGTCTGAGCAGATGCCAAGTCAAATTCAGATCACGAGTCTGACCCAGACAAAGAAGGTGTTAGTTTCGCACACAACATTAAGCTTTCCTTCTAAGTGGACGGTCTTTCAGTTTCACATGAATCTATCAATTCGGAGGTAAAATTAAAATATTAAGTAGTTCTATCATTATATGTTGATCAAAATTATCCAATTGGATCAAATTTTCGCTCGTGAATGAGTACGTTGAAGGTTTCATATATTTAGTGTTTAACTAAACACATTAAAAGTTTCTTTTCCCAAATCATAGAAACACTAGCCTCCTGAGCCCCTTATGCTCATGTTTGTTTCTATGGAGCAGGTCTTAGCAGAGCAAACTTTTCCTGATTAATCTCTTTTACTACTTGTTTTCCTCTCTAATCTCCTTTCAGAAGGGTAAGCAAGTAGTCTTGTTTGGTCCGTATGTGTGGAGAAATATTAATGCTAATGGACATATATACTTTAATGTAAAATTCTATGGTCATATAACAAACCAGTTTCGACTCGGTCATTTATTGTATGAGGATCGCATCTTCTTCCTATAAAAATAAAACAAAATATAGTAAGCATCTTTTAGAAATAAATCTGTTAGAGCATTGCTCGGTCGAAATCGCATGTATTTCTATCTCAATCATGTTTGTCAATGTTAGTGATCAAAACTTTAAGTCTTGATTTCTAGTCTACTATAGCGAAGGTCTCGGACTAGGATAGAAAGTGTAGTTGAGCTCAAGAACTCCATGACAATCATCATACAAGACGAAGGACTACTCAAGGAACTGGTGGATCTTCATCGAATAAAAGGTATGTGGAGACTTGAACTTATCTATCAATCAAAAGTCTATTAATCTCCTATCTTGAGACAAAAGTCGTTTTTCTATGTAGACTTAGATTATACACATTTGGTATTTCGAGCCGAGTATACCTCGCCTATCTATTTCTCAAAATATGTGTTGGTAAAGCTTTCGCTTTAGCCAAGTTCATCATTACCTAGTGACGAAAGTCATGTTAAGTTTCAATCACTTTGAAAATTGCTCTGACGAAAAATGGTTTGTGAATAACAACTATATAACATCCTATGAGAATGTTTCAATGATTGAAATGAGAGTTTAGACAATATAACCAATGGAGGATATAAGCATTGTTGTGGAAACACATATATGTATAAGTCCTTATTCCTTGAACCAAAGTTAGCGAACTTTGTTGATCAATAGAACTGGAGAAGTGTGTGAGCTTCAGTCCGCGAACTGGCAAAGTTCTCAAACCCGAAAATTTCTGCTGGAGTTTGTGAACTCCATCCGGGAACTTAAGTTCGCAAACCCAGTCCGCGAACTTGCGTAGGTTATGTCTAAAATTGATGTTTGTGAACTTATCTTTATAAACTAAGGAATGCAATTGAAAACCGTGGCTATATAGTTCATGAACCAATTCGATTGAATCAAATCATTTTTGCTTCAATTGTGTCTTGTGCAGTACATCAGATTTCCTTGCAATTGAAAAACTCTTTAACTAGTTCATTTGAGTCATTTGAACTAGTTACGGTGAAGAAGAATATGGTTGATATGAAAGTTATCATATGGCTAACCATTTGGTTAACTATTGTTGAACCAACTAATGTACAAGTTTGGTTACGGTTACACAAGCATACAAACGTGCATTTCATTTGTGTATAACAAGCTATGTTTTCGATCTAACAGTTGATAAATATTAGCTTGAATTTAGTCAGGTTTTCATCTAACGGTGAATATTGAATGCTTTGTTACCAAGCTAACATTGATTGCAAACCCTGATTTGAAAGACTATATAAGAGATAACTCTAGCAACTGGGAAACCTAATCCCCACACATTTTGTGTGATACTAGTTGTGCTAAGCTAGAGTTGATTCTTCTTTAACCTTTGGTTTCTTCTTCTAAACCAGGTTAACGACTCAATGACTTCATTGGCATTGTGAAGCCAGACCGATACTACTTTCTTGTAGTTGTGTAATCTGATCTTGTTGTTTCTATCATATGAGTATAATTATAATAATTTGCTTGAGACTTATATCTCCGATAGGCAAGATAAAAAGTAGTCACAAACATCTTCGTCTTATCGTTTGTGATTCCAAAATATATTTTTTCGCTACGTCAATTAAGACTATTGTGAGGTGATTGATAATACTAGGCTGTTTTTAAGGAATATAAGTCCAGTTTATCAATTGGTTCCTGTTCACCTTGATTTATCAAAAGAAGGAACAAAACTCATAGGTATATTCATGGGAGACGGATTTATCTATTACCGTAGTCTTTTCTGTGTGATACAGATTTTTTTATTAAAGTCTTCGACTTTGGGCCGTAGCAACTCTTAGTTGTGGGTGCGATCAGCTAAGGGAATCAATTACTTAGTATCCTGCTGGGATCAGAGACGTAGGAGCATAACTATATCTTGGATCGGTGTGAGATTGGTTGGGGTTCAACTACAGTCCATACCGAAGTTAGTTTGGAGTAGGCTAGTGTCTGTAGCGGCTTAATACAGTGTATGTTCAATCTGGACTAGGTCCCGTGGTTTTTATGTATCTGCGGTTTTCTCGTTAACAAAATTCTGGTGTCGTGTTATTTCTTTTCTGCCTTATATTTTGTTATATAATTGAAATAATACAAGTTGTGCGTTATTCAATTAATTAGAATATCCGACCTTTTGGTTGTTGATTTAAATTGATTGACACTTGGATATTGGTCGTTGGTACCATCCAAGTTATCTCTCTTGTATTTAATCGAGACTCGCAGGTTGCTTGAGTAAGATTTAAATAGAGAGATAGAGATATAAACTCTTTGATATACTTTTCTATTGATTGAGTCTAACTATCTAGTTGATTAGAAAGTATATTGGAGTTTGTCCATACTGATTGCTAAGAAAAATATTGGGTGTGGTTGTTAGACCCCCGCTTTTTTAATTGGTATCAGAGAAGGCAAACACGTTTAAGACCTGATAAGTCCGTGTTTGTGGCAATCTGAGTCTGAGGACAAAATATTTTTTATGCATACTAAGATGTCTCATGAAGCTTTCAATTACGCCAAGTGTCTTGGAAATGCCTCAAAGGATTACTCCTTAGTTGATTCTTTCGAATCCCGAGGTAGAAAAAGTTGTTGATTAATCCTCAAATGTTGACATGTCTCCCTCTCTTGAGGCATGTGACACTATGGCAAAAGCTGAAAAGGAGCTCACCATAATCTTAAAAACCTCTACTGAAATTATTGATTTTCAGAATCATGATCATCTCGTTGATGAATTTGAAAAGTCTCTTGATCTAGAACTTGATCTCTATAACATCATTGAGTCCTTCTCTAAGAACATTGAAAAACTTCTCCAAGAAACTACTCTACAGCGTGAAAAGATTAGTGTTCTTAAGGATATTGTTAAGGAACTCAATTAGAGAAAAATATTTGATCGAGACGCATTCATCAGATCTTAACAGACTTCATGTCGAAAAAGAGAAACTAAGTGCATCTCTTACTCTATCCCATGAACAGTGCAGATCCTTGGAAAAGGAAAACTCTGTCTTAAGAAGAAATTCTTATGTACAAACTAATTCTCATGAATTATAGAACATAAAGAAGTTTCCTCCAGTAGAAGGTTGTGTCAAGAAAGGATTACATAACTTGTAATCTTCTCATATGGCTATGAAGTTAAAATATGTGCCAATTATTGCTCCTCCTCCATGAACCTGTACTTTCTGTCGGAAAAGAAATCACTATGCTATTCATTATTTTTCCAGACGGAAACAAATTTCTAAACTTCATAATTTGCTTCTCTTCACTGTCAATGAAACAAATAGTCAGTCGACTACTGCAGTGAATCACATGCCCACAGAAAATCAGAAACCTTATAAAAATGATATTTATTTCTAGAAATCATCACAGGGCTCAAGTGCATTCTGGCATAAATTCTTGTGTTGCTAATAAAAGCATTCCCTGTACTTATAAGAATGATTCTGTTAAATCTAAGTCTAGAAAATGGATTCCTATCTATTCTAATCATCTTGAACTAATTGCAAGAGTTCCTAGATTTAGTCCTCAGAGAAAACCTTCTGATGGATATGTTGAAAACGCAATGTCTTACTCTTCTGGATCAAAAGTCAACCGAAGAAAGGCGGAGAAAACAAAGATCAAACTGTCAGATGATATATAAAACTCATTTCCCGATGATCATAGTGGGATTAATTTCCACTCTACCACCTGAATTCAGGTATGTGTTTCCTTGTTTCTGACTTGAGAGGTATAAGGAAGTTAATTGGGAATACTCAAGTATGTTGTATATTATTTCTGTTTATGTTTTTGTACTGACTGTCCACAAACATCCGCATCCTGCCCTCGAGAACTCCTAGAGTTTCCAACTCTTGTTTACAAGCGCATATATATCTTTTATATATTGTGTTTCTCTTTCCCTTAAAATTTTATGGAGATCTCTGCAAAATCTCAAGAGATTGTGCATATGGATATGGAGGAAGACAATCAGGAACGTGAGTCAATTCAGGAGCTGGTTATAAAGAAAATGCTTGAAAGAAAATATCACAACTCCTGGATTGATGATTCCGTCAAGGATTTAACTCGTTTTCAGAACGATTCAAAGGTCGAGTTTGCAAATCTTCAATTGCAAATAAACCAACTTATAGATGGTCATGACAAAATTCTTGCTAATCAGAATCTTCTAATACGGAATCAAAAGAAGCTCATCATGGACTATGTCAAATCTAGACAACTTGCTCGGGCTGTTGATCGAAAAGTTAGTGTTTTAACTCATGAACATGGTGTGTCTACAGTCAATAGAATAAAGGAAATTAGTGATACCTTCTTTGATGGATTCATTGAAAGATATGAGGTTCTCAATGAACTTTCATTTATTGCTTAGTAAATCTTATATTTTTCTTGTTTTTGTTTAGAAGAATAACTAGAGGTTGGAATAGCCATTATTGTGATTACACATAGATATGTCCAACGTTTCCATCTTCATGTTTTTAGGTTTATTTGTTTAAATTCTAATACTGTTTGGAAGATGATTATTGCAGTATTAATCTTTATGGTTTCATATATTGCAATATTTTTATGGGATATGTGTGTTTGCGTCCGTGAATTTGATTGTCCCATACCTTGTCAAAAGTAAAGTCGTTCATAAGTTGATATGCATATATTGATAAAAGAATGAATTGACTTTTGACAAAATACAAAAGTTAAGCCTATTATGTCAATTTTTGATGAAAAATAGGTTAAAATCTTTTGTTTTCAAGGATTATGTCTATTGTATGTCATTGTGCAAATGGTGATGGAAAATATAATGAATCCTTGTATATTCCGTAGTAATTGATCTTCCCTGATCTATTTATATGTATTATTGTGAGGCTCCGTAATGTGTCTTATGTTAAGCACTAAACAACCAAGTTGATTATTTTTATGATTAGCTTTGTCGTTGTTCTGTAAGGTACTTTATGTCGAGCATATTGAACTAAATTAATCATCTTGTTTGGTTATTTAGTTATGACTCCGTAAGTTTTCTTATGTTTGAGCGTTTTTGACTGGGTTGATTATTTTCATGATTAACTTAGTCATTGCTCCATAGATTTTCTTATGTTGAGTATGACCAATTAAATTGATTACTTTTGTGATTAGTTTAGTTGTGTATTTCGATTAGATTAATTATGGGTTCTCTTGTGATTAATCTAATTGAATATTTTTAAGTCTCCATAAGTTTACTTGTATTGAGCATATTCGGTTAAATTAATTATGAGTTCTCTTATGATTAACTTAATTGAATATTTTTGGATTTGAATTCATACTTGTATGTGATTTGTTATGTCCAAAGAAATCCTTCTTTTCTTTTGAAATTAAGGTCGCTCTTGTTGTTCTTTCGGGAATGACATATTATGGGGGAGAGTTCTTAATTGAACTTGTGCTTAATTACCAAATCTTTGTGGGGAGTGTGGTTGTGGAATATTATAGGGGTTATCTTGTATCTTAATAGACTCCTTGATGAATGCATTTAGCTTCAGCTTTATGATTGCATCTAAAGAAGATTATATATGCTTTCTTTTGGTCATGAAATGTCTCGTTTTGAAAATTCATTAGGATCCCGTTCTTGTACCTTTGCTAATTTTATTGACAAAAGGGGGGAGAATTAATATGTAGTTCACACTACAAATACATATGGTTTTCCGATCATGATGTAAGGGGGAGTGGTTTCCACGTGAGATGGAGTATTGACTAAGGGGGAGTGATATATCACCATAGTATTGTTGTTAAAGTTATGATACAATTGGACTTTAACGCTATGTAATGATACTATGACACTGTATAACAATGATTGCGAACTCTTGTTTTCTCGTTGTTATAGCTACGGATTTTCAACAACGATGATGCTAAAATTACAACCTTTGGGATCATCGGAGTACTTGGAAGTGACGAAAATTTTGAGTAATGTTGAAGATTAGACATGTAGAATAGGAGCTACAAAGTTTATTTATATATTTTTTGTTTTCCATAAATATTGATAGTTTTGTCACTAAAATTGACAAAGGGGGAGATGCGTTGCTATCTCAAGCATATTTGTCAATGTTAGTGATCAAAACTATAAGTCTTGATTTCTAGTCTACTATATCTAAGGTCTCAGACTAGGATAGAAAGTGTATTTAAGCTCAAGAACTCCATGGAAATCATCATACAATACGAAGGACTACTCAAGGAATTGGTGGATCTTCATCGACTAAAAGGTATGTGGAGACTTGAACTTATCTATCACTCAAAAGTCTATTTATCTCCTATCTCGAGACAAAAGTCATTTTTCTATATAGACTTAGATTATACACATTTGGTATTTCGAGCCGAGTATACCTCCTCGCCTATCTATTTCTCGAAATACGTGTTGGAAAAGCTTTCTCTTTAGCCAAGTTCATCTTTACCTAGTGACGAAAGTCATGTTAAGTTTCAATCACTTTTAAAATAGCTCTGACGAAAAATGGTTTGTGAATAACAACTATATAATGTCCTCTGAGAATGTTTCAATGATTGAAATGAGAGTTTAGACTATATAACCATTGGAGGATATAAGCATTGTTGTGGAAACACATATATGTATAAGTCCTTATTACTTGAACCGAAGTTTGCGAACTTTGTTGATCAAGTAAAACTGGAGAAGTGCGTGAGCTAAGTCCGTGAACTAGCGAATTTCTCAAACCTGAGAATTTCTGCCGGAGTTTGTGAACTCCATCCGGTAACTTAAGTTCCCGAACCTAGTCCCCGAACTTGAGTAGGTTATGTCTAAAAACGATTCTTGTGAACTTATCTTTATAAACTAAAGAATGCAATTGCAAACCGTGCCTATATAGTTCATGAACCGATTCGAGTGAATCAAATCGTTTTTGCTTCGATTGTGTCTTGTGCAGTACATGAGATTTCCTTACAATTGAAAAACTCTCTAACTAGTTCATTTGAGTCATTTGAACTAGTTACAGTGAAGAAGAATATGGTTGATATGAAAGTTATCATATGGCTAACCATTTGGTTAACTATTGTTGAACCAACTAATGTACAAGTTTGGGTGCGTTACAGAAGCCTACAAACTTGCATTTTATTTGTGTATAACAAACTATGTTTTCGATCTAACAGTTGATAAATATTAGCTTGAATCTAATTAGGTTTTCATCTAGCGGTGAATATTAAATGCTTTGTTACTAAGCTAACATTTATTGCAAACCCTGATTTGAAAGACTATATAAGGGAGAACTCTAGCAACCGGGAAACCTAACCCTCACACATTCTGTGTAATACTAGTTGTTCTAAGCTAGAGGTAATTCTCCTTTAACCTTTGGTTTCTTCTTCTAAACCAGGTTAACGACTTAAAGAATTCATTGGGATTGTGAAACCAGACCGATACTACTTTCTTGTAGTTGAGTGATATGATCTTGTTGTTTCTATCGTACGAGTACAATTGTAATAATTGGCTTGATATTTCTATCTCCGATAGGCAAGATAAAAATTAGTCACAAACATCTTCGTCTCATCATTTGTGATTCCACGATATCTTTTTTTGTTGCGTCGATTAAGACTATTGTGAGGTGATTGATAATACTAGGATGTTCTTCGGGAATATAAGTCTGGTTTATCATTTGGTTCATGTTCACCTTGATTTATCAAAAGACGAAACAAACTTCGTAGGTATATTCATGGGAGACGGATTTATCTATTACCATAGACTTTTCTGTGTGATACAGATTTGTTTATTAAAGTCTTTGACTTTGGGTCGTAGCAACTCTTAGTTGTGGGTGAGATCAGCTAAGGGAATCAAGTACATAGTATCCTACTGGGATCAGATATGTAGGTGCATAATTGTACCTTGGATCAATGTGATATTGGTTGACGTTCAACTATAGTCCATACCGAAGTTAGTTTGGGGTAGGCTAGTGTCTGTAGCGGCTTAATACAATGTATGTTCAATCTGGACTAGGTCCCTGGGTTTTTCTTCATTTGCGGTTTCCTCGTTAACAAAATTCTGGTGTCTGTGTTATTTCTTTTCCGCATTATATTTTGTTATATAATTGAAATAATACAGGTTGTGCGTTGTTCAATCATTTAGAATATCCGACCTTTTGGTTGTTGATTTAAATTGATTGACACTTTTATATTGGTCTTTGGTACCATCCAAGTTATCTCTCTTATATTTAATCGAGACTCGTAGTTTTCTTGAGTAAGATTTAAATCGAGAGATAGAGATATAAACTCTTTGATATACTTTTCTATTGATTGGGTCTAACTGTCTAGTTGATTCTCTATAAAGTATATTAGAGTTTGTCCATACTGATTGCTAAGAGAAATATTGGGTGCGGTTGTTAGACCCCCGCTTTTTCAAAATATATATAATATTGTTTAATAATTTCAAGGAATATATTTTGACATTTTTTTGAGTTTTAAATTAATATTATGGGTTTTTTGTTCTTCATACATGGAGAACATCATAAAAATGAATAGGATAAATATCACCATGTAAACCCCCTTATATGTGAATTTTATGTACGAGTGCTCTTGTTAGAAAATTAACGAATAAGTTAATAACCAATATAACCCATTTAGATTCATGCATCTGTGTAACTAAAATTTTGCGAATTAAGAAAACGATCAACAATGTTCTCTTGATCACCTTATACCTTGTATGTGTGTTTGTGTACCCTTAATTAAGATTTTTGTTAAAGGGAAAGACAAAACATTTCGGGGAAAGCTGACTTTCAGTCGGATATATTTGACCTTGACTCAATTAGGGTGCAAATATAATTTACTACTAAAACTCATCCCTAACCTTGATTCTTCCTTTTAGTGTTTTCAGTGTTTCACCGTTATCATCACAGGTGCTGTATTAAAAATTGAAGGTAATTTCTACATGAGTGCCAATCCAATTGAACATGATTAAGCCATCCTATTGTAAAGTATCTTGGAAGTCTAGTACCGAACATTATAGCAAGTTACAAAGGACATTTTTATCGGCAACACTACCACTCTTGCACTCTCTAGATTAACCGTTGTTTTATAAACACACACAAGCACTGTAATTTGTTAGTGATGAAAGTAATATGTTATGAATTAGTTAGGTGTCAATATGCTAAGCAGTAACATTTGTAAACTTAATACTAATTTTCATCTTATTTTTTTGGAGTACTACGTGGGTTGTCTTACATATTTATTATAATGTATATGAATATGATTTTATCGTCAATGATCAACCTTAATGATGAATCAATATTAATGCATGCTAAACAGAAAGTAGCCCATATTGCCACTATCAACAGTTGAAAAGGCGAGGGTACCCAAATGTGTTAGAGCATTGCTCGGTCGAACTCGCATGCGTTTCTATATCAAGCATGTTTGTCAATATTAGTGATCAAAACTATACGTCTTGATTTTTAGTCTACTTATGACTAAGTCTCGGTTTGGATAGTTAAGTATAGTTGAGCTCCAGAATCCATGGAGATTATCTTATGAAGATGAAAAACTACTCAAGTAACCAGTGGAACTTCGTCCGACAAAAAAGGTATGTGGAGACTTGAACTTATCTAGCACTCAAAAGTCTATCTGTCTCCTACTCTTGAGATAACAGTCATATAAGTATGATAGTTTTCATACATACACATTTGCTACTTCGAGCCGAGTTTACTCGCCTATTTTTTTATAAAAATATGTGTTGGTAAGATTTTGCTTTATCCACCTTTCATATTTACCCGTGACGAAAGTCATGATGACGTTTCAATCTTGAAAATAGCTTTGATGACGATAGTCGATTCTTATGTCTAATGACTATTATAACATTATAGAAGAATGTTTCAATGATTGAAATGTAGAGTTGATATTATGTAACCACCTATGGATATAAGCATATATAGTGTGTTCGCACATTAGTGTATAAGTCCTTGTACCAGAAACCAAGTGCGTGCATATGTGTACATGCGGTATTGGTGAAGGAGACAGGTTGGGTACGCATACTGGAGGAAGTTTTCATACCGAAAATTTATGTTGTAGTTTGTAAAGTTTACAAACTGAAAACCAGTCACCTTAGGTACGCGTACCCATACGTGTACCCACGGAAGTTTTTAACCAAAAATTTCTGCTAAGTTTGTAAACTCAAATCCGGTAGCTAAGATATGCATACCCGTATGCGTACTCAAGCTGGTTATATTTCTCAAATCGGTTAGTTCATGAACTTAAACAATAAATCAATAAGGAATGCAATCTTTGCAAACCGTGGATATATTGTTCATGAATTGATTCGATTGAATCAAATTGATTTTGTTTCAATTGTGTCTATGTATAAAGATCTAAGAAATTGAACAACTCTTGAACTAGTTCTTATGATTCATTTGAACTAGTTATGAAGAAGATAAATATGGTTGATATGAAAGTGCTCAAATGGCTAACCATTGGTTAAATATTTGTGAACTAACTAAGTGTACATGTTTAGGTATGGCTACTCAAACCTAAATGAATACATTTTATTTGTGTGTGTGAAAAGCTAAGTTTCGATCTAACGGTTGAAAGGTATTATCTTGGATAAATCAGGTTTATCATCTAACGGTGAATATTGAATGCTTTGTTACCAAGGTAACTTAGATTGCAAACCCTGATTTGAAAACTATATAAAGGAGACGTCTAGCAACTGAAAAAACTAATCCCCACACTTCCCGTGTGATACTAGTTGGTTTTTCTAGAGTCGATTCTCCTTTAACCTCAGGTTTCTTCTCGAGACCCTGTAGGTTAACGACTTAAAGCCTTCATTGGGATTGTCAAGCCAGGCAAAACTACTTCTCTTGTAGTTGAGCGATCTGATCTTTCCATTTTCTATCATACGAGTTCAACTGAATAATTGGCTTGAGATTAAATCTCCGATATGGAAAGATAAAAAGAAATCACAAACATCTTCGTCTCATCGTTTGTGATTCCACAATATCTAGTTTCGCTACCATGAGATTTAGATTATTATGAGGTGATCAATAATTCTAGGTTGTTCTTCGGGAATATAAGTCCGGGTTATTGATTAGTTTCTGTTCACCTTGATTTTATCAAAAGATTGAACAAAACTCGTAGGTTTATCTGCGGGATACAAATTTATCTATTATGGTTGACTTTTCTGTTTGATACAGATTTGTTTATTAAAGTATTTGACTTTGGGTCGTAGCAAATCTTGGTTGTGAGTAAGATCAACTAAGGGAATCAAGTGCGTAGTATGCTGCTGGGATCAGAGACGTAAGGAGCACAAATGTACCTTGAATTAACGTGATATTGATTAGGGTTCAACTACAGTCCATACCGAGTTAGTTTGTAGTTATCTAGTGTCTGTACCGGCATAATACAGTGTGGTATTCAATCTGGACTAGGTCCCGGGCTTTTTCTGCATTTGCGGTTTCCTCGTTAACAAAATTTCTGGTGTCTGTGTTATTTCTATTCCGCATTATATTTTGTTATATAATTGAAATATCACAGGTTGTGCGTTGTATCGATCAATTGTGAAATCCAACCTTTGGTTGTTGATTGGAAATTGATTGATCCTTGGATATTGGTCTTTGGTACCATCCTAGTTTATACCTATTGTATTTGATTCAGGTCTTTCTTTGCTTGGGGTATAGATCAAATTGAGCGATAGAGATATTAACTCCTTGCTATACTTTTTATTAAGATTGAGACTGACTGTGTAGTTGATTCTCTTAAAAGTATATTCGAGTTAGTCCATACATATTGCTAATTGAAATACTGGGTGAGGTTATTAGACCACCGCTTTTTCACAAATGTACCTCAAGCTAAAACTTTTCCACCTATAAGTCCTTTCTCCAAAAGTGATTGTCTATGGAATGAGTCGAGACAATATAACTAATTAGTTCACACTTTGTCTGATTGTCTATGGATACGAGATCAAGACAATACGATAACGAAGTATGTTTACTTGATAAGAGGTTCATACCTAACCAAACACAATAGGATTGTTATCAAGTAAATAAGAATTAAAGTTTGTGCAATTTACTTTAAATTATAATAACAACAATTATAATTATGGAAAATAAAAGTAAATGATACAACAAGATTTTGTTAACGAGGAAACCGCAAATGCATAAAAACCCAGGGACCTTGTCCAGAATGGAATATTATCAGTATAGTTGAGACCAAAATCAAACCGCTATACAAAATCAAACCAACTTCGTATAGTTGAGACCAAGCAACTAAACCTATAGTTCACCTAGTTTCGTCTGTATTCCCACGCCTTCGACCTGTAATAAGTCATGTACTTGGAACAATTCCTTTTGTTCGTATTCCAAACAGTAAAGGAGCAACAAATCTTTTGGGTATCAACTCTTTTCAACCAAGTGATATGAGTTCGACAAAGGCTCTTCTGTTTATCTCAAATAAACTCATTCTTCAGGTTCTTAGGTCTATCTTATCTACAAATTACTGAAGTAATTGTTAAGCTTTTGCAATCAATACTTTAATCACAAAGAATTTTATTGATGCCGATCTACACAACTAATCAATCCAATCTACCACAAGGATAAACCGATTATAGTTGGATCCTCTTTTACCGAAACAAGTATTGTGCACACCAAAGATTATAAACCCAAATAAGAAATCTTTAAACTCTTCTTTGTCTTTAAATCTTCTTAGATCTTCAATAAACACATGTGCACAACAACTTGAATCTCTTGTGATCAATCACATACATAACGTAGTCTATTAACAATAGATTATCACAAGATCATCTTTAGATCTATAAACAGTCTAAAGATCGTTGTCGAAACTTTGATCTAGTTTGAGTGAATTTTATATCAGAAGAGAAGATTCCCAAGCATAAAAAAACTAGGTGCAATCAAAGTTCAACCACCGTTAGTCAATCAAATCAATAAAAAAATAAAAGATAAACCGCAATTATCTAGTTTCCCACCAACGGTACTAATAGAGCTTCTCAATTCCAAAGAAGACTTTAAAATGAGCCGTCGTAAGAGATTTTGCCTAATTAGGTTACTTTCCTCTCCGAATAGACGGCTTCACCAGTAACAACACAACGAGGAAGTTTGCTATCACGAAGGACTTTGCAAGAGCATGTAGTTCTGTGTTTGATTGAACACAAAAGAGTGTCAATGCCTCAATACACTGATCTTTCTGCAACGTATTCTCTCTTTCCTTCTTGCTAAGCCAATTTCCTTTTTTGATTTTACCCCTAATCTCAAGAGAACCCCTGACTTATTTTTAAGATGATCATTCTGATCTATCATCTTTTCATGCAAAGATGTTTGATCCAGACTCATGGTTCAGACAAGGAAAGATCTCAAAACAAAAAGGATCACTTTATATTTCACATATTTCCGAAGATATAATATATTTACATATACAAATATATCAAATACTTTCAATTACTAGATTTTATTTCCATAATATACACATAAAGTGCCTTGGTTTCTTCTTCCTCACTCGAATATGGCACACATGATGAGGAAAGAATTCTAATGCCGATTAAGTGGTATTAGTAAGAGATTTTCTCTCATTATGGAACTTTGAACAACCAGAGTGTTCTTGATCTATAATCATATGAGAAACTCTCCTTTTGTTATCTCGATTAGTGAAGTGTCTTGACTTTGGTTGTCAACGCAACTCTTAGCAGTTTTGTTCTTGAGACAGTTTAAGCATCTTATCTTATCTTATCTTTCCCTTTACCATTAGATGATTTAATAACATCGGAAGACATGTCCATTCTTAAAATGGGTAAATCACTAATGGAGGAGGAAGAAATAAGATTGACAAATAATACAAAATTAGTTGTTTTCTCTTCATCAGAATCATATGAAACAAAGGTCTCATCATGAGTCACAGCCAATGCCTTACTTCCAGTGTACTTCTTACGATTGGGACAGTCTTTATCAATATGACCAAACCCTTTACACTTGAAGCATTATGGATGATATACATCATCTTCTTCACGTTCCTTTTTGACATGAACTCGATCATGTGGTCGAGAAGATTGGTGAGTATCCTTTATGAATCTCTTATTCCTTGACCTTAAGAGATCTCAAAACTGCCTAGTAATCAAAGATAATGATTCTTCGATTTCATCATCAGAGTTTCCTGCAATCTGTTCATCTGAATCATCCAACTGTCTATTCCTTTCCATTGGAACATTAGGAATTTTTTCAGCTTTAAAAGAAATTCCTTTATTTTGAATAGACTGTGATTCATGATCAAATATCTTTAACTTTCCAATGAGTATACTTCGCGAGAAATTTGAGAAATCATTTGCCTCTATGATTGCATGGTTCTTAGAATCGTATATTGGTGGCAACGATATGAGAATTTTGCACACTATATCCTTTTCAGAAATAGTCTTTCCTAGAGAGAAAGATGCATTAATTATCTCAGAGAGTTTAAGATGAAACTCTTCAAAAGTGTCGTTGTCATCCATTCGAAGGTTTTCCCAATCAAACGGTATAGTTTGAAGTATATCTTCCTTCTCTGATGTGTTTCCTTCGAACACGATTTGGATATTATCCCAAACTTCTTTCGAATTTTGACATGTTGATACATGATGTTGTAAATCACGGCTCACGGCATATATTATAATATTCAAACCATCTAAATTCTGCTTAGCTAGTTCCTTTTCTTTGTTCGAAAAATCTACTAGGCGTTTAAGCTCAATATCCGAATTTTCTATCTTTGGAAGAATATAACCATCGATAAATAATAGCCAAGTATTAAAGTCTCGTGATTGAAGAAAATATCACATAGCAGATTTCCACCATAGATAGTTTGTTCCGTCAAATCTTGGCGGTACATTAATTGAAGTCGATTCGTGAGAACTCGAGTTCATTCTTATAGGATGGATCGCACCAAACACATATTGTTAGATATTTTCATGTTTGCCTGCTCTGATACCAATTGAAAAGGCGAGGGTACCCCAAATATACCTCAAGCTATAAATTTTCCTTCCTATAAGTCCTTTCCCCGAAAGTGATTGTCTATAGATTGAGTCGAGATAATACAATAAATCGGTTCACACTTTGTGTGATCGTCTGCGGATACGAGATCGATACAATACAAACTACAAAGTATGTTTACTTGATACAAAGGTTCGGACTTAACCAAGCTAAATAGGATTCACGTATCAAGTAAATAGGAATCAACGTTTGTGCAATTTACTTTAATTATAATAAAACAATTATAATGCGGAAATATAAAGTAAATGACACAACAATATTTTGTTAACGAGGAAACCGCAAATGCAGAAAAACCCCGGGACCTAGTCCAGAATTGAATACTCTCAGGATTAAGCCACTATACAAAATAAGACAACTTCGTATAGTTGAGACCAAACAACTAAACCTATAGTTAACCTAGTTCCGTCTGTATTCCCACGCCTCCAACCTGTAAACAAGTCACGTACTTGGACCAATTCCTTTTGTTCGTATTCCAACAGTAAAGGAACAATAAATCTATTTGGTATCAACTCTCTTCAACCAAGTGATATGAGTTGCGCAAAGGTTCCCTTGTTTATCTTAACATAAACTCCTTTTCCAGGTTCCAAGATCTATCTTATGTTCAAATTCCCAAAAGAAATCGTTAAGATTAAGCCAACAATTCAAAGAAGTAAAACAATTCAAATGTCTGAAATCTCTTGTACTAATAAAGGTAGTGATAATGACACTCTTCATCACAATTCAAAGAAGAAACCAAGAGATGGAAAAAGAGAAAACAAACCAAGCAAGAGGTCAATAATGATTCTGTCTTAGTCACTCATGATGAACAATACAAGACTGAACTTAACACAACCTAGTTGTGTTAGAATGTGGATGCTCACCTTGGTGCTCATTTTTGAATGGTGAGGAAGCACATGAAGATGAGCACATGATCTCTCGATTATTATATGACTAATTAACATCTTTAGGAGATTTATTTTATTCTATACTCATACTTTCTCTATCTATATTTGGGTTTTGAAAGAAACGGTAATTGTGAGTTTATGATGTTGATATATTAGATCATAAATATATGTGTATCTCTTGTTTATACGGTTAAAACAAGCCAAAAATCACTGAATTCGGACATCGTATGCAAAAGTTATGTCAAAAAAAATTTAGTGTTGTGATTATTCACAAGTAACACTTGGGGGAACCGATCCTATGGATAGGTGCAATGGGGGGGAACCTATCCTATGGAAAGGTCCTCATATGAAGAAGTGTAAAACTGTTTTTCCCATAACTTCTTCGTCCGAACTCGGAATAACCTCATTCTTTTTGCGTTGTTTTCGCAATTAAATTCCCTACAAGATAAAGGTAATTACAATACTTGATTCTTTGTTGAAAATTTATGGTGTATTGCATTTGTGTTTATGGGATGGTTGATTAGAGTTTTCATGACCTTTATATTCGATCTCATATGATGTTGTGATCCCTTATGGTTTGGGTGACTTTTTAATTTAGTAGGATTAAGTTCTAGCCCATGTTGGTAGGATTTATCAAAGGATCGCGAGGTGTTCCTGTAGAAACAATATGTGAAAAAGTCACAATATGTTGAATCGATTTTGGTTTAGCATAAAAGCATATGTGTTTCGCCGGTTTTCAACTTTTGCTTGCAATTGTTAAAACCGATTTTCAACCTTTCTCTGGTAAAGGTTGGTTGTTGTTATTCTTTTGTTTTTGGCATGAGAATGACAACATAATGGTATTTCGATATCAATTCTCCCGGAAGAAGAAAACGATGCGATCATATTTGGAGAAGTTGGATGCAAAATTGAGGTAACAATCTTGTTAGTTAATTGTTTTCCTGTTTTAAGAAAAGCCTATTTTTATTTTATTTTATTTTATATATATATATATATATATATATATTGATTTTGCTTAAACGAAATAGTTGGTACAATTGATGTGTTTATTCCATTATGTATCTGTGGATGTTTGTGTTATTCAATTGTTTCCGGTTAAGTAAAACTATTATTATCTTGCTTTGTTGTGTGATATCAATCGTTTAGGCTTACGAAATTTGGTGCAATTACGGTGCTTTAATGTTTATATTAATTCAATTGCTTTTAGTTAAGTAAAACAATTTTTATTTTGCTTTATTGTGTAGTATCAATTGTTTAGGCTTACAAAATTTAGGTGCAACAGTGAAACCTTGATATATATATGTTATTTCTATTGTATCCGGTTGAGGTGAATAATTATGCAAGTTCATTTATTAGTTTGTATGAATTATTTATGGCTTAAACAATGAATATGTTGACGGGACGAGTTTTTTAGTCCAATTCGATTCCGGATAAGATAAACTAAGTTAATTCTGATCTTAGTTAGACTTATCAAAGTGGAGGTTTCGGTTATTCAAGTCTAGCCGAAAGCCTAAACAAGGAAATGCTAGTTAACTAGCCTAGTATTTGGCTTGTTTGAAATCAAAAGGTCTAAGTTATATGGATAATTAGAACCTAATGAGAAAAATGGAGTTTATCTTTGTTTTGGTCTTACCGAATGAAGAGGTTGTATTTATACAATCGGTTTAGAAAAGGAACTAAGTTTCTTAGTTGATTTTTGGTTTGCTAAACTACTTGGAAAAATTGCTTCGGGCAATTATTTTCATGATAACATATCAAAACGTAACTACTTTGTAGTTTTGATATTGGTTATCAAAAATGGTATGTGGAACCCTCATGCTTGACTCAACAGGTTGCAAGTATATTTTGAGATTTGTAAGATCCTTTTCGTGTTATCCATTATTTTTTCGCTTCTTTGTCATTTTTGTGACAAAAATGGGGAGAAATATATGGAGTAAACAAATGATTTTGGTATCAATTTTATGGTTGATTGGTGTCACTAGGGAAGAGGACATTGGTGCTTGAACGTTTATCTAACGAATGAGGAAAAGTACAGACTAAGGGGTAGTAACATATCATATGATTGGGATAACAAAGACGTACGGATTGAAAATCTACCTATCTCACCTTTAGGGGGAGTATGAGCTTTGTTATTATGATGTCAACAACGGCATTTTAAGGATTGAATTAATGCAGGTTATGTGTTGTTGAATTCAGGAATCAAGTGTATGTGTAATGAATTATTGTAATTTGTTTATCCATATGATTGTAAGAGTTTTGTCACTAAAATTGACAAAGGGGGAGATTGTTAGAGCATTGCTCAGTTGAACCCACCAAGCATTGGTATGTCAAGTGTGGTTTTCATATTTTAGTGAGCCAAAACTCATTTATGAGTTTCTTGATTTAAATGTACTAGAGACAACTTCGTATAGGTTAGCTTGAAAGTATTAGGGTGAGACATTACAAGTATTGCGAAGACTTGAAGAAGTGAAGAAGAACGGAGCTACAACCACAACATCATCCTTCCACTTGAGGTTAGTGATATTTGACTTGAACTGTTTCATTCCCTAACGTATCTTTCAAGTCATGCATATTGAAAACATAAAACTGCGAAGCATGAACACTCTAAATAGACATAGTATTAAGGAATGCAATATGAAGTTTCTTGCTTAACTATTAAACTTTGTAAATAAGACATCGACATAATCGTATGAATGCTATTGTGATTATGTATGGGTATGAGGTGAGGATTTCATCCTAGGGAACAATGTTTACATGTGTTCTAAGGAAGTAAGTTCATGGTATGTGTTGTGAACCGAAAAAGAAATCGTCGGGAATTATTGGGGCTATTCTTCATTACATATTTTATGAACGACCAATATGTGTGATTAGTATAACCGCTCATGACTTGCTTGTGTTCTTGGTAAAACTATTCACATGAGGCCTGACTTATGTATTGGCATGACTTTTATTAGTGAAACCGATCTTAAGTAATCACCTGGGGTATGATCGGGTTGTAAGTGTCTGAAGTTATTACTAGGAAAAAGGGAGCCGATCTTAGTAAGAGGAGTAGTGCATCACAAGGGGAACCGATCCTTGTATGAGGTGCAGCAAGGTTTATGGAAGAAATGGGAACCGATCCTATGAACATGTGCAACACATTTTTGGGAAGGGGAACTGATCCTATGGACATGTGCAGTGCATACAAGTTAGATACCAAATATATGTTGGGAACCGATCCTAGTACCTAGTCATCCGTATCTTTGGTAAGCTAGTGTAACTATGCACAATACTCACATGAAGTTAAAACCGAAACTTGTTTCGATAGAACCGTAAACCCATGAGTTGTGATTGAGTGTTACTTGATCAATCACGTAGTTCTTGAAAGTCAGATGAACCAATTCTAAACTTGTTTGGAAGCGTGGTAAATCAGTTTCAAGTGAGCAAGTATGAAAAATGACTTGCAAGAGTAAGATGTCAACACACTTTGAACACGGTGCATTAATGCTTATTCTATATTGTTCAAAGATATTCCTTAATGGCTAAGAATGAAGTAAATCCTAAGATCGAATTTAAATAAGTTAAGAATCTTTTTAATTAAGGGTTTTTAATTATATATAGAAAATAAGAATTAGTAATGTACATTTGCTAATTAAAGATTTTCCAAGGAGATTTCGATCATGTATTTTTGGATAGTGCATTCACAGGAATTATGAAAACCGAATTTAGTGGAGTAATGAAAAATATCTGGAGAATATTTTCGGTTTTGGAAATTCGTTGGTGTCCAAACTTCCTTGTCTATAAATACTTTTAGTTTGCATTTCTAGCAAACTAATCCTGCGTGACATAGACTTCCTCTTTTGTCTTTGTTACTGGTGAAGCCACCTATTGGAGAGGAGAGTAATCTAATTAGGTGAAATCTCTTACGACCGCTCAATTTAAAGTCTTCTTCGGGATTGAGAAGCTCTAGCGCGACCCGTTGGTGGGAAACTAGATATTGCGGTTTATCTTTAGTTTTCGTATTGATTTGATTGACTAACTGTGGTTGAACTTTGATTGCACCTAGTTTGTTTATGCTTGAGAATCTTCTCTTCTGATATAAGATTCACTCAAACTAGTTCAAGGTTTCGACAGGGATCTTTAGACTGTTATTAGATCTAAAGACGATCTTGTGATAATCCATTGTTAACAGACTCTATTCTGTATGTGATTGATCATAAGAGATTTAAGTAGTTGTGTGTAGGTGTTTATTGAAGATCTAAGAAGATTTGAGGACAAAGAAGATATTGAAGATTTCTGACTTGGTTTTTATAATCTTTGGTGTACACAATACTTGTTTGGGAAAAAGAGGATCCGACTATAATTGAGTTATCCTTTTGGTTATTTTGATAGAATAGTTGAGGAAGATCGGCATCAATACGTTTCCTTGTGATTAAAGGTATTGATTGGCTTAATCTTAAAGATTGCCTTTGGGTAATTGAATATAAGATAGATCTTGGAACCTGGAAAAGGAGTTTATGTTAAGATAAACAAGGGAACCTTTGTGAAACTCATATCACTTGGTTGAAGAGGGTTGATACCAAACATATTTGTTGTTCCTTTACTGTTTGGAATACAAACTAAAAAATTGGTCCAAGTACGTGACTTGTTTACAGGTTGTAGGAGTGGGAATACAAACAGAATTAGGTGAACTATAGGTTTAGTTGCTTGGTCTCAACTATACGAAGTTGTCTTATTTTGTATAGTGGCTTAATCCTGAGAGTATTCAATTCTGGACTAGGTCCAGGGGTTTTTCTGCATTTGCAGTTTCCTCGTTAACAAAATCTTGTTGTGTTATTTACTTTATATTTCCGCATTCTAATTGTTTTATTATTATTAAAGTAAATTGCACAAACGTTAATTCCTATTTACTTGATACGTGAATCCTATTAAGTTTGGTTACTTTCGAACCTTTGTATCAAGTAAACATACTTTGTTGTTGTATTGTCTCGATCTCTTATCCATAGACGATCACACAAAGTGTGAACCGATTTGCTGTATTGTCTCGACTCTGTCTATAGACAATCACTTTCGGGAAAGGACTTATAGGAAGGAAAAGTAATAGCTTGAGGAATATTTGGGGTACCCTCGCCTTTTCACATGACTTATCTTGTGATCCAACTGAACTATCAGAATCATAATCAGACATGATATTTGATATGTTTTTCTTCTTCCTCTCTGTATTGATTCCTTGAAAATCACTAACCTTTTGAGCTTCCTCCTTATTAGCCTTTGTGATGTTCTGAGTTATTGGAGGCATGATCGGTTATATAAATAAGGATTGATCAGGATTTCAATAATACAGTCTAGAGATAGTTTCCCTTTAAGAAGAGGCAACTTCTCGGACTGAAAGTTATCATGAGAATCCGAAAATATTAAAGAATATATTTCGTTTTGTTCGAACTTCTCAAGTTGGAAGGTTTATTAAAATTCAAAAATTCTAAATAAAACCTATTTTTGGAATATCATGATAAACATGAACATTTTTTTTAGACAACCATGTATTCATAACTATCCATAAAGTGTCACAACTTTTCTGATAAACAACTACACAAACAAATGTGCTCCAGTTTTATTGTGCCTTTCTCATCCATAAATATGAGCACGGAAAAAGATGAGAGTGCACAATTTTGATACAACTAAGTTGTATTGGAGGAAGCTTTTTCTATCTTATAATGAATATCAGAAACATGGTTTAGGTTTTTCTTCGGGAATTTCTGCACAAAATATTTTCTCCAAAGACGATGATCTTTTCTAACTCCAGAGATATGATCAAGTGGAGAAACTGTACTTACGTGAGAATTTTCAGAGATAGATAAATATTTCTTAATTCTTTCAATGAGATTTTCATATGATTTTCTCATTCTAAGGACTTCCTTATGATCCCCATCAGTGTGATTATCTGAAACAATTATCGGAGATTCCTGATTGTTTCTTTTGGTAGAGATTTTCTCTTGCCCTTACTTCTGGAGTCGTTCTTCATCAAAAAGAGAATTGTTTCTATATGGGTGAGGAGGAACCTTTTTACAGAAGCGATTATCAACTCTTATCTCTGACTCTTTTGAGTTGATCTTATCGGGTAATGGTATGATCTGTCTTTCTACTGAGGAATGGTCTTTCAGTTTTTTAAGACAAGAAACTTCTTTCAATATTTTTACCACCGTATGTTGAAGAAGTATAAGCTTCCTTTCAAGTGACTAAAAATTATATTCCTTAAGATCACATTTACGGAATCGGTTCAAAGTTTCCTTCGGACAAGTTTTCGTTTGATCATCAGTAGATATAGAATATGGTCTCTTATCCTCTTCTGACTTGATGTAGTTAGGAAAACTACCATTATCTTGATCTGTTTTAGATATGACTAAACTAGTTTTATCACAATCTGTAAAAGTTGAGCAAGGAATTTTAGTTTCCTCAATATCAGAAGAAATCACAACATCATCATTAGTCAGAGTCATATGACGTGTCTTATCTTCTTGAGAAAGAGATTTACCAAGGGCTTCTAATTTCACAGAGAGATTCATATTCTTTATGGATAAAATATCCAGTTGAATGTCTTTATCTCTGATCTCCTGTTTAAAAAGATTAGTCTCTCTCTCTCTTTAATATCAACACTCTAGAAGATAAAGATTTTATAGGCTTTAGGAGTTTTGCCAACTCTTTATCAGCATCTTCTTTTCCATCCGAGATGGACATAGATGTTTTTTCAACTCCTGGATCATGAGTCAAAGAAGTAGTAACATCTTCAACCATTAAGTAGTCATACTCTTGCATAACGTTAACTGAATCAGACATAGATTGAATTTCTTATAGGTTGGATCGCACAAAACACAATTGTTAGATATTTTCCTGTTTTCCTGTTTTGATACCAATTGAAAAGGCGAGGGTACCCAAATATACCTCAAGCTAAAACTTTTACACCTATGAGTCCTTTATCCGAAAGTGATTGTCTATGGACTGAGTCGAGACAATACAAATAATCGGTTCCCCTCTTCCTAGTAATAAGTTATAATAACAACAATTATAATTGCGGAAAATAAAAGCAAATGACACAACAAGATTTTGTTAACGAGGAAACCGCAAATGAAGAAAAACCCCGAGACCTTATCCAGAATTGAATAATCTCAGGATTAAGCCGCTATACAAAATCAAACCAACTTCGTATAGTTGAGACCAAGCAACTAAACCTATATTTCACCTAGTTCCGTCTGTATTCCCCACGCCTCCTGAAAAGGCGAGGGTACCCAAATATACCTCAATCTAAAAAAAATCCACCTATAAGTCCTTTCTCCGAAAGTGATTGTCTATACACAGAGTTGAGAAAATACAACTAATAGGTTCACACTTCGTGTGATTGTCTATAGATACAAGATTGATACAATACGACAACGAAGTATGTTTACTTGATAAGAGCTTCGGACTTAACAAAACACAATAGGATTGCTATCAAGTAAATAGGAATTAACATTTGTGTAATTTACTTTAAATTATAATAACAACAATTATAATTGCGGAAAATAAAAGTAAATGACACAACAATATTTAGTTATCGAGGAAACCGAAAATGCATAAAAACCCCGGGACCTTGTCTTGAATTGAATATTCTCAAGATTAAGACGCTATACAAAATCAAACCAACTTCGTATAGTTGAGACCAAGCAACTAAACCTATAGTTCACCTAGTTCCGTATGTATTACCGTGCATCCGACCTGTAATAAGTCATGCACTTGGAACAACAAATCTTTTTGGTATCAACTATTTTCAACCAAGTGATATGAGTTCGACAAAGTCTCTTCTGTTTATCTCAAATAAACTCCTACATTAGGTTCTTAGATCTATCTTATCCACAACTTACCGAAGTAATTATTAAGATTTTGAAAGCAATACTTTTAATCACAAAGAATTGTATTGATGCCGATCTACACAACAAATCAATCCAATATACCACAAGGATAAACCGATTACAGTTGGATCCTCTTTTACCGAAACAAGTATTGTGCATACCAAAGATTATAAACCCAAATTAGAAATCTTCAAACTCTTCTTTTTCTTGAAATCGTCTTAGATCTTCAATAAACACCTGCGCTCAACAACTTGAATCTCTTATGATCAATCACACACAAAATGGAGTATGTTAACAATGGATTATCACAAGATCATCTTTAGATCTACAAACAGTCTAAAGATCCATGTCGAAACTTTGATCTAGTTTGATTGAATCTTATATCAGAAGAGAAGATTCTCAAGCATAAACAAACAAGGTGCAATCAAAGTTCAACCACTGTTATCTATTTTCCTACCAACGGTACTAATAGAGCTTCTCAATCCCAAAGAAGACTTTAAACTGAGCGGCCGTGAGAGATTTCTCCTAATTAGGTTACTCTCCTCTCCGAATAGGCGACTTCACCAGTAACAAAATGATTTAAGGTTTTTTTTGAGTTTTCATAGTAGTAATTAAGATTCGTTCTCTCGGATGTTGTTAAGATTAAATTAAAAGGTTTAAATAAAATAATAAATAGAAGAGAGATTCACTGGGCTTAGGATTTCACCGAATTCATATCAATAGATTCAATTATTTATTCTTCACCAATTATAGATCAAGGAATAAAAACACGGACTCTTATTTTGCCAAAGTAGATTCTCAAAACATTAATTGTATCCCCTAAGCATAGATTATCTAAACAAAGCATAACCTATCTAATTGAATCACAACTAATTTTATCGAATCATAAATTAATTAAATTAAGTGCAAAAGTCATATATAAAAATAAATAAATTAACCCATGTCTAAAATTCGGCTTTCTCCATCGATCCAGTGTGGGGGTTTAGCTCATTATGTTGGAAACATGCTCAAAATATGAATTCATCGCTCAAAAGTTCTTACAAATGATGTAAAGGAGAAAAATCAAACGAAACAAGAATTTACAACAGTTGAAAAGTGTTGCAATCCACTGTTACAGTAAATGATACATAAAAATCGTTGTAGTCACTTTTCAACTGTCGTTGGAAATCCTGTTGCAAAACCGGGAATAAACCACGGTTTATTAACGACAGGCTTTCACAGCCTTATGTTCTTCGTGTTCTTGGAACAGCAGCAACAACAAAAATTTCTGCAATTTGATTCTCTCGTCTCTCTGACCTCCCCCAACTCTCGATATAACTTCTATGACCCCAAAAAATCCTTTATATACCCAACAACAACTCATATCTCGACATTAACTCTCCAAAAATCTTCACAGTAAATCAATATTATTCGAGAATATTTTTCTTTATTTTCTCTTCATGTCACGGGATTCACTTTCTTTTTATTCTTCTCACGCTGTTTTATACAAGCTAGCACACTCCAGCACGTTCTGATGCACGTTCTAGATTGAGTCAACACTAAAGAATCCCGTGTATCTCTCCGGCACAGTTTAGCGGGATGATCACGTGTATAGCCCATTTATTTCATTTCCAAGATCATTACCGATCCTGTTAGGACATAACAGGATATTCCAGAGCAATAATGGCGATTTAATCTCCCTTAAACTCTCCAAAATCCTTCACATAACTCTCGTAATTTCAAATAAATTTTCCCGCCAAAACTATTTTTCACGAGTTAGAAGATGGTTGCCCCTTAACTAGTGATGGGGTGCGAATAGCAATTGGCGCCTGGACTGCAAACAGTGATTGGGGTGCTCCTTAGTAATTGAGTGCCCTTATCCAAATTAGGGTTCCGTTTAGTAGATGTCCTTCGGAGGTGTCTTTAACAGATTTTCGAGCGGATTCTTCTAAAATGTTTATTTGCCAAAAACACCTACAAACAAGTTTATTAGTAATAAAATGAGTCCTAGCTAATGTATTTATGGGTGAAAATGCGTCGCACTTTCGTGCTCATCACAAAACAACCGAGAAAGTTTGCCGTCACAAAGGATTAGTTTGCCCGAAATGCAAACTTCAAGTATTTATAGACAAGGAAGTTTGGACACCAAGGAATTTCCAAAACCAAAAATATTCTCTAGATATGCAATAAAATTCCAAATTATGTTTCCATAATTCCTGGAAATGCTCTGTCCAAAATATTGACCGAAAATCTCTTTGGAAAATCTCTAACTAGTAAATGCACATAACTAATTCTCATTTTCCTAAAATAAAATTAAAAACCTTAAATAAAAGATTCTTAACTTATTTATTTTTCGATCCAGAATTTCTTCCTTTAGCTATTAAAGAATAACTTTGAACAATAAAAGATAAGCGTTACTGCATGTGTTAAAGTATGTCGACATCCTTACTTTGTAAGTCCTCTTTCATATTTACAACCTTGAAATCGATTTGCCACACTTCCAAACAAGTTTATAATTGGTTCATCTGAGTTTCAAGAACTATGTGATTGATCAAGAACACTCAATCACAAATCATGGGTTTAACGGTTCTACCAAAACAAGTTTTTGTTCTACCTCCATGTGAATATTGTCCATAGTCACACTAGCTTTCCTAAATTCAGTTGACTAGGTACTAGGATTGGTTCCCCACATATATATGGTATCTTACTTGTATGTGTTTCACATGTCCATGGGATCGGTTCCCCTTTGCCTAAAAACGTGTTGCACTTGTCCATAGGATCGTTTCCCCTTTCTGCTACAAACTTGTTGCACCTCATATAAGGATCGATTCCCCTTTGTGATGTGTTGCACCTCTTACTAGGATCGGTTCCCCTTTACCCAGAGTTGGTCATACACAAAATCACAAAATCGATCATACTATCGCAGGTGATTACTTAAGATCGGTTTCACTAATAAAAGTCATACCAATACAAAAGTCAGGCCTTTGTGAATAGTTTTACCAAGAACGTAAACAAGTCATGAGTGGTTATACTAATCACACATATAGGTAGTTCATAATATATGCAATGAATAACAATACCAATAATGCCTAGAGTTTTCCTTTTTCGATTCACAAAACAAGTTCATGAATTTACTTTCTTAAAACACATGTAAAACATTGTTTCCTAGGATGAAATCCTCACCTCATACCCATACATAATCACAATAGCATTCAAACATTTATGTCGATTATCTACAAAGTTTAATGGTTAAGTAATAAACCTCGTATTGTATTCCTTAATACTATGTCTAACTAGAGTGTTCATGCTTCGAAGTTTTGTTTTCAATATGCACGACTTGAAAGATACGTTAGGGAATGAAACAGTTCAAGTCAAATATCACTAACCTCAAGTGGAAGGATGATGTTTTTATTGTAGCTCATTACTTCTTCAAGTCTTCGCAATACTTGTAATGTCTCATATCCTAATATTTTCAAGCTAACCTATATGATGTCGACTCTAGTACCGTTGAAGGTGGTTTCTAGCTTAGGGTTAAAATCATAAAACTGTACAACTGACATGATGTCACTATGATCATTAACACATTTATTTAATCAATCAGCATGCCTACGTAAGAATTACCTGGGTACCTTTTTTTTTTACATGAATCATGCTCCACGGCAGAACCCTTAACATCGACTGACACCATCTATGCAAAACCCTAATTCTCATGCTATCGTGCCAAGGAATGCCAACCATGCCAGCCGCACCACTGTGCTAATGGAAAACCATGCCAGTCACATCTCCGCGCCAAGGCATGCAAACCATGCCAGCCGCACCACTATGCCAATGGAAAACCATGCCAGCCACATATCCGCGCCAAGGCATGCCAACCAACCCAGCCGCACCACTGTGCAAATGGAAAACCATTCCAGCCACATCTCTGCGCCAAGGCATGCCAACCATGCCAGCCGCACCACTGCTCCAATAGAAAACCATGCCAGCCACATATCCGCACTAAGGCATGCCAACCATGCCAGCCACGTCTACCGCGCTAAGGCATGCCAACCATGATAGCCGCACCATGCACCAATGACATGCCAAACACTTGACCACACCATGCCAATCCAACCGCACCTTGCCTTTGCCCCAACCATGATAGCCGCACTATGCACCAATGGAATGCCAAACCCTTGGCCCCATCATGCCAAGCCAACCGCACCTTGCCTTGGCCCCACCACGCCAAGCCATCCGTGCCAAACCCTTGGCCCCACCATGCCAAGCCATTCGCGCCATACCATGCCGGCGTTCCCTATGCGGCTACCAAAACGAAGGAGTGCGATGATCAATGACCACCCTTCCATCCTAGATGCAAATCCTAGCCGTCCAAGGTCGCCAAACAACGCATGGTAACCTTTGGCTCCAAACCCTAGGTTTGGCCACGCCAAAGTCATGTTGGCCATACCACCATGCCGCTGGCTACCAAAATCCCTCTAGAACTCTTATGAGTTTTACTTTAGGGTTATTTTCACCACCCAAACGAGCTCAAAACCTAAATATTCCGTTCAAGAGAGATAAGAAATACTTTTCCGTATAGAATGGAGGGGCGAACCATCAAAATCCGAGTCCGTATGAGAATTCTACATCTATTCTAGTAAATGGCGCTAATTATGGTTTCAACATACCAAACCCTAATTTAGACAAAAGCTGCAAGCGCTTCCCATCCAAGCCGCACACTGCCAATGGCTCCACTCCACTTTAAAGCTATGCCAGACATACTTTCATGCCGCTGGCTACCAAAACGAAAGACTGCAATAATCAATGGCCACCCTTCCACCTGAGATGCAGATCTTAGCCGTCCAAGGTAGCCAGCTAACACGCGGTAACCTTTTGGCCCAATGCCAAGACCTAATTTTGGCCGCGCCTAAACTACGCCAAAATCCTAGCCTGGTCACGCCAAAATCCTAGCCTGGTCACGCCAAAATCCTAGCATTGCCACGCCAAAATCCTAGCCCGGCCACGCCAAAATCCTAGCTTGGCCACGTCTCCATGCCAAAGCCATGTCGGCCCCGCTACATGCCACTGGATACCAAAACCTAAGGCGTGCGACGATCAACGACCACCCTTCTATCTTAGATGCAAATCCTAGCCGTCCAAGGTCGTCAAACGGCGCATGGTAACCTTTGGCTCAAAACCCTAGTTTTGGCCACGCCAAGCCACGCTAAGGCATGACATGCCACATGTGCCAACGACTTGCCAACCACCTTTTCGCACCTCCTTCCCTATGCGGCTACCAAAATGAAGGCCTGAAACAATCAACGACCACTTTTTTTTATCTAAGGTACAGATCTTAGCCGTCCAAGGTTACCAGCTAACGCATGGAAACCTTGGCCCTAGTTTGGCCGCGCCTAAACATATCCAAAACCCTAACTTTTGGCCGCGCCTAAACTAGGCCATGTTAAATCCATATTGATCATGCTTTCATGCCACTGGCTACCAAAGGAAGGGATGCAATAATCAACGGCTACCTTTCCTCTTAAGATGAAAAATATCGACCGTCGAAGGTCACCACCGAGCCGCCAAGTCTCTTAAGCTCAACTTTCCAGACAACAACAACATGATACACTTTTTCCACGAAAATACTTGAGACATCAATGCATGTCATAAACTGGGGGATGCTCATTGGGTATTGGTTTGGCGGTTTACAGTGTGCGGCGTACACTATGCCCGTTATAAGAAAGTGTCATAAGGATGAGGTGGTTAGTAAATACAGGGAGTAATGGTGAAATGCTTTATTTTACAGAACATCAATTCCAGGCGTTACCGTTTGCCACCTCTTCCCATTTACTCACCCGTTTTCCATTTCTTAATGAGACCAGAGTACGTTTCACTTCGACTTGTATAAATAGGCATTATCTATTTCCACCGAATAACAAGTTCAGGTCAGAACACACAACACTCAGAAAAACATTTTCTAGATCTCCATATGTTAGATTCCCACTTTCTTATACAAGTCGAAAACAACTACTCTTCCAGAATCAACTATTCTGGTCTCAACACTCTCTTCGCTTCCCTCCCCAAAACCAACCCTTATCCTTCACTTTGTGACCGAAGCAAGTCTGGAACGGCCATTTCTTGATTTAGGCCGGATTTGTACAGATGATCTCTCCAATCTAAAGTACTCCCTTGCGGTACATTGTTTTGGGTTTAAATTTGTTTCTCACCCACTCACGTGAAATTACCGAAATCAGCATAAATCGTTTTTACCGTTAAACAATTGGTGACCACAGTGGGAGGTTGATCTTTTGGTTACAATGTCAATTTCTGACCATCGATCTCATGCTTCGACCCAGACATCAAGATGGTAGAAGAAGGCGATCCGTTCAGGGATCACCGACTCAGTTACCAGACGACCCGATTATCAATCTTGACACGGCAAGGGATGACTGGGGACTGCCTAGAGATTAAAAGAGAATGATATAACCAGGGATCGACGACTCGATTATCAGATGAGATGACTGGGGACTTTCCACAATCATGTTGGTGCTTCCCATAAAACTCGGCTTACACTCGGAATGTTCCCTTTTCGTCAGGAGACCTGAAAAAACCGAGTAAGTATTACCTATACAAGATACATGGTTTTCTATTTCAAGTTTTCACGGGAATGATAAAACCGATAGCCATGTTATGTTTCACCCCATGTCATCTGCCAACACACATTTCCATGGTTTTCCTGGGATGTTTGCGTCACTTGTAAGAGTAACCAAGATAACAATCCATTCCAAAACAAGTCATTCCAAAAGAATAATCCAAAACCCTCAAGCTAACATTTGTCTATCAACCCAAGAAATAAAGGAAATCAAAACCATGAACTAGGCGTTTTCATTTTCCTTTAAAAAAAAATAACCTAAAAATAAGAAGTTCAGAAGACAGAGATGCATTCAAGGAAAGTTTTTCAACAATGGATTTCTCTTCTTAGCAAGAGCCTCATTCGTGCTTTGGAGAGCCGCCCTTTTCAACTTCAGCTTCCTGGAAATTTTTTCGACTTCCGCTTC
Source organism: Papaver bracteatum (assembly GCA_023529315.1). Lineage (NCBI taxonomy): Eukaryota > Viridiplantae > Streptophyta > Magnoliopsida > Ranunculales > Papaveraceae > Papaver > Papaver bracteatum. The sequence continues at coordinate 364,136 of JAJJWX010004051.1, forward strand.
CTGCTTCTTCACCATATCCGCAGAAGGACCTTCGACTATTTCGACCAGCAACTTTTCAACCTCATAGAAACCTTCAACGAACCAAGGAACATTGAATTCAAAATTTACAAACATGTCACGATGGAACCTCCAACTCGAGATTACATCCTCAGAAATAGAATGACCAGTCATGTTGCACATGTCGTCAATCGAAGACAAAGCTTCCTCCACACGCTTAACCAACGCAAATCGACTAGTAATTTTCTTGGTCGTGGCAATATGTTCGTAGCTTTCCCATATTTTAGTATATAGCATTTCATGTTTGGCTAGCACACTAAATCCCCTGATCAACATATGATCCGGATAAGGGACCAGGTACAGAGGGTTGAAAGTAGCGCCCGCGACCGCATCAGCGACTGACGAGAGATTCTTAACGACGATTGCACCTGTTTCTGTTGGAGTACTCTCTATTGTCTGAGTCATGATGACGCTTTCATCTCGATCAACATCCATTTCAAGGTCGCCCGGTGTGGCTACAACAGTTGGATACAAAGCTGTATCTCCACCAGTCTTCGCCTCAGGGCCGTCTTCAGAAAGGGTTTCCCCTTATGACATCACGGATCAGATGTTCTTCCAAAACAAAAAAACAAAAACAAAAAACATGCGGGAGACTCACTGATTCACTTTCAGACCAGCTAGAGGAATATTCAACACTATTATCAGAAGAACTACTCTCTCCATCACCGGACTCTAAACTTTCACCCTTCTCAGGTTCCCCATCGCCATGGACAGGATCAGCACCACCACCCTTCGTCTCGAGAAGCGATGTTTTCTGACTACTTGTAAGTTTGGAAAAGGCGTTCACGCTGCTGAGACCCTAGGCAAGATACAAAAAAAGGATAATCAGAAAAAAAAAAACAAGGATATACACGACCCAACTAAAATCAAGAGGAAAATCATACGTACCCGCATATTGGACGAACTGAAAGTCGGTAGGACTGTCAAAGCTGACTGGAAACCATCGGCACGGATTTTAGATATTCCCTCCTGCACTTGGGGACTATCTGCATTCGGGTTAACAGATTTTCGCTTGGGCGAAGAAGGATCCCTTAGCAGTGGATGCTCCACTAAAACCGCAGGAGAAGGCTTACCTCGACGGTTTTAAATCATATCATTCACGAATACATGGATAACAAGAAACTCATCCTGCCAAAATATATTATATTTGGAGGTTGTTGATGGATTTCATTCCGTAAGCATAAAATGCAGAATTTTACCCGACACGAGAACACTAGCATCGAGAACAGTTGGCAACAAGACTTCTGGAACAATTGGATGACGAACGAGTGGGACCCCTTGGTCAAAACCCATATGCCGAGCTGCCCTATCGATATTATAAGAGACTGCTTTGCAAGATCCTCAAAAGAAATACGGAACATGACCGGGCGTGCAGCTTCGCATGAACACTATCTCTCCAACACTTATATCCTCTTTATCAGAAGACAAAGACATGCTCGGAGCAGGAGCAAAGGTACTGATCTGAGTTATGGACGCATACACCGGAGCCCATGGACGAAAATTAACCATGTGCGAGTTGTCAAGAAATACAACCAGGTTCGAACCAATCTTTGTGCGCCTATTTGACCAGCGAAGTATCCTAAAGCCACCCCAAGACTCGGAAAATGCAGCCAACGATTTTGGAGCATACCTTTCAAAGTACTCCCACATCCATGCTTGGAGAAAGTCGGCATGAATATACGAATCCACTTTCATGTAGACATTTTAAGGGCACATGTCTGCAACCAGCTGATCCAAGTGTGTGTACAGAGAACCAAGAAACAAGCCGCCGATAGGGAGAATGACACCTTTTGCCAATTTTATTGCAAACTTGATAAGTTCCTGTCTTATCTCCTTCTTACCCGAGCCGTCATCAAAAATATCTCTGGATAACCAAAGGGCCAAGAACACCGCAACATGAAGCGTACCATTCTTCTGATTCGGCTCCAAGTCATCAGGAAACCACTGAGATACCCACCAGCCATATAAGCACCTCGTCTCATTTTCTTTCCGATCGAATCCTTTTGATTTCGCAACCAGAGCGGCGCATATTTCTTCTTCATCTGCAGATAATTTGACATCGAGGTTTCCTATTACGGGAAGGATCATCAATACGGCGACGCTCTCTAAGGAGATAGTCATTTCACCCCACCTGCCTACGGCCGTGTGGGTGTCCGGACACTATCTGGAAATAAAAGCAACCAAGCCTGGAATATCTTTCCTAATTTGAAGCATTGCGGAATCCGCGGCAACATCAATGATCCTCGCCTTGGTCAAACTAGCTTCTACACATTCCTGGCTCATCATGAATCGCATCCATTTCTCAATGGGGAGCAACGGACTTACAGAGATTTTAAAGTCGATAGGATAAGCATGATACTATTTCCCCTGAAGACAAAAACTTATCACGCCTCCTGGACGAACCGATCGGGCCTCTCCTTCACTTTCCGGACCATTTAGAAGAATCGACACATACTTGGGATGGTTTTTCCTAATCGTGGCGTATGTTGTAAAGAACTCATCATCTATGTTTGGCTTGGAATTGCCAATGTCTTTCGGTACGACATAAATTTTCTCAAATGACATCCTAACGAAAATTCTCTCACGCTACTTCCACATTCGAAACAACTACAATGGAACAATACGAAGAGAAATTATTACGGAAAGTGCATGGAAATTATTTTATCAGACACAGGAGATCCATCATGGATGCAAGAAAATTTGTTTCAAAGTCATGATACGTATAGGCAAAGAAATGGGGACTGACAGACCCTGCATCACCACCTTATGCCAAGGCCGTACCCTGCAGCGGAAAATTTACGCCCGACCGAGGAGGCGCACCCCACCATGGGAACCATACACACGGCCACACCAGGAAAAGAAATAAACCCTAGAAGCTAGGTTTCTTGAAAAGGGAATGACATTTACCAGCTCAAGCATGCCTACTTTGCGCAGTAAATTGAGGCGGTCAACATTACTACGGTATTCACGCATAAATGTTACTACAAATTCGTGCAAAGCATACCTACGACTGGGATTCATACCAACATAGAAGGATAATATTTTCTACAAGATCATGAAAAGGTATGCCTACATCTAGGGTTTGCGCTAACATAAGAAAACAAGAAGAAAAAAACAAGTTAAAGAGGAAGTGCTGGAAGATATACCTGGGATTCTCTCGTCCGCTTTACTGTTACCACACGGCCAGAGTAAAAAACAAATTGTGTAAAATAAAAGGAGAGGCCGGCCCCTTTTATAGGCGTGATACTTGGGAGTTTGAATAAGGGAATGACTTCTTATTTGAGTCAAGTAAGGAAAAGAGGCAACCGGGCCCGCGAAGACAAATCACCATTCCAAGCCGTCCGCACCATGCCTTGGCCCCAATAGCCAAGCCATCCGCGCATGCTTTGCCTCACCAAATCGTGACTTGACATTTCCGCGCCACTCCAAGCCGTCCGCGCATGCTTTGCCTCACCAAACCGCGCCTTTCCATGGCCGCGACATGCCAAGACGTCCGCACCATTTTCCTTGGCCCCACCATGCCAAGCCGTCCGTGCCATGACTTGCCGCGCCAACACCAACAACTCGCTGAGCCAGCATCATGATGTTCCCTAACCCATCCAAGATGATGCGTAGCCTGACTAATCCGACAATCTTCATCTCACCACTTCACGGTCTACACCATAAATAGAATCTATGCAAGGCCGCCAAACATGGGGATCATGAACTCTCCTTACCTCTCGAAAAAGGTTAGTCGAACCTCCCTGACCATCTTTTCATGACTTGTTGTTTTGATTTTTATCATGGCTTGTCACCATCTTATGCTTACCTCGCAACGATGCTCCCGTTCCGAGCTAAGCAGGGGACTTAATATTGATGGTGGTTTTTAGCTTAGGGTTAAAATCGTAAAACTGTACAACTGACATGACGTCACTATGATCATTAGCACATTTATTGAATCAATCAGCATGCATACGCAAGAATTACCAGGGTACCTTTTTTTTACATAAGTCATGTTCCACGGCAGAACCCTTAACATCGACTGACACAATCTATGCAAAACCCTAATTCTCATGCTACCGTGCCAAGGCATTCCAACCATGCCAGCCGCACCACTGTGCCAATGGAAAACCATGCTAGCCACATCTCCGCGCCAAGGCATGCCAACCATGCCAGTTTCACCACTGTGCCAATAGAAAACCATGCCAGCCACATCTCTGCGCTAAGGAATACCAACCATGCCAGCCACACCACTGTTCCAATGGAAAACCATACCAGCCATATCTCCGCACCAAGGCATGCCAACCATGCCAGCCGCACTACTATGCCAATGGAAAACCATGCCAGCCAAATCTCCATGCCAAGGCATGCCAACCATGCCAGCCGCACCACTGCGCCAATGGAAAACCATGCCAGCCATATCTCCGCGCCAAGGCATTCCAACCATGCCATCCGTACCACTGTGCCAATGGAAAACCATGCCAGCCACGTCTACTACGCCAAGGCATGCCAACCATGCTAGCCACACCATGCCAATCCAATCTCACCTTGCCTTGGCCCAAACCATGCTAGCCGCACCATGCGCCAATGGAATGCCAAACCCTTGGCCCCATCATGCCAAGACAACCACACCTTGCTTTGGCCCCACCACGCCAAGCCGTCTGTGCCAAACCCTTGTCCCCACCATGGCAAGCTATCCGCGCCATACCATGGCGGCCTTCCCTATGCGACTACCAAAATAAAGGCGTGCGACGATCAACGGCCATACTTCCATCCTATATGCAAATCCTAGCCGTCCAAGGTCGCCAAACAACGCATGGTAACCTTTGGCTCAAAACCCTAGTTTTGGCCACGCCAAAGCCATGCCGGCCATACCACCATGCCGTTGGCTACCAACATCCCTCTTGAATTCCTTTTGAGTTTTAATTTCAAGATGGTTTCACCTCCCAAACGATCTCAAAACCTAAATATTCTCGCGTGAGGATATATGAAATTCTTTTCCGTACAGAATGGAGGGGCGGACCATCAAAATACAAGTCCGTATGAGAATTCTACATATATTCTAGTAAAGGGCGATAATTAGGGTTTCACTATACCAAAACCTAATTTAGACAAAAGCTGCAAGCGCTTCCCTTCCAAGCCGTACACTTCCAGTGGCTCCACTCCACATTAAGGCCATGCCAGCCACGCATTCATGCTGGTGGCTACCAAAACGACGTCCTGCAATAATCAACGACCACCCTTCCACCTGAGATGCATATCTTAGCCATCCAAGGTCGCCAGCTAACGCGCGATAACCTTTGGCCCAACGCCAAGACCTAATTTTGGTCGCGCCCAAACCATGCCAAAACCCTAGTTTTTGGCCGCGCCTAAAATACACAAAAATCCTAGCATGGCCACGCCAAAATCCTAGTCTACTCACGCTAAAATCCTAGCATGGTCACGCCAAAATCCTAGCCTGGCCACGCCAAAATCTTAGCCTAGCCACGCCAAAATCCTAGCCTAGCCACGCCAAAATCCTAGCCTGGCCACGCCAAAATCCTATCCTGGCCACGCCAAAATCCTAGCTTGGACATGTCTCCATGCCAAAGCCATGCCAACCCCACTACATGCCACTGGATACAAAAACGAAGGCGTGCGACGATCAACGGCCACCCTTCCATCTTAGATGCAAATCCTAGCCGTCCAAGGTCGCCAAACGGCGCATGGTAACCTTTGGCTCAAAACCCTAGTTTTGGCCACGCCAAACCACGCCAAGGCATGCCATGCCACATGTGCCAATGGCATGCCAACCACCTTGTCGCGCCGGCCTTCCCTATGCGTCTACCAAAATGAAGACATGTAACAATCAACGACTATTGTTTTTTATCTAAGGTGCAGATCTTAGACGTCCAAAGTTACCAGCTAACGCATGGAAACCTTGGCCCTAGTTTGTCCGCGCTTAAACAAAGACAAAACCCTAACTTTTGGATGCGCCTAAACTAGGCCATATTAAATCCATATTGATCATGCTTTCATGCCACTGGCTACCAAAGGAAGGGATACAATAATCAGCGGCTACCTTTCCTCTTAAGATGCAAAATCTCGACAGTCGAAGGTCACCACCGAGCCGCAAAGTCCCCCAAGCTCAACTTGCCAGGAAACAACAACGTGCTACACGTTTTCCATGAAAACACTCGAGACATCAACGCTTGTCACAAACTGGGGAATGTTCATTGGGTATTGGTTTGGCGGTTTACAGTGTGCGGCGTACACTACGCCCATTATAAAAAAGTGTCATAAGGATAAGGCGGTTAGTAAATACAAGGCGTAATGGTGAAACGCTTTCTTTTATGGAACATCGATTCCAGGAATTACCGATTACCACCTTTTCCCATTTACTCACCCGTTTTCCATTTCTTAATGAGAGCAGGGTACGATTCACTTCGACTTGTATAAATAAGCATTTCCTATTTTCACCGAACAACAAGTTCACGTCATGAACACACAACACTCAGAAAAACATTTGATAGCTCTCCATCTGTTAGCTTCCCACTTTCTAATACAAGTCGTAAAACAACTACTCTTCCAGAATCAAATATTCTGGTCTCAACACTCTCTTCTCTTCCCTCCCCAAAACCAACCATTCTCCTTCACTTTGTGACCGAAGCAATTATGGAACGGCCATTTCTTGGTTTAGGCCGAATTTGTATAGATTGCTCTCTCGAATCTAAAGTACTCCCTTGCAGTACATTGTTTAGGGTTTAAATTCGTTTCTCACCCACTCACACGAAATTATCGAAATCAGCAGAAACCGTTTTCACCCTCAAACAAGTACATAATCAAGTAACTCTTTTAATGAGTTGATTTACTAAAATATGACAACCAAACTTGACATACCAATGCTAGGTAGGTTCAACCGAGAAATGCTCTAACACCTCCGACCTGTAATAAGTCACATACTTGGAACAATTCCTTTGGTTCGTATTCCAAATAGTAAAGGAACAACAAATCTAGTCGGTATCAACTCTTTTAAATCAAGTGATGTGAATTCGACAAAGGATCTTCTGGTTATCTCAATAAACTCCTTCGTCAAAGTCTTAGATCTATCTTATTATCAATTACCAAGGTAATTGTTAAGATTTTGCAATCAATACTTTTAATCACAAAGAATTGTATTGATGGCGATCTACACAACTGATCAATCTAATCTACCACAAGGATAAACCGATTATAATTGGATCCTCTTTTAACGAAACAAGTTTTGTGCACACCAAAGATTAAGAACTAAAATCAAAAATCTTCAAAGTTTTTTTTGTCTTAAGATCTTCTTAGATATTTAATAAACACCTGCGTATAATAATTTGAATCTCTTGTGATCAATCACGCACAGAACAAAGTCTGTTAATAATGGATTATCACAAGATGTATTTAGATATATAAACAGTCTAAAGATCTATGTCGAAACTTTGATCTAGTTTGAGTGAATCTTATATCAGAAGAGAAGATTCTCAAGCATAAACAAACTAGGTGCAATCAAAGTTCAACCACCGTTAGTCAATCAAATCAATCGAAAACAAAATATAAACCGCAATTATCTAGTTTCCCACCAACGATACTAATTAATAGATCTTCTCAATCCCAAATAAAACTTTAGAATGAGCGGCCGTAAGAGATTTCTCCTAATTAGGTCACTCTCCTCTCTGAATAGGCGGCTTCACAAGTAACAACACAACCGAGGAAGTTTGTTGTCACGAAGGATTAGTTTGCCCGAAATGAAAAATTCAAGTATTTATAGACAAGGAAGTTTAGACACCAAGGAATTTCAAAACCGAAAATATTCTCAAAATATGAAATAAAATTCCAAATTCGGTTTCCATAATTCTTGGAAATGCTCTGTCCAAAATATTGACCGAAAATCTCTTTGGAAAATCTTTAACTAGTAAATGCACATAAATAATTCTCATTTTGCTAAAATAAAATTAAAAACCTTAAATAAAATATTCTTAACTTATTTATTTTTCGATTCGGGATTTTCTTGCTTTAGCTATTAAAGAATAACTTTGAACAATAAAAGATAAGCGTTACTGCATGTGTTAAAGTATGTTGACATCCTTACTTTGTAAGTCCTCTTTCATATTTACAACCTTGAAACCGATTTTCCATACGTCCAAACAAGTTTATAATTGGTTCATCTGACTTTCAAGAACTATGTGATTGATCAAGAACACTCAATCACAAATCATGGGTTTAACAGTTCTACCTAAACAAGTTTCGGTTCTACCTCCATGTGAGTATTGTTCACAGTCATACTAGCTTTCCAAAATTCGGTTGACTAGGTACTAGGATCGGTTCCGCACATATATATGGTATCTAACTTTTATGTGTTTCACATGTCCATAGGATCGGTTCCCCTTTCCCTAAAAACGTGTTGCACATGTCCATAGGATCGTTTCCCCTTTATGCTACAAACTTTATGCACCTCATACAAGGATCGGTTCCCCTTTGTGATGTGTTGCACATCTTACTAGGATCGGTTCCCCTTTACCCAGAGTTGGTCATACACAAAATCACAAAATCGATCATACCATCTTAGGTGATTACTTAAGATCGGTTTCACTAATAAAAGTCATACCAATACAAAAGTCAGGCCTTTGTGAATAATTTTACCAAGAACATAAACAATTCATGAGCGGTTATACTAATCACACATATAGGAAGTTCATAAGATATGCAATGAATAACAATACCAATAATGTCTGGCGATTTCCTTTTTCGATTAACAAAACAAGTTCATGAATATACTTCCTTAAAACATATGTAAAACATTGTTTCCTAGAATAAAATCCTCACCTCATACCCATACATAGTGACAATAGCATGAAAACGATTATGTCGATGTCTTATCTACAATGTTTAATGGTTAAGCAATAAACCTCGTATTATATTCCTTAATACTGTCTAACTAGAGTGATCATGCTTCGCAGTTTTGTTTTCAATATGCACGACTTGAAAGATACGTTAGAGAATGAAACAATTAAAGTCAAATATCACTAACCTCAAGTGGAAGGATGATGTTTTCGTTGTAGATCCTTACCTCTTCACTTCTTCAAGTCTTATCAATACTTGTAATGTCTCATATCCTAATATTTTAAAGCTAACCTATACGAAGTTGACTCAAGTACATAATCAAGTGACTCTTTAATGAGTTTTGATTCACTAAAATATGACAACCAAACTTGACATACCAACGCTTGGTGGGTTCAACCGAGAAATGTTCTAACACCTCCAACCTGTAATAAGTCACGTACTAGGAACAATTCCTTTGGTTCGTATTCCAAACAGTAAAGGAATAACAAATCTGGTTGGTATCAACTCTTTTAAATCAAGTGATGTGAGTTCGACAAAGGCTCTTATGTTTATCTCAATAAAATCCTTAGTCAGGTTCTTAGATCTATATTATTATCAATTACCAAGGTAATTGTTAAGATTTTGTAATCAATACTTTTAATCACAAAGAATTATACTGATGCCGATCTACACAACTGATCAATATAATCTACCATAAGGATAAACCGATTATAGGTGGATCTTCTTTTACTGAAACAAGTATTGTTCACACCAAAGACTATGAACTAAAATCAGAAATCTTCAAAGTATTTTTTGTCTTAAAATCTTCTTAGATCTTCAATAAACACCCGCACACAACAATTTGAATCTCTTGTGATCAATCACGCATAGAACATAGTCTGTTAATAATGAATTATCACAAGACGTATTTAGTTCTACAAACCGTCTAAAGATCCATGTCGAAACTTCGATCTAGTTTGAATGAATCTTATATCAGAAGAGAAGATTCTCAAGCATAAACAAACTAGGTGAAATCAAATTTCAACCACCGTTAGTCAATCAAATCATTCGAAAACAAAAGATAAACCGCAATTATCTAGTTTCCCACCAACGGTACTAATAGATATTTTCAATCCCAAAGAAGACTTTAAAATGAGCGGTTGTAAGATATTTGTCCTAATTAGGTTACTCTCCTCTCCGAATAGGCGGCTTCACCAGTAACAACACAACTGAGGAAGTTTGCTGTCACGAAGGATTAGTTTGCCCGAAATGCAAAATTCAAGTGTTTATAGACAAGGAAGTTTGGATACCAAGGGATTTCCAAAACCGAAAATATTCTCAAGTTATGCAATATAATTCCAAATCCAGTTTCCATAATTCCTGGAAATGCTATGTCCAAAATATTGACCAAAAATCTTTTTGGAAAATCTCAACTAGTAAATGCACATTACTAATTCTCATTTTCCAAAAATAAAATTAAAAACCTTAAATAAAAGATTCTTAACTTATTTATTTTTTGATCCGGGATTTTCTTCCTTTAGCTATTAGGGAATAACTTTGAACAATAAAAGATAAGCATTACTGCATGTGTTCAAAGTATGTCATCATCCTTACTTTGTAAGTCCTCTTTCATATTTACAACCTTGAAACCGATTTTCCACACTTCCAAACAAGTTTATAATTGGTTCATCTGAGTTTCAAGAACTATGTGATTGATCAAGAACACTCAATCACAAATCATGGGTTTAACGGTTCTACCAAAACAAGTTTCTGTTCTACCTCCATGTGAATATTGTCCATAGTCACACTAGCTTTCCGAAATTCGGTTGACTAGGTACTAGGATTGGTTCCCCACATATACATGGTATCTAACTTGTATGTGTTGCACATGTCCATAGGATCGGTTCCCCTTTGCCTAAAAACGTGTTGCACATGTCCATAGGATCGGTTCCCCTTTCTGCTAAAAACTTGTTGCACCTCATACAAGGATCGATTTCCCTTTGTGATAGGTTGCACCTCTTACTAGGATCGGTTCCCCTTTACCTAGAGTCGGTCATACCAATAACAAAAAATCGATCATACCATCTCGAGTAATTACTTAAGATTGGTTTCACTAATAAAAGTCATACCAATACAAAAGTCAAGCCTTTGTGAATAGCTTTACCAAGAACACAAACAAGTCATGAGCGGTTATACTAATCACACATATTGGTAGTTTAAAAGATATGCAATGAATAACAATACTAATAATGCCTGGAGATTTCCTTTTCGATTCACAAAACAAGTTCATGAATTTACTTCCTTAAAACACATGTAAAACATTGTTTCCTAGGATGAAATCCTCACTTCATACCCATACATAATCACAATAGCATTCAAATGATTATGTCGATGTCTTATCTACAAAGTTTAATGGTTAAACAATAAACCTCTTATTGTATTCCTTAATACTATGTCTAACTAGAGTGTTCATGCTTTGCAGTTTTGTTTTTAATATGCACGACTTGAAAGATACGTTAGGGAATGAAACAGTTCAAGTCAAATATCACTAACCTCAAGAAGAAGGATGATGTTGTCGTTGTAGCTCCTTGCTTCTTCACTTCTTGAAGTTTTTGCAATACTTGTAATGTTTCATATCCTAACACTTTCAAGCTAAACTATACGAAGTTGACTCTAGCACATAACCAAGCGACTCTTTAAATGAGTTTTAATTCACTAAAATATGACAACCAAACTTGACATATCAACGCTTGGTGGTTTCAACCGAGCAATGCTCTAACAACAGTACTAATATTTAGAGGACATAGGTGATCATCAAGATCTTGTTATATGCATACATCTATATATATAACTCACCTTATTTCTTCCAAATGACCGGATTCAAGATAGTGCATAGCATTTTGTATCTCAGAATAACTTAAACTCTATCAATGCTGCCAAAAAAGTAATAAACGGGGCTATAAAATAAGGTTGTTTGTTCATTGATCATAATACCCCATGCATATGGATTCTACTGCTATATCAAATTGAAATTTGTAATTTGTCAATAAACAAATAAAAATATAATTAGATTTAGGAGGTAATGATGTAGCAATGGTAGCCGTAAAAGACTATGAGGAAGAATTAAGGTTAGGAATGAGTTTCGCTAGTAATTTATATTTGCACCTGACTGAGTCAAGGTCAAACCCATTTGACCGAAAGTCAGCTTCCCTCAAATGTTTTGACTTTTCTTTAACAAAAATCTTAATCAACAAAAAAAACGAAGAGGCGATAAACAATAACCCAATTTAGTGAGTCTAGGGTCTCACTCTTGTCGTAACCAGGACCGCAACACGGAGACAAATTTATCTCAGAAAGATTGTCTGTGAAAAATTATTTTGTTGGATATTAGAGTTTTTTAGAGTTGGATATTATTTTTGTTGCAAAATTTCCATATGTTAAGCTTTTCTCGGCGAGATATCAATGATATCTCGGTGGAATCTCGTTTCGACGAGATTTGAGAGACTCATATGGGATATGGACCAAGAATCTCGACCAGATTTCGGCCTTTGACTACATTGGATACTCCTACAAACATGATCAGGATGCTCATTATGAGTATATCAAAGAAATAAATACTAATGTCAAAAAATCTTGGGTAGTGATAGGTGACCTGAATATTACTCTTTGTCCTGAAGATAAATTGAATCATGCTTCCTCCTCTAGCTCTTCTACTATCTGCCAAGATTATAATCTAAGTGATACTGGTATAAGAGAGTGGTTAATAATGTTGGAAGTTCAGTAAATGCAGTTTACAAACTTAAAACTAGAGATCGATCATCATTTATTAATGTTAATCTATCCTTATACAAACTAGTGTCTAGTTCATAACTAAGCCGTTCCAATTTAGTAAATAAAACAAAATTATAATATAAATGAAAACCTAAACTAAATAGAAAATAATAAATTAAATGAGCACTAGATAAAAACTTACTAGTAACACCAAGATTGATTAAGGATCCCCGTTAGAAGCATCTTTAAGTATTGACTCATGGGGAGGATACCAAGTACACCACTAACGTTTTGTTACAGAACCTATAAACCAATTTCTTGCGTGAACTTTAATACAAGATTAAAGCATACAAGAATATATCTTTGGATAATATTTTAAAAGAGATTCTTGAATAATAATGATTGATTAACGTAAAAATTGCAAATACTTTTAATTATAATGATATAATCACGTTAGTTTGCCTTTCTAAAGTTTCTTTCCAAACATGATATTCGAAACATAGTTTTCGTACGTTGTTCCAGACTGTTCCAAGTTACTCGTGTTCTGCTAACCATGCAAGGACAAAAATCTAATAGTAGCATGCATCACTAATATCCTAGTGTTGTCCAAGCATTAATTTTGCCTTGGACTAGCGCATTTGACATATCAATCATATTTTTAAGATTCCTTACTTCGTTTCGACATTATGTTGGATGCAAGCACTGGTATTATTCGTGCCGAAGGTGCATTAGCCAGGATCATCTAATCCCTGCAATGCATTGCCCTTGTTATGAAAGTATCTTTAGAACGATCCCTCAAACTTGTAAAACATACCCTAACTTGCATACTGATTAATGTCCTTTCATAACCATTCACATTTCACAGTTGGTGGCGTATATGGTGTATCTTGATAGGAAGTATGAGCATTCAGTGAATGGATTTTAACTGCTTCATCGAGTATATTAACAACCATTTATTATATCGTACGCCGATCTCAATAATATGAATTACCGAAATGTCGTAATCACCTTTAGATTAGATGATATGAGCGACGGGGTACTACACCATAAATGCAGAGCGTTCCGGCTTCCTACATACCCAACCGTACCATGAAGGGATCAAACACAAATTATAGTTTATTAAATTTGAGATTAGAAACCAAAAATAACTCATGTTGGAATAAGCAAAGCCTAGTCAGTATAGTGATCGCAGTCGTATGCGTCAAAAATAATTCACTTTCTCACTCTACTAAATATGAATGAAGTACGTGGTAAGAAAGAGTTCGTATCCACAGAGAGGATTTTGTTGTTATGCAAATTTCAGTTTCTTAGTGACCAAGGGGGGGGGGGTTGATTTATCAAAGCAATAAAAATAAATTGAAAGCAATAAAGTATTAAAATAATAAATAAGGAGAATATATTGGTCACATGATAGTATCATTCACAAACATATATTTTCATCAATGATTATAATTGGTAATTTAATCTCGCAATTATCAAAAGTCCTAGGATATCTTGATCGCAAGAGTATCCCCGTTTATTTTCTGATTTTATCACAAACAACATTAAAAGATGCTATTGTGAAATCTACTTAAAAAGCAACCTAAAGTGTAAAAGCACAATTAACTTTAACTCCCTAAGAGCAATAAATTCTATGAAATAAGACTAATCAATGCAAACAAACGTGTAAAAGTACTAATTCGTTTTAACAAAGGTTATGATTCATATGCGATTAAAAAGATGTATCACTACAAGTAATAACCACAAGATGCTACTAAAAATCAGGGATAAACAACTTTTACGTATTGAAAACCCTAATATATCTATAGAGATGAAAACCAATCCAATTGATACCGGACTCAACCAAACTATCATTCAAATCATATGATAATGGAAACGATGAATCATAAACGGTAGAATTGAGACAAAACTAATTCATATAATCAAATAACATGCTTGAAGAAATCAACTTTATCCCATAACCAATAATTGTATTTAGTTACTCATATTAATGGAGTTCATCATCATAATATTCAAAGAAAGAAGATGAAACATAAAAGAAAGCAAACCCTAGAAGTAGTTCTCTGCAAAAGCTCCAAGAATAAAATCAAACGTGGTCTCCCAAAGTTTTAGAAAACTTTTCCTTTTTGTAGCTTTTTCTCCAACTTCTAAAATTAGGTTTAGTCTTCAAAGTCCATCACCAAAAAGTCCACCAATCCCAAGAAACCATGTGTGAGAAAAAACGATATAAAATTATGTCCAAAACGTAGTCGCCGGAAAACTGGTGCAATCGCCGGAATTTGGCCGGTATCCGGTACCGAAAAATACCTCAGGTGACCGGCAAAGTCCGCCCGGTCACCGGTCAAACGCTCCAACTCGGGTCAACCAGGAAAGTCAGCTGAGTTAACACCGAGTCAGATGAGTTAAGCTGAGTTACCTATCTGACTTGGCTGAAATAGTATTGGCCAAAGCCATTGTACTGTCATTGTATTTCAGTGACAGTCTAGCCATGATGGCCCTGTGAATACCCACACTTAATTTCATTACCACTGCTCTTTTAACTCTTGTTTCTGCTTCCATTTCTATGCTTCAATGATATCTTTGTAGTACCAGAATATCGCTACAACGATATTCTCGTAGTAAGAACAACGCTTTCACGAGAAAGTCAAATATTCCTATAAGTATAAATGACATTGTTCACGAGAGTGTCGTAAGGATTCTTCAGCAACATTTGGCGAGCGTCACAGGGAAGCGTCATTATAGCTGACGATTGAAGAGACATGTTATGAGAGTGTTGTTTCACGAGGATTACAAAACTTGGCGAAGATTAATATTGTAAATACCACGATGAGATCGCAGAATATATCCGAAAGAAGGGGAAAACTTAGCTGTCACCCACAATGTAATTTCCTATATAAAGGGTTCAAGTAAGTCCAGATGAGGATGATGTATTTTTTAGAGTTGAGAAAATCTTGAGGAGAGAGAAACTCCAGAAAAGAAAGTTGTAATTCTGAGTTTGAATATTTTCTGTAAACATTTCTGAGATCTAAATAATAAAAGCGTCGTTTAATTCTTTAATCTTCAATTAGTTTCACTTAGATTTTTATAAGATCTTAATAGGGGTGTAGTGTGGGAAATCCTGCTACTACAAGATTCAACCCCATGCTAACACCACTAGTTCAGCTACAACTGACACCCCTATACTCAAGCTTTAAGTCCCTAGCTGCAATCCATCATTCATACTCAGTATCACCATTAATGCAAATGCAACAAGCCTGTAATGTCTTCACTGTAAACCATTCTGCCATCCTAGCCATTGCCAGTCCAACACAGTTCACCAACAAGTCAACTTCTATAGATGCAATGCCAGCTAAATCATTCCTTGCTGCTCTATTGCACCTTGCAATTTCATGACCTGGACAGCCCCAACTCTTGGCCATTCATCTCTACCAGACCAACAGCCACATCACCACTTGATCACTTCCTTGTACCTAGATCCTTCCCAGTTTTTTATCTGCCTGCAATTTCAATAACCACATTAGCTTCGCGACTTCACTTCTTGCGACTCATACGCTCATTCATATCCATTTGTAGCTTCATATCATGTGAGTTTCCACCAAAACCATCACAGACTTAAAGCAAATCTCACAGCAACAACTTTCTTTCTTGCTTATATTCTCAGTTGAACAAATAGTTACAGCTTCATTATTAGCATCTCAGGCTCACTCTATCACCTGAAATGCCATTTCCAGTCCACTCTTGCATTAATCAACCAGAAACCCTTTATTCTCAGTCTAACTCAACTGCAACTTCAGTAACACCTTCCTCTTTCTCATCCATCTGAAGCGTGTCGTATGCGTCAAAAATAATTCACTTCCTCACTTAACTAAATATGAATATAGTATTCGATAAGAAAGAGTTCGTATCCACAGAGAGGCGATTGTTGTTATGCAATTTTCAGATTCTTATGTAACCAATTAACCCAAGGTGTGTTTTTGTTTTTATCAAAGTAATAATACTAAATAAAGCAAAGTAAATTAGTTGGAATAATCAATAAGGAGAAGATATTGGTTAAGGGATAGTATCATTCACAAACATGTATTTTTCATCTATGATTAGAATTGGTATTTAATCTCTCAATTATCAAAAGTCCTAAGATATATTGATCGCAAGAGTATCCCGTTTATTTCCTGATTTTATCACAAACAACATTAAAAGATGCTATTGTGAAATCTTCTTAAAAAGCAACCTAAAGTGTAAAAGCACAATTAGATTTAACTCCCTAAGAGCAATAAGTTCTATGAAATAAGACTAATCGATGCAAACAAACGTGTAAAAGCACTAATTCGTTTTAACAAAGGTTATGATTCATATGCGATTAAAAAGATGTATCACTACAAGTATTAACCACAAGATGCTACTAAAAATCAGAGATAAAAACTTTTACGTATTGAAAACCCTAATATAGCTTTAGAGATGAAAACAAATCCAATTGATTCCGGACTCAACCAAACTAGCATTCAAATCATATGATAATAAAACAATGAATCATAAACGATAAAATTGAGACAAAACTAATTCATAGAATCAAATAACATGCTTGAAGAAATCAATTTTTATCCCATAACCAATTGTTGTATTTAGCTACTCATATTCATGGAGTTCATCATCATAATATTCAAAGGAATAAGATGAAACATAAAAGAAATCAAACCCTAGAAGTAGTTCTCTGCAAAAGCTCCAAGAATAGAATAAAGCGTTGTATCCAAAAATTGTAGAAGTCTTTCTTTTATAGTCTTTTTCTCCTTCCAAAACTAGGTTTTGTCTTCAAAGTCCATTAGTTGGAAATTCACCCGGCCCACGAGTAAGAGAAACCCATGTAGAAAATCTGTCCCAAAAGTGGTCACCGGAAAACTGGGGATTTGGCCGGAAATTAGTTGGAATCCGGTGCCGGAAAGTCGCCTCTGGTCGCCTGAAAATTAACTTCCGTCGAAGGAATATTCCGTCAGATTCTGTTATCTTTGACTATTGACTAATGGTCTTTAACGGTTGACCGGGTCAAGTTCTGAATCACTGAGTTAGAGCCGAGTCAGCTGGCTAACTTAGCTCACTGACTGAGTTGCCAGGCCATAAGCCATTTGCACTGGCCAAACTCTGCATCTCAGCCATTATGGTTGTGCCAGCAAAATGCCAATTCCATAACCTGCAACTGCTTCTCTGCTGTAGCTGCAACAGCTCTGCAAGTAGGCCTGTCAATGGAAGAATATCGGTCGGATATTAAGAATTCTGATATCCGACAGGTTAAGGATTATCGGATATCCGATATCCGATAATATCCTATAGGATATCAAAATCAGATATCGATACCGATAGGTTAAGCTATCGGATATCCGATAAATATACGATAATATCCGGTTATACCAAAAAAGCTTAAAAACCCTTGTAAAACATTTTCATAATTGACACTTATCGGATATTTATCCGACAATATCCGATAATATCCGATATTATACTCGATATTATCGGATATCGAATCCCAAACTTATCAAGCTGAACATTAAAAGAAAATCATCCATCAATTAGTAGGGGAAATAAGGGTTGGGAAAAATTATAATTACGTCCTTAACATATCGGATATCTAAACAAACGGATATAGCTTATTCCGATTCCGATATGTTAAGGAAGAAATATCCGATAACATATTATATCCGATACAACGGATAAAATCCTATAGGATATCGAATAATCGGAAACGGATCCCGGATATCGGAAAAATATTGACAGGCCTATCTGCAAGCTAGTACCCTGCAGCAATACCTTCCATTCCTGGTTTTAAACACCAACAACAGTTCATAACCACCATTAAAAACTCAGCTGAACTAGTGCCATCTTATTATGCATACTCCACCTCTTCCATGTGATTCCCAGTACCAAACAACATCACCCTCCATACAACTGCGAACATCCTGCCATTGTGTTTCTTAGCATTTGCTTCACAGAACGCCAGCTCCTACCACCTTCTCGTTATGTCCATGATCACTAGCACACACCACGGCTCCAAAACCACCTCAAACTCCTGCAATAGCTCTAGAACCTTCAATCACCAGCTGCTGCTCCACCAGAACCAACTCTGCAGCACCAACCTTGTTCTTCCATATAACAAAACTACCAATTCCAACTAATCTTGAGGGACTAATATAATCCAGCACCACCTGTTCAACTCAACATCAAATTTGCACTGCAACCTGATGGAACACAGAAACACCACTTCTCCTGCAACTCAGACAAGCCACTACAGATTCATCATCCCCTGAATCTGCACAACCAAATTCATCAGAACCAACACCAACTCAATTCATCTCCTCAACCCCCTTATGCAAAATCCAGTGGCCCCATTCCTGAAATACCCAGCTCTAGTGCCATAACCTGCAATACCCATTGTCATAGCAGCACCCACTACTATCAACAACAGTTCATTCCAGACCACCAACCTAATGCAGCACAGCTGCACTTCCTTGCATTCTCTGTAGTCCACCTGCAATACCACCAGATTGCATTGAGAGCAATTACCAATGGGCATAACAACCACTCCACTTCATCTGCCATATTAGTTCAAGCCAACTTAACCCTTTTTATCACACAACACCAACTTTTTAAGCCATCACCAGTTATTGAACCACCAGCTCAACTCTGAAATCCATCTCAGTCATGGCTCAGTCTTGTACTTCTTTAATAAACCTCCAACACCTGAATCCTGGTAATTAAATCGATCTCAACAGTTTTAATTTATCCATCTCGATCTAAATCTTTTAAAGAACACCGCCCTAACTCGGTGCTTCAACAATCTTCATCTCTGGCCTGATTTCCACTCACAAGTTAACCAATACCCATTCATCTGATTCTTCCGGTCATCAACAACTTCAAATCTCAGATGATAAAGCTGCCAGCATCATCTCTGAAATCACCATTTATCAAACCCCTTTTTGCCAATTCCAACTGATGTTAAAACCCTAATTCGAGCTTCAGTTTCATACCCAGTTCTCTGAATCATCGAATTCTCTATTTTTCCCATGGCTGCACCTCCTTCCTCTCTCGATTTGGTGCTGTTGTGCAACCATTATTTCAGCAGTCTTTTCTCTTATCAGTTTTAGGAACAAATGATTGAGAATGATTTAGGGTTAGGTCAATCATTGTAATAGATAGTTGCGCCCCACATATGCAACCCCCAAGATATCTACACTTACTCATGGGTGATAAGGGACACCCAGATGGATACCCCTTTATGCTCCAATTTAATGCTTCCTCCGAGTTCCTCCGCTAACATCAACCGCCCCTTATTTCTCATATTCACCTATACTCTTCAATGAGAGTCATCACTAAAGTTGTCGTGCTTTTCAGACAGAGATTTGCATCACTAAAGCCGACAAACTTTTCAGACGAAGATAAAGAAATAAAAGCAAATAATGAGAAATAGTCCGCCTCCAACACTTTTGCCATGTTTCCTCCTCTTTTGTTCCAAATGACTCCAAAGTACCTAAATACTCAAAAATGAAACATAAGATACATAATTTACAAGAAAACTAGTAGAGAAAGCATAAACAATAGATAAATAATATGGTGTTTTAGACACCTATCAGATTCCCCCACACTTAGACTTTGCTAGTCCTCGAGCAAATCAAACAAAATAATTATAAAACGTACATACAACTCCATCTCGTCGAGGTTACGGTCACTTTAAGCATAAATAACAAGCCTTTGAACCCCTAGGTGTCCCTAGTGGATGAGTTTTAGTCTCGTGAAGGTTTACAAGAGGTCTTCCTACAAAACCTATATTTCCAACTCCGTCTATTTGTGACAAATCAATGAACGAATCCAAAATGACTACATGAGGAGGTACCTTGCACAAATTCAATTCATTAGTAAATAAAGCTTTAATTAGATAGTCGAACAAGCCACAATACTCGGAAACTAACAAACCACAATCACAATGAAAAGAGTAAGAAGATGGAAATAGATGTAGATGTTGGCGAATGTTCACAAGTGTTCGATGTTTCCCATATCTGTCTGAAGGTCACTGCCAAGATGAACTTATACCTATTGGATTGAGCTACTTGGTATGAATTATACATCAACTCACTAGCATATACAAGGGAACCAGGAGTGACTTTATTCAACCAAAATAATATTTTTTTTTTCTTTTTCACTTTCTTTTTTACTTTTTTTTTAAATTTCTTAGACAACATGATTGGATCAAACTGGATCCAAGCGCATGATTCTTGTCAGCATGTACATGATAGTTGCCTTGGATCCTGTATTCCACGCTTGTTTAGGCGACGGAGACAGGGACTACGTTTCACACATACTGCTATTCCCAAGTGTCATTTTATTCCGTTTTGGTCTAATTGGTCGGTCTCTTTTCTTTTCTTTATTTTTTTTTTATATTTATTTTTTTATTTTTCTAGTAACTCAATCACTCTATTTCACCCTAGCAGTAATAACACGTCGATGTTTAGTGACCCACCAAAGCACTTAGAGAACAATAGATAAATATGGAAAAATAAAAAATAGAATGCGATATGGTGATATTCCGAGATATGGTAACAACTATCATGTTAATTGTGATTTCTGATCTATGTTCGTCCCGTTTAGTTAATCGGTTCCTCAACTCCTGCCTTCAAAATGGTTCCATCCACTAATGGTGTCATCCTAAAGGCACAAGTTTCTAGATTTCGGAGTTCAAAAAAACACAAAAAAAAAATTCTTGGTTTTTCTATTTTTCAGATTTGTTTTAAAAAAAAAAACAAACATAAAACACACTAAAACACACTATACAAACATATAAATGCTCCCCCACACTTAAACTTTACATTGTCCTCAATGTAAAATTGAATCATCCAAAGAAAGTTCAAGGTGGGAAATTCCGCAAATGATATGCAAAAACAAAGAAAATAAAGATAAAAGAAAATGCATACAAATAAAAAGATAAGGGTAAAGATACAAAACCGGTGGGTTGCCTCCCACTTAGCGCTTGGTTTAAAGTCGTCAGCCCGACGTACTCCTTGTTTGTTACGCCTTAGCCGGCTTCCAACACATTATGGAAATATGCTTGAATGTTACTTGGGTGTTTCCTCGCCTCAAAGATGTTGAAGTGAATGACTTCTTCATCAAACTCCATAGTAAAGGTGCCATTATAGACATCAATCTTCGTTCTAGCGGTACTCAAAAATGGTCTACCCAACAGTAACGGTGTAGACGAAGATGAATTCACATTATCCATGTCTAGAACATAGAAATCCACTGGAAATATTAGTCCTTTTGCCTGCACCAAAACATCTTCAACAATCCCTTTTGGGTAAACGTTAGATCTATCGGCAATTTGAATAACTATGCCGGTTTCCTTAAGAGGACCAAGATTTAAAGCATCATAAATGGAAGTATACATAACATTAATGGAAGCTCCTAAATCTAGCATAGCTTTTGTAAACCGTGTTTTACCAATTGTGCATGGAATAGTGAAACTACCGGGATCTTTCAATTTAGGTGGGAGTTTCTTTTTAAGATACGCCGAAGCGTTCTCCCCCACACTCATTACCTTATTACCGGTTAGCTTGTTCTTGTTAGTGCACATTTCCTTTACACACTTTGCATAGCGAGGAGATTGCCTAATTACTTCAATGAGTGGGATATTCACTTGGACCTTCTTAAAAACATCCAAAATATCCCTATCTTGTTCCACCTTCTCATTAGATTTAGCGAACCTGCCAGGAAAAGGTAGAGGAGGAACATAAGTAGAAACAAGAGGTTTAGAGTTTGATTTAGTTACCTCGGGAGTTGGGGGAAAATCTGCGTTCTTTTCCTCCAAAATTGGTTCCTTTGGCGCTTCTTCTTCACCCGAATATGTAACTTCGGGTTTCACAAATTGTGTACCACTTCCCAACTTAATAGCATTGACAGCCTCACTTGTGTTAAGAGGTTGGGAAGGGAGTTTCTCACCATTTTGTGCATGCAACTGATTAATCTCCTCGGACATTGAACCTACTTGTGTTTTCAAATCCTGGACCACACCCTCCGTTCTTTGCATAAAATATTTCAGCAACTCTTCCATATTGGACCCTTGATTTTCAGGTGGTTGTTGTTGTTGGAATTGTTGTTATTGCGGTAGACCAACTTGTGATTGCAACTCCTTAATTGCATTATCCATTTTCTGATGATTTAAGATCGCTAGTTGTTGATTTTGCTGTACCACGGACATTAGAGCCTCCACCAAAGTAACCATCTTCTCCAATTCTGGATTATGCCCTTGTTGTGGTTGTTGCACTCGTTGTTGGAACTCATGCGGATGGCTTTAAACAGAACTTGCACTTGCAACTTGCTCGTAAGTGTTGGAGTAAATACCATACGGCTGAGTTGAGAATATAGCATTGACATGCTCTACGTTCTCATAAGATGGGCGTGATGGTTTTAAAACCACTGCTGCAATTTGTTGCATCATTTCCATCATATTGCTCATTTGTTGACGTAATTCGATAATCTCGTCAACTTGATTAACTTCCTTGATAGATGGTTCTGCCCACGAATTGAAAATTGTTGAGAATTTGATGCCATACTCTCAATCAACTCTCGAGCTTGTGTCACCGTCTTGTTCATAAGTGCACCACCACTTGCAGCGTCAATAAGATTCCTATCACTCGATTGTAGTCCTTCATAGAAGTATTGGATAATAAACGCGTCACTGAATTGGTGATGAGGACAGCTTTCCACCAATCTCTTGTATCGTTCCCAACAGTCATATAAAGATTCTCCCATATGTTGCTTCATTCCGCAAATCTCTTTGCGAATTTGAGTAGCCTTTGATGCTGGAAAATATCTCTCTAGAAAGAGTTTCTTCATCCCATTCCATGTTGTGACACTTTCGGGAGGCAAATAATATAACCAATCCTTAGCGCTATCCACCAAAGAGAATCGAAAAACTTTCAACATTGCACCATTCGCCTCAACATCCGCTGGAAGAACGGCCATGACAATGGTGTGGAATTCCATAAGATGCTTGTTTGGATCTTCATTCACCATTCCATGGAACTTTGGTAACTCTCTAAGCAATCCCGGCTTTATCTCAAAAGTAGAGTTGGTTTGAATGCAACCCTGATGTGTATCCAGCTTGTGAGAAGCCAAGTCCTTGAGTGTAAGATTTGCAGCGTCACCCATTGCTTTTTCTTGTTTGTATTTCGGTAAGGTACCTGAAACACACTTCTCACAAACAAGTAAGAAACAAGACAAGAAACAAAAAATAGTATGCGAACAGAAATATTAAAAAGAAACTAAAAACTAGATAACAAGCCGAATGCCTCCCCGGCAACGGCGCCAAAATTTGAAGCGTGTCGTATGCGTCAAAAATAATTCACTTCCTCACTTAACTAAATATGAATATAGTATTCGATAAGAAAGAGTTCGTATCCACAGAGAGGCGATTGTTGTTATGCAATTTTCAGATTCTTATGTAACCAATTAACCCAAGGTGTGTTTTTGTTTTTATCAAAGTAATAATACCAAATAAAGCAAAGTAAATAGTTGGAATAATCAATAAGGAAAAGATATTGGTTAAGGGATAGTATCATTCACAAACATGTATTTTTCATCTATGATTAGAATTGGTATTTAATCTCTCAATTATCAAAAGTCCTAAGATATCTTGATCGCAAGAGTATCCCGTTTATTTCCTGATTTTATCACAAACAACATTAAAAGATGCTATTGTGAAATCTTCTTAAAAATCAAGCTAAAGTGTAAAAGCACAATTAGATTTAACTCCCTAAGAGCAATAAGTTCTATGAAATAAGACTAATCGATGCAAACAAATGTGTAAAAGCACTAATTCGTTTTAACAAAGGTTATGATTCATATGCGATTAAAAAGATGTATCACTACAAGTATTAACCACAAGATGCTACTAAAAATCAGAGATAACAACTTTTATGTATTGAAAACCCTAATATAGCTTTAGAGATGAAAACAAATCCAATTGATTCCGGACTCAACCAAACTAGCATTCAAATCATATGATAATAAAACAATGAATCATAAACGATAAAATTGAGACAAAACTAATTCATAGAATCAAATAACATGCTTGAAGAAATCAACTTTTATCCCATAACCAATTGTTGTATTTAGCTACTCATATTCATGGAGTTCATCATCATAATATTTAAAGGAATAAGATGAAACATAAAAGAAAGAAAACCCTAGAAGTAGTTCTCTGTAAAAGCTCCAAGAATAGAATAAAACGTTGTATCCAAAAATTGTAGAAGTCTTTCTTTTATAGTCTTTTTCTCCTTCCAAAACTAGGTTTTGTCTTCAAAGTCCATTAGTTGGAAATTCACCCGGCCCACGAGTAAGAGAAACCCATGTAGAAAATCTGTCCCAAAAGTGGTCACCGGGAAAAATGGGGATTTGGTAGGAAATTAGTCGAATCCGG
Source organism: Papaver bracteatum (assembly GCA_023529315.1). NCBI lineage: Eukaryota > Viridiplantae > Streptophyta > Magnoliopsida > Ranunculales > Papaveraceae > Papaver > Papaver bracteatum. Next base: position 389,226 of record JAJJWX010004051.1, read on the forward strand.
TCTTGGGAATGTCGCCTCCGGTCGCCTGAAAATTAACTGCCATCGAAGGAATATTCCGTCAGATTCCGTTATCTTTGACTGTTGACTAACGGTCTTTAACGGTTGACTGGGTCAAGTTTTGAATCACTGAGTTAGAGCCGAGTCAGCTGGCTAACTCGGCTCACTGACTGAGTTGCCAGGCCATAAGCCATTTTCACTGGCCAAACTACGCACCTCGCCATTATGGCTTGTGCCAACAAAATGCCAATTCCATAACCTGCAATCGCTTCTCTTTGTAGTTGCAACAGCTCTGCAAGCTAGTACCTAATATGCCGATATTAAAGAATACCTTACATTCCTGGTTTTAAACACCAACAACAGTTCATAACCACCATTAAAAACTCAGCTGAACCAGTGCCATCTTATTATGCATACTCCACCTCTTCCATGTGATTCCCAGTACCAAATAGCATCACCCTCCATACAACTGCGAACACCCTGCCATTGTGTTGCTTAGCATTTGCTTCACAGAATGCCAGCTCCTACCACCTTCTCGTTATGTCCATGATCACTAGCACACACCACGGCTCCAAAACCACCTCAAACTCCTGCAATAGTTCTAGCACCTTCAATCACCAATCTTTGCTCCACCAGAACCAACTCGCAAAGACCAACCTTGTTCTGCCATATAACACAACTGCCAATTCCAGCTAATCTTGAGGCACTAATATAATCCAGCACCACCTGTTCAACTCAACACCAAATCTGTGACCGCAACCCGATGGGACACGAAACACCACTTCTCCCGGAACTCGGACAAGCCACTACTGATTCATCCTCCCCGTATCCGCACAACCAAATTCATCAGAACCAACACCAACTCAATTCATCTCCTCAAGCCCCTTATGCAAAATCCAGTGGCCCCATTCCTGCAATACCCAGCTCTAGTGCCATAACCTGCAATACCCATTGTCATAGCAGCACCCACTACTATCAACAACAGTTCATTCCAGACCACCAACCCAATGTAGCACAGCTGCACTTCCTTGCATTCTCTGTAGTCCACCTGTAATACTACCAGATTGCATTGAGAGCAATTACCAATGGGCATAACAACCACTCCACTTCAGCTGCCATATTAGTTCAAGACAACCTAACTCTTCTTATCACACAACACCAACTTTTTAAGCCATCACCAGTTATTGAACCACCAGCTCAATTCTGAAATCCATCTCAGTCATGGCTCAGTCTTGTACTTCTTCAATAAACCTCCAACACCTGAATCCTGGTAATTAAATCGATCTCAACAGTTTTAATTTCTCCATCTTGATCTAAATATTTTAAAGAACACCACCCTAACTCAGTGCTTCAACAATCTTCATCTTTGGCCTGATTTCCACTCACAAGTTAACCAATACCCATTCATATGATTCTTCCGGTCATCAACAACTTCAAATCTCAGATGATAAAGCTGCCAGCATTATCTCTGAAATCACCATTTATCAAACCCCTTTCTGCCAATTCCAACTGATGTTAAAACCATAATTCGAGCTTCAGTTTCATACCCAGTTCTCTGAATCATCGAATTCTCTATTTTTCCCATAAATGCACCTCCTTCCTCTCTCGATTTGGTGCTGTTGTGCAACCATTATTTCAGCAGTATTTTCTCTTCTCAGTTTTAGGAACAAATGATTGAGAATGATTTAGGGTTAGGTCAATCATTGTAATAGGTAGTTGCGCCCCACATATGCAACCCCCAAGATATCTACACTTACTCATGGGTGATAAGGGACACCTAGATGGATACCCCTTTATGCTCCAATTGAATGCTTCCTCCGAGTTCCTCCGCTAACAGCAACCACCCCTTATTTCTCATATTCACCTATACTCTTCAATGATAGTCATCACTAAAGTTGTCGTGCTTTTCAGACAGATATTTGCATCACTAAAGCCGACAAAATTTTCAGACGAAGATAAAGAAATAAAAGCAAATAATGAGAAATAGTCCGCCTCCAACACTTTTGCCGTGTTTCCTCTTCTTTTGTTCCAAATGACTCTAAAGTACCTAAATACTCAAAAATGAAACATAAGATACATAATTTACAAGAAAACTAGTAGAGAAAGCATAAACAATAGATAAATAATACGATGTTTTAGACACCTATCACCATCGCCTCTCACAGTTCTTGTTCATCTCAATAAACCCAGAATTCCACATGAAACCTTGTCCTAAACATACTTCTAAATTGATGCTCTTCACTTCCATGACCACCTCACTGAACTACAGTTGCACTCAACTGACACATCCACCAGACTTCCCAGTTTTAACTGCAACAACCCATCAGCTTCACTGCAGTATTAATTTCTGCAGCTGCAACTCCCAATTCCATCCACTCAGACCCTGAGAACAACCCCATCTATTCATTGCAAACACAGACAACCTCACCTGAATCTCCATACTTCTCAAGATCAATAGCACAACCCCATCTGTATCTGCAAGCTTTAACACTTCTTCTTCGGTGCATCACCACCATATTCATCTTCATAACTGGATCCAACACAAACCCTAGCTCATATTCCTTCCTTGGATCAACAGCAATCCACAACAACCAACCTTCTTCTCTGAGCTACAACCTCATTAGAAGCATCTGAAGTTTACATAACCTATTTTATTTTTGAGCAATTCACAGCACCAATTCCAACAGTTGCACAGAGCTACAACTTATCTACATAAACAACCATCAGACCTCAAAATACCAACACTGATTCCAGTTCACATACTCTCCATGTCAACTAAGTTTTATCAGTCCTGTAGCTGCAACCATTTTGTAGCTCTTCATTGCAACTACATCAACACCTAACTCCATTGCAGAACCACCTTCAACTGCACTGTACTTGAGCCCTCATTTCAGACCCATGGAAATCACCAAAACCACATGCTCAAAGCCACCAACAACTTTATCTCCCTGCAGCCGCCATCTTTAATTCCTTCTTCCACTAGAACCATAAACATAAGCATCATCTTCTCAAACTCAGAATTTATCAAAACCCTACAAAGTCACCACCTTCTCTTCCATTTCAAACAATCAACATCAAATTGAATCTGAACAAAACCCAATTCTTAAATTCTCCTTTAATTCATCACCCTTCTCTGTTTGAATTCTAGAACCCAATTTTCCTTATTCCCTGAGTTTCTTCGTAACACCATCACTTCCTACTTACATTGAGCTTCCATTAATGGAATCAGCTCATCTCCCGGTTCCATGCTGCTGCGCAACTTTTCTTTCTCAATTTCAAACAAAATTGAAATGTGATGAATGAGAGAAAACTTGTTTCTCGATTTAGGGTTATGAGGTGGGGTTGTACCCAGTGTCTGGTCACCTTGATAAGGGATACCCAGCTGGCATCCCCTTAACCACAACTAGTCTTTGTTTAATATTCCTCCAAATAGAGTTGTCCCTTAACCTTGATTGGGTTCCCGAAAGTATTCGCCTAGGAAATGATATCTTTTCCCCTTTATGCTCCAAATGAACGCTCTCTTTCGCCTTCCACCAATAACAACCGTATTTTACTCCTTATATTCACTTCTTCTCTTCAACGAGAGTCATCACTAAAGTTGTCGTGCTTTTCAGACAGAAATTTGCATCACTAAAGCTGACATACTTTTCAGACAGAGATGAAGAAATAAAAGAAAATAAGGAGAAATAGTCCGCCTCCAATAGCCATTGAATATGAGATGAGACTTTCGCGCTGTTTATTCTCCTTTTGTTCCAAATGACTCCAAAGTACCTAAATACTCAAAAACAAACATAAGATACATAATTTACAAGAAAACTAGCAGAGAAAGCATAAACAATAGATAAATATAAAGGTGTTTTAGACACCTATCATATAGGCCAAGGGACTTAATTTGTAACTACGGGTCTTTTTGTTCGATGTATGCAAATTAGTGGAACACTGACCTTTCCGTTGAAATACATCAAAATTATGCATTATTGGTAAGTAATACAACAACAATGATCCCTACACATCATAAATATTTATCTAATACATATGTAACACCCACACCTTTCGCATGGGCATGCTCAAAGGTATGTTATTTGAATGAGATGAAGCTTCATCTCAAACCCGTGTTGCGAATTATATGATGCATTCCTGGGAGAAATACATCACCTCGAACTTGCGATGCAAACTTAGTTGAAGTGTTCCGTCGACTTGGCACTATGATGCTAAGCTTGTTCTTTACTTGAAGACGCGAATTTACTCATATTTTGTACTAGTTGAAGCATCAATGATGGTTCGATATTATTATGATTGGCCTTGACCAAGGGATGCAACATTAATGAGTGTTCCTTACTTAAGGAAGTATCTTAGTGAGAACGCACTATCATTTTTTCGTGCTTACTCACAGAAGCATCCTTCCCCTATGAAGTTACTTAAGGAAGCATCGTGATTCTAAGACGTCAGCATGCTTGTCGCAGAAGCAGGTGGTACTTGATGAATGACAAATATCTCCCCATTTTATATTTGTGGAAATATAAATACGACATATATATGGAGGAGATGTTGGTTGGTTGGAAGTCGATGATGCTTACCCAAGGAAAAATCATTGTCCCGAGGATGGTTACTCAAACAAGCATCACTGTTCGTATCTCCCTTCCCCGAGGAAACATCATAGTGTGACTGCACTGTTATGCTTTGATGCTTACTTACAGAAGCATCACTAATACTACGTAACTTATTTAAGGAAGCATAACTGTTGGAGTTCGCTAAGGAAGAATTACTATCATCAAAAGCATACCCAATGAAGTCTCAGTTATGCACATCCTTGTGCATATTTTATGAAAAACCCTTTAGCATATAAGGATTAGGCTTTTCTTGGCTTTCATCTTGCAAAACGACATGGCTTTATTAGATTGCACTGTTGATTGATGAACTATGATTTTTGCTTGATCCCAACCTCAATGAGTTCCATCATTAGTAGTTCAACATCCTATCGCTTATATTATCTAATTAGAAGGTGATGATAATTTATATCATTTGGATCGTCCATGCAATGCTAGAGTTGATCGTTTCCATACTTGATGAGGTAGTTGCAATCTATTCCTTGGATGCTCATACTTCCTATAAAGTCATTCATGTTAGGTTACACCAATCATAAATTGGACACGGCCAAGAAAGGAAGCTAACTAGAGTTAAAGTTAAGGATCTTGCATAAATGGCTCGTTAATAAGTTTCCAATTGAATACATACAAGTCCAAGGCATGACTTATGCCTGGACAGGATTCGGAAGCCAGATGTGCATGCAATATGCATCAGCTTTACCCTTAATGGTATTGTACTATTCGCATAACAAGGGTGAGTTCGAAATGGTGTGGAAGTTATGTTTAATGTATCATGCTTGCGAAGCATGCTTTCAAAGTTGAATGGACGTATATTTTCCTGGTGAACTTAGAAGCTTTAAGGCTCGGTCACTTGGTCACGAGTAGGCCCATCAGGGAGTTTTTTCCTGCATCTTCGGGCGTCGTAGGCGTAATTTTTGGCCCGTCGCAACTTCACAAGGAATAATGATGATTTTCCATCAAGTATACTTAATTAGGTAAGCATATATCTTGGTGATGCATCTCCCCTTGATGTACCTTCAACCAACATATGTTTCCTATATATGTCTTATTGACATTTTACAAATTAGTTTTTGGGAGTATATGGTCATATATCAAGTCTCACTTTCTTTTGCAACATCAAATTACAAGAAATGCACCGGATTGATGCATATTAATTCTTAGCCAATGTTCAACTTGTGAAATTCACTATAGTAATGCATTTTAGTTCTTAGCCAACGTCCCTTATTTATATAAGTGTTATTCGCATTTCCACTATTAGAAATTAGGGAGTTGTTGGACCTGTATCATGTCCCTCCCTTTTTGTGACAAGCATAATTAATGATGCTTTGACATCATAATTCCATTTCGATGCATCATTTTTTGAAAAGTGTGTATCACTACTATTAGTTGATGTAATGCATCAAAAATTTATAATACGGTCTCGAGACGAAGCTTCATCTCGTGTAATGATGCATCCTAGAATATGCATCATGCAAAAATATGAGTGTTATATTATCGTGGAAAAGATTTGCCGATTTGGATTTCCTGAGCATATGTATGATACCATCATGCCCTACCTGTTCTATCTTGGTATTGATTTTGTCCATCTTTGGTTTTTGCAGGTGAGGGTTTATTATCATTTTTTTATTCTGAGAGGAAGAAAGACAAAATAGACACCCAGATAAAACTCAAACCTTATCGTGTTTGATGATGGTATGATTTTTACCTTTCCGTAGGGTAATCTTATCCTCAATATTACACAATGTGGTAAATCTCTATATTTTATTATTTTTCTACAATTTCGATTTTTTTTTTATAAAGAAAAGAGATACAACAACTTAGAGAGCGAATATGTTATCCTGAATCCAAACAATCAGATCATGGACGTGTCTCCTCTTTTCGCTAAATAAGATAGGTATATTTTTGGAATGTAGATCCTTACACAAAATGTTACCAAAATTCTTAAAAGTTCCAAAAAATCATCCAGGATATTATTGTTTATCCAATTGGTAATTCACATGCTTCCTTGCATGGATCTCCTGATTTTCGGATTATTTCCCAGTAAGTTAAAATTTCTGCAGTTGAGATGAGAGGCTGATGTGATTTTGAAAGTTGTTGTAGAAAAGTGGTAGTAAAGTTGTCGTCCCTCTCAGACTTGTGAAGGATTTTTTAGACTTAAAATTCAAAACTAAAATAGAAAACACACCAAAAATTATAGCAAACACTGACAAAGTTGTTATCAATATTAAAAGAACACTGAGGCTAAGATTACACTATTTTCCAAGTTCAAAGTGATTAAACCAATACTTATATTTATGCAATTTTCTCGTTCAATTTGATTCTTAAATATTTCCAAAAGTAGATTTTCAAAATACTAGTTGTTAAACTCAAGCATGGAACATCAAGAGCCCTAAGATAAGCATGCACCATCAAGTGAAAATACAACGAGTTAACAAAAACCATTATTTCAATTTTGATTCAATGCAAATAATCATAAAAAGAATTGCAGAAATTAATTAAATAGATATTACCACATATTGGTTGGAAAAATAGCTTCCTCCATCGCCTCAGCAAAGGGGTTTAGCTCCTCATATTAATCACTTGGTCAAATTGGGTATTCATATCTCAAAAGTTGATTAAAAGGGAGAAAAAGTATAAAGCAGCGAGTTTGTAACAAATATAATTGTTACAGAACCTACTGATATAAAACCCTCCGTTACAGAAAATCACTAATAGTTGTAATTGTTGGAAAACTGTTACAAAGCGTTAAAATTTGAAATAATAGGCAACAGAAAGAACGACAGGCTACCCTATCTGCGACTGACTTGGGAGGTACTTTGTTCTTCAGCTTCTTCTTCTTCCTGCTGGTGATAAACTCGGCTGCAACTTAACTGAATCTTCTTTGTTGGGTTCTAAACTTCTCCTAAGGTTTCGTCACCCCTTCCATGACTCCCAGAAACTATATATACACCTCACAGGCCGACTATAACTTAAATATCACCTCCGTTTCTTTCTTCCCAAACCACGATATCTTTCCCTCTTTATCTCTTCTACGCGTCTAGAGTTGGATTCTGAATCTTCACTGTCCGTTGATAAATCTGAAAATAATATATTCACTAGCATGTACTGCCAAGAATAGGAAAAAACCTGATCTTCACTTCCCCTATTTCCTCAAATACTTTTCTTCCCTGTTTAATCGTGATTCCGTGTAACTCCCTTGTTTTTCGATTGTAATCCATGTACCTTGCATGTATGATCAAACCAATCCTATACCAACTTGGTCCGATGAAATTCACGAGAAAGTCACGTCCAAATCCAATTCAGGGGAGTTGGTTGTTGATAATAGTTTCCCGCCTTTATTCAGTGCGTTTAAACCATGAAGATGGTGTCCCTCTAACAATGGCCGGGGTGCGAATAGCTGGTTGGGTGTCCCTTAGTAATTTGGTCACCCCTTATCCAAAATGGGGGTCCCTTTAGCAGATGTCATCCGGAGGTGCCTTTAGCAACTTTTCGAGCCGAATTTTCCAAAAAAAAAAATATTTCCCAAAAATACCTACGAATACACAAAACACCATAATAAGTACAAAACTGGGTACTAACAATATAGAAAATCGAGATGAAAATAGACACATAAATGCGTCTATCAAATACCCCCAAACTTATTATTTGATAGTCCCGAGCAAATCAAATTTACAAAATAAAATCCTAACTCACTGTCGCAGGCATCGTCGATTGCATTTAGCGTATGCAATAAGCCTTTAAACCCCAAGGTGGCCCTAGTGGCCGAGTTATAGTCTCGGGAGGGCTTACCATAAGTATACCCACAAAACCTTTACTCCAGATCCTATCTATCTATGCAGAACCTTGGAAGGCACTAAAGAATCTCCTTGGTTGACATACTTATTGACTACAAGAGGAAGTACCCTGATGCGAAATTCCAATTACTATACATGAGTTTGCACTCAAGCATACTAAAATTCATATATAAGTCACAGAGCTCTACTCAGATAGTCGCACTATGGACATCAATATCCGGAGTCAAAACTAATCACATGGATAGATCAAGAAGATGGATATAGAGAAAAACATAGATGGTTTTGATGTTTACTAAGTGAACGGTGTTTCCCATATCTGTCTGAAGGCCTCCGCCAAAATGAATCTATCCTAATGAACTGAGACACTGGTCTGACTAATATCAACACAACTGGCATATACAAGGGAACTAATGGTCGATAATCCTAATTCTAGATCAACTCGTCTGGCATATACAAGGGAACCAGCGGTTGATTTATTCACTGAACATTAACAAATTTTTTCCCCCTAACAACATGATTAGATCTTGCGGATCCAAGCGCATGCTTCTTGTCAGCAGATTACATGGTAATTCCCGTGGATCCTGCGTTCCACGCTTGTTTAGGCGACAGAGACAGGGAGAACACACACATATTTCTATCCAAGTGTTAATATTTATTCTGATTGGTCTAATTGGTCTGGTCTTTTTATATATATATATATATATATAAATATCTCAGTCACTCTATTTCACCCTAGCATTGGTAACAACTTGATTCGTGAGCCCCACCTAATCGCTTAGAGAAACATAGTTTAAAAATAAAATAAAATAAAAACAGAAGTGAAGTGAAGTGAAGTGAAAAGGACTCAACGAGATATGGTGAAACTGTCATGTTATTTCTAACACCTGAGCTCTGTGCTTTTATGAATAGACTCTTTATATGTTTCCATCTAATCAGATTGGTTCCTCAACTCCTACAACCAAAATGCTTCCATCCACTTAGATTGGTTAGTGCCATTCTTAATAAGCATAAATTTCTAGGCTCTGGAGTTTATTTATTGCAACTAAAAAGTTTCTCCCATACCCCCAAACTTAAATCTAACATTGTCCTCAATATTCTAAAGATAAAATTAAAAGCATGAACAAGGAGAAACTGTTACCATTTGAAGAAAAAGATATAAGGAAGATATTACCGTGTCGCATGAATATTGGGTTACCGCCCAAGAAGTGCTAAGTTTAAAGTCTTCAGCCGGACGTAAGAAAGAATTAATCACCTCATAAAATCATATATCAATAGCCGGAATAACTGTGGATCGTCAAAACCAAATAGAGCTGACACAGGTAAAAGGAAACAACAATTGACCAAAAGAATGAACAAGCCAAGCACAACCTTATCCAATATTTTGTTTAAGATTATTATTCCTAGTTGTGGTTCCTCAATGAAAAGCTCTGATTCAGGCTGTAGAGTCTGGAAAAACTCAACTAAGAACTTTGAAGAACATAATAATAACCTGAATAATTGGGGATCCTTTAAGTCAATCAGAGTTGACTCACGCAGTTGACCATAATGAAAGCAGTGGTCACTCTTAAGCAAATATGTCAATTCTAATCTCCTAAAATACTTAGGCTTAGTCTTAAAACTGAATAGCTGACACATTTGAAACTCATACGTTCCCACATTTGGAAAAAAAATATTTGGTGAAAAAACAAAGTCAATCTGGGTATCATATCCTAGATAAACCACATCAACCAGAGGATGGGTTTCTAACAACTGAACTGCTATATGAAGATATTCTTGTGAAATGGTAGAGGCATATATTCCAAGTCCACCCCCAAACTTAGAATTTTGGGTGTCTCTAAATAGACTAGTCACAATATCCCTAATTTCTAGACCATTAGGTTCTTGAAAAAGGTTCATTGCTTTATCTAAATTATAATCAGGTGGTTCATCCTCTAAATGCATCTGATGCATACACAAAGTAGGACTTATGTCCTTAATATCCTCTATGGTCCACCCTAAAGCTTCCTTATTGTCTTGAAGCACGGTCACTGACCTACTCTTCTGATCACTATCCAAATAGGAATCTATAATAACAGGGTAAGTCTCAGATGGGCCTAAAATGCGTAGTTAAGGTCCAACTTAGGAGGCTCTTCTAAACAAGGGATTAAGGTAGACTCGAAAGCTAATAATGGTTCAAACCTATCTTTCCATGTATCAGTATCTAACATAGGAATATATTCCAACAGAGCATTTACTTGTTCAATGTTTCTATCATCATCGAAATCCAGGCTAAAATGGGACAAACAACTCTATAATGGATCTTCCGGTATGATGTTTAGTAATGACTCATAAACTAAGGTTCCTATCATGTTCACCTATTCAATGCATGCGTCATCTAGCTCAGAATGTAGCTTATTGACATTAAAAATATTCAACTCAATAGTCATATTACCAAAAGATAGATTCATAATACCACTTCGACATTTTATGATCGCATTAGACGTAGATAAAAATGGGCGACCTAAAATCACAGGTATCTGGTTCTCTAGGTCAGGGACAGGTTGGGTATCTATTACCACGAAATCCACATGATAAATAAACTTGTCGACCTCAATAAGAACATCTTCTATCACACCACGAGGAATTTTAACAGACCTGTCAGCTAACTGGAGTGTTATTTTGGTAGACTTCAATTCTCCAAGACCTAGTTGTAAGTACACGTGGTACGAAAGTAAGTTCACACTAGCTCCCAAGTCGAGTAAATATTTATCTACCCGACGTTTTCTTATCGTGCAAGCAATGGTAGGGGAATCTGGGTCTTTATACTTAGGAGTTGTGGTGTTCTGAATGATCGAACTTACATGACTAGCTAAAAAAGCTTTCTTAGGGACACTAAGTTTGCGCTTTCGCGTACACATATCCTTAAGGAATTTGGCATAAGCTGGCAGCTGCCTAATTGCTTCTAATAAAGGAAGGTTTATGGTAACTTTCTTAAAAACCTCCATTATGTCATTAAAGTTGGATTCACTTTTTGTTGGTACTAATAGCTGGGGAAATGGGGCTCTAGGCATAAAATAGGGCCTCTCAAGAACCGAATTGGCATCATCGGAGATTTTATCAGTCTCCTCAGCTATGGGTGGTCCTGAGGGGTGAACTATAGTATGCTCACTATCGGGCATGATTACCTGATTGTCTACAACTCTACCACTCCTAAGGGTGCTAATAACATTCAATTGATGTGATGGTTTTGCACCTACTTCATGAACTCCTCTATGGTTAGGTTGTGTTTGACTAGGGAACCTACCTTTTTCTCTCAAAGATTCATTTATCAGATTAACCTGGTCTTTTAACTCGGAAATAGCCTGAGAATTAGCCTGGCTTATATTTTTACTTTCTTCTATGCTTTGTGAAAGCGATTGGTGAATCTTATCTGTGTTTCGAATAAATGAGATGAGAGTTTCTTCTAGACTTGAAATTTTCTTATCGGACTGATTATGAAACTGAGATGGTCCTGAAGGATTCTTATTATAGCCAAAACCTAGGGGAGCATTAGAATTACTAAACTGACCTTGACTCTGGCCCTTAGAATAAGAAAGGTTCGGATGGTTTCTCCAACCAGGGTTATAAGTTTCTGAATATGGGTCGAACTTCTGAGAGTTATCGAATCTAGTGTTATTGTAAAGAGCATTGGATTTCTCTTCTATAATATGGCCTTCCCAAAAAGGCTCCACTCGACTACTAGTGTGACCCAATTATAAAGCATCTAACCTTTTAGCTTTTTCTGCAATTTTGGCATCTGATTCATAGCCTCCTTCTACCCTACTAATGTTTCCTCTGACTAGAAGAATTATTTTCTGGGGTTCCTTACTACTTTCCCATTGTTGGGTCTTTTCGGAGATTTTATTCAAAAATGTCATCTCCTAATCAATTGTTTGGTTTTCAAACCCACCTGTACACATAGCTTCTACTATGTGTTGTGGAATAATCTAAACCCTTATAAAGGATCTGAACTAGCCTAACCTTTTCTAAACCATGATGAGGACATTGGGCTAATAGATCATTGAACCTTTCCAAAGATTCTCCCTCCTGTTGAGAAAACGTGCAGATTTGCGTCCTAATAGAAGATGTTTTGTGCCTAAGGAAAAACTTGTTCAAAAAGGCATATGCAAGTTGTTTATAGGTTTCGATTGAATTGGAAGCCAAACTATATAGCCACGATTTAGCTTTATCTTTCAGAGAAAAAGGGAATAACCTAAGTCTCAATGCATTATCATCCAGGTTTATAATCTTTAGGGTACTACAAATTTCCTCAAAGTCCCTAACATGGAAATAGGGGTTTTCATTTTCTTTCCCTAAAAAGATTGGGAGCATCTGTAAGGTCCCAGGTCTAAGTTCATAATTTGCTTCCATTTCAGCTAACCTAATACATGAAGGACGAGTAGTCCTAGTAGGATTCAACAAAACTTTCAAAGTTGCCATTTCTGGCTCTATCAGGATTCTCTCCTCTGTAAAAGAGGGACGTTCAAATTGGACTCTTCAAAAACCAGACTTTCTAAATTGAGGTAATCAAGACGCTTAGAACTACTAGGTTTCTCTTTAACAAATCTACCTAGGGCGTCTCTTTTACGTTCAGGCATGCAAAAGAATAAGGAAGGGGATTCTATGCAACCAAAAATCAAGGCTGACTCAACCAAAGAAAACCTAGAGATTTCTAGCAAACAAAAAGCATGATGGTTCCACTTAGATTGTTTCTAGACCAGCTTCTAATCCTTCGAAAGGGAAAACGTTACAATTTAAGCAAACCCCTATGCAATCAATCTGAGTCAAAGTAAGTTGAATAGAGGAGAGGAAAGCTCGGTGGAGCTTTGATACCCAAGGCCTCACCGGTATTACAAGGCGGCGCAGTCACGCATTCAACTCACATAAACCATAATGAACTTCGAAGTATGCTTAAAAGAGTAACCAATATTTTTTGAATGACTTTCCTATTAAGCTCGTTACTCTATCGGTCTTGTTCTAGTCAGTATATTAAGCTTAGGTTCGCGTTTAGTATCGTTTTCCTAAGGCATGCAAGAAGAGAACGGTGATGAAATCCGAACCCTTATCTTGTATGTCCAGTCCTTGCCCTTTACTAGGAAACTAAATCAGCCGTATTCAAGTCCTTAGCATATATGCAACCGAAGGAAGACAGTAACCCGCTGACATGGGATTCACGAGTGTTTAGAATCTTACCTCCCGTTCCAGACGGGGGATGAATCGGTTGTAGTCGACTCGGGCCACTGACTCTATGTCAGTGTACGAACCCAAGGTGTAGAGAAAATATTGTAATTGTCCTCCTTCTATGCAAACAGTTTATATTTAAAAGTACCCTTTCGTAGAGTAAGAATAAAAATAATGTCCCAAAGTCCAAATGTCCAAAAAGAAAAGAAAAAATTACAAAAATAATAAACCCTAATACAATTTTTTTTTCTAAAAATAAACAAAACCCTAAAAAAATAAAAAAATCTAAAATAAAATTGTCTTCTTTTTCGTTCTCTTCACTTTAACCTTTTGCTCCAAGTCTTTACGAAATCACCAAACTCCTTGGCTCAGTTTTCTTTATGATCCAAAACCAGTAGACAAAAGACAAATACCCAAAAACGTAAAATAGAACAAAAATAATAAAAATCTAAAAAAGAAAAAGAAAAATAAATATAAAACCCTAAAAACAAGTCCGCGTCGGCGGCGCCAAAAATTGATGTGATTTTGAAAGTTGTTGTAGAAAAGTGGTAGTAAAGTTGTCGTTCCTCTCAGACTTGTGAAGGATTTTTTTGACTTAAAATTCAAAACTAAAATAGAAAACACACTAAAAATTATAGCAAACACTGACAAAGTTGTTATCAATATTAAAAAAACACTGAGGCTAAGATTCCACTATTTTCCAAGTTCAAAGTGATTAAACCAATACTTATATTTATGCAACTTTTTCGTTCAATTTGATTCTTAAATATTGCCAAAAGTAGATTTTCAAAATACTAGTTTTTAAACTCAAGCATGGAACATCAAGAGCCCTAAGCTAAGCATGCACCATCAAGTGAAAATACAACGAGTTAACAAAAACCATTATTTCAATTTTGATTCAATGCAAATAATCATAAAAAGAATTGCAGAAATTAATTAAATAGATATTACCACATATTGGTTGGAAAAATAGCTTCCTCCGTCGCCTCAGCAAAGGGGTTTAGCTCCTCATATTAATCACTTGCTCAAATTGGGTATTCATAGCTCAAAAGTTGATTAAAAGGGAGAAAAAGTATAAAGCAGCGAGTTTGTAACAAATATAATTGTTATAGAACCTACTTTTACAGAACCCTCCGTTATAGAAAAATACTAACAGTTGTAATTGTTGGAAAACTGTTACAAATCGTTAAAATTTGAAATAATAGGCAACAGAAAGAATGACAGTCTCCCCTATCTGCGACTGACTTGGGAGGTTTTGTTCTTCAGCTTCTTCTTCTTCCTGTTGGTGATAAACTCGCCTGCAACTTAACTGAATGTTCTCTGTTGGGTTATAAACTTCTCCTAAGGTTTCTTCACCCCTTCTGTTACTCCCAACAACTATATATACACCTTACAGGCCGACTATAACTTAAATATCACCTCCGTTTCTTTCTTCCCAAACCACGGTATCTTTCCCCCTTTATCTCTTCTAAGCGTCTAGAGTTGGATTCTGAATCTTCACTGTCCGTTGATAAATCTGAAAATAATATATTTACTAGCCTGTACTGCCAAGAATAGGAAAAAACCCGATCTTCACTTCCCATGTTTCCGCAAATACTTTTCTTCCCTATTTAATCGTGATTCCGTGTAACTCTCTTGTTTTTCGATTGTAATCCATGTACCTTGCCTGTATGATCAAACCAAGCCCATACCAACTTGGTCCGATGAATATCCACGAGAAAGTCACGTCCAAATCCAATTCAGGGGAGTTGGTTGTTGATAATAGTTTCCCGCCTTTATTCAGTGCGTTTAAACCATGAAGATGGTGTCCCTCTAACAATGGTGGGGGTGCGAATAGATGGTTGGGTGTCCCTTAGTAATTTGGTCACCCCTTATCTAAAATGGGGGTCCCTTTAGCAGATGTCCTCCGGAGGTACTTTAGCAACTTCTCGAGCCGAATTTTCCAAAAATATTTTTATTTCCCAAAAATACCTACAAATACACAAAACACCATAGTACAAAAATGGGTACTAACAATATAGAAAATCGAGATGAAAATAGACACATAAATGCGTCTATCATAGGCATATTCTAATTAAAGTGTGGATAGCCGTTATGCAGTCCTCTTCGTCTTTGTTATGAGCTCTTATAGTGTTGCTTCTCTTTCCAATGGTTCTCCCTGTCGAGTCATAAATTATAGAGCCAGTTCCATTAAGTTTAGTAATCCTATATCATAATGAGTATTGAAAGCGAAAGTAGTCCAACTAGTATTCAGGGATTGTTGAGAGGTTGTTGCTACTCAAGATTGTGTGATGGTGGGGTTGAGAGGTGCTAGTGACAGATTTCAAATGGTTGAGAATTTGTTGACTAGTAAACGAGGGATTATGAGTAATTTCTTCGAAAGTCCAGGCGTACCTGACTTTCCAGACAAACTGGGAAATTATGGCACAAAGATCAACTGAGATTCATATAGGAGCGCTATAGGGAGTAAAAGAGAACCAGGATTTATAATATTTATAGCGGCTTTGAGAAGGATCAGTAATATTGTTAAGATTTAGGTTGCAACTAGCCAAAAGTGTTCTTGCGAATGCAATGTAAAAAGACATGCTCAGATGTTCTTATAGCATTGTTGCACAAAGTGCGAGCAGGGTCTATGTGGTGTATGTATTTATCCAGGTGACCATTAAATGAAAGAATACCTGATTTAAGTTTCCAAGCAAAAAGTTGGATTCTGGGGAGAACATTGGGCTTCCATATTTTAGAAGCAGTTTCTTCAATTTGTTGTTAATCTTTTTTTATGAAGGACATTGTACAAAGACTTAGGAGTGAAAATACCATCCTCAGCATGATTCCATCTTAAGATGTCAGGTTGATTCAGGTTAGGAGTTAACGTAAGAACACTTTGGATTTGGGAAGAAGATATGAAAGTAGAGAGCATGGGAATATTCTAGTGTCCACCAGATAGGATATGAGCAACAAGAAAAACTCTATTAGTATCAACATCCAATTTGGAAGAATCAAGGGCATGAATATGGTCTGGTAACCATATATCCTTCCAAATGTGGATACTAAAGACATCTCCAACTTCCCAGCAGCAACAATGCTCTTTGAGAATCATTAGGACTTTTTAGACTCCTTTTCAGGCCCAAAAAGAGTTACAATTGTGGATGGAGTTGAAAGGATTTGAGAAACGAAAATACCTAGATTTCATATTTTTAGCATATGGGGAATTTGGATGATAGAACAGTCTCCAACCATTCTTCGCAATCAGAGAGAGATTCATTTTTTCCAAATATTTTATATTGTTTTCTCTATTTTCTTTAGTGTTGCAAAGACTTGTCAAAGCTCTAGGATATAAGCTTTTCTCTTTCTAACATCTTTTCCCCGCCAGAAGTTTCGGACAACGCCGGAGCTTTCTTGATGATGGTTTTAGGCAAAAGGAAAGAAGGCATAATATATATAGGGATCGGTTCAAGAGTATTTTTGGCTAGGACATTTCTCCCTGCTTGAGACACATTTCCACCTATCCATTCTTTTAATCCGACTTCCATTTTCCCTGCTACACTATGAAATAAGCTATCTTGGACTTATTAATAAACAAGGGTATTCCCAGGTATTTGTCATTGAAGGATATTTTCTTGACTTTTAAAATGTTGATGATTTTTTTCCCGAAACTGTTTTTAACTTTAGGAGGAAAAAAATACCATACTTGAAAAAATTAATCATTTACTCTGAAATTTTACCATAAAATTCTAGAGTTTCAAGAAGACATATGTTTGATGATAGCTTTCCCAAAATTCAGACAATCATCCCCAAAAAGAAGATGACTAACATGGAGATTGTTTGGGGAAATTTTAAAACCAGAGATAATGCCCGCAGCTTCAGCATTAGAGAGGGATGTGGAGAAAAACTACATACAAAGAATGAAAAAGAAAAGAGAGAGAAATTTTCCTTGCCTTAACCCTCTAGTAGGTTTGAAAGAGGTGCTGGGAATACCATTGATAAGAATCCTAGAAGAACTAGTACTGACACATTGAAATAAAATTACACACTCATCCGAAAAATACGTTTCACGATAGTCATATAAGGAAGGACCATTCGACCCGGTCGAATGCTTTTTCCATGTCGATTTTGAGACCCATGAAATGTTTTTTTCCCCTTTCTTTCCATACAGAGAAAATGGTTTCATGTGCCACAATTACATTATCTGAGATTTGTCTTTACTTGACAAAGGCTCTTTGGTAAAGAGATATTAAACTATCAAAGTGCAGTTTAACTCTATTGGTTATGACCTTGGAAATAATTTTGTAGACAATATTACAAAGACTGATTGGCTGATATTCATTAAGGCAAGCGCGGTGAGATACTTTTAGGATTAGAGAAATGAAATTTGATTTAACTATTTTAACATATGACCACTAGCAAAAAATTAAGCTTGGACAGTCTTAGTAATATCAGACCTTACAAGACTCCAGTTTTTTTGTTTATCTTTTTGAAAAAACAAGCTAGGAAGCCATCTGGACTCGGGATAACATTATGTAGTTGTGAGTTAAAAGGCGAGGGTACCCCAAATATACCTCAAGCTATTACTTTTCCTTCTTATAAGTCCTTTCCCGAAAGTGATTGTCTATAGACAGAGTCGAGACAATACGACAAATCAGTTCACACTTTGTGTGATCGTCTATGGATACGGGATCGAGACAATATAACAACAAAGTGTGTTTACTTGATACAAAGGTTCGGACTTAACCAAACTCAATAGGATTCACGTATCAAGTAAATAGGAATTAACGTTTGTGCAATTTACTTTAATTATAAAAAAAACAATTATAATGCGGAAATATAAAGTAAATGACACAATAAGATTTTGTTAACGAGGAAACCGCAAATGCATAAAAACCCCGGGACCTAGTCTAGAATTGAATACTCTCAGGATTAAGCCGCAATACAAAATAAACCAACTTCGTATAGTTGAGAACAAGCAACTAAACCTATAGTTCACCTAGTTTCGTCTGTATTCCCACGCCTCCAACCTATAAACAAGTCAGGTACTTGGACCAATTCCTTTGGTTCGTATTCCAAACAGTAAAGGAACAACAAATCTGTTTGGTATCAACTCTTTTCAACCAAGTGGTATGAGTTGCGCAAAGGTTCCCTTGTTTATATTAACACAAACTCCTTTGCCAGGTTCCAAGATCTATCTTATATCCAATCACCCAAAGGCAATCGTTAAGATTAAGTTAATCAATACCTTTTATCACAAGGAATTGTATTGATGCCGATCTTCCTCAACTATTCTATCAAAATACCTAAAAGGATAAATCAATTATAGTCGGATCTTCTTTTTCCCAAATAGGTATTGTGCACACCAAATATTATAAAAACCAAGTCAGAAATCTTCAATATCTTCTTTGTCTTTAAATCTTCTTAGATATTCAATAAACACCTGCACATAATTACTTGAATCTCTTGTGATCAATCACACACAGAACAGAGTCTGTTAACAATGGATTATCACAAGATCGTCTTTAGATCTGACAACAGTCTAAAGATCCCTGTCGAAACCTTGAACTAGTTTGAGTGAATCTTATATCAGAAGAGAAGATTCTCAAGCATAAACAAACTAGGTGCAATCAAAGTTCAACCACCGTTAGTTAATCAAATCAATACGAAAACTAAAGATAAACCGCAATATATAGATTCCCACCAACGGGTCGCGCTAGAGCTTCTCAATCCAAAAGAAGATTTTAAATTGAGCGGCTGTAAGAGATTTCACCTAATTAGATTACTCTCCTCTCCGATAGGCGGCTTCACCAGTAACAAAGACAAAAGAGTAAGTCTATGTCACGCATGATTAGTTTGCTAGAAATGAAAACTCAAAGTATTTATAGACAAGGAAGTTTGGACACCAAGGAATTTCCAAAACCGAAAATATTCTCAAGATATTTTTCCATATTTACCCAAATTCGATTTTCATAATTCCTGTGAATGCATTGTCCAAAAATAATGATCGAAATCTACTTGGAAAATCTTTAATTAGCAAATGCACATTACTAATTCTTATTTTCCTATATATAATTAAAAACCCTTACTTAAACAGATTCTTAACTTATTTAAATTCGACCTTGGGATTTACTTCATTCTTAGCCGTTAAGAAATATCTTTGAACAATATAGAATAAGCATTAATGCACCGTGTTCAAAGTGTGTCGAAATCTTACTCTTGCAAGTCCTTTTTCATACTTGCTCACTTGAAACCGATTTACCATGCTTCCAAACAAGTTTAGAATTGGTTCATCTGACTTTCAAGAACTATGTGATTGATCAAGTAACACTCAATCACAACTCATGGGTTTACGATTTTACAAAAACAAGTTTCGGTTCTACCAAAACAAGTTTCAGTTCTACCTCCATGTGAGTATTGTGCATAATTACACTAGCTTACCAAAGATACGGCTGACTAGGTACTAGGATCGGTTCCCCACATATATTTGGTATCTAACTTGTATGCACTGCACATGTCCATAGGATTGGTTCCCCCTTTCCAAAAATGTGTTGCACATGTTTATAGGATCGGTTCCCCATTTCTTCCATAAACCTTGCTGCACCTCATACAAGGATCGGCTCCCCTTGTGATTCATTGCACCTCTTACTAGGATATGTTCCCCTTTTCCCAGTAATAAGTTCAGACACTCACAACCCGATCATACCCTAGGTGATTACTTAAGATCGGCTTCACTAATAAAATTCATACCAATACATAAGTCAGGCCTCATGTGAATAGTTTTACCAAGAACACAAACAAGTGATGAGCGGTTATACTAATCACACATATTGGTCGTTCATAAGATATGCAATGAAGAACAGCCCCTATAACGCCTGTCGATTTCCTTTTCGGTTCACAACACATATCATGAACTTACTTTTTTAAAACACATGTAAAAATTGTTCCCTCGGATGAAATCCTCACCTCATAACCATACATAATCACAATAGCATTCATACGATTATGTCGATGTCTTATATACAAAGTTTAATGGTTAAGCAAGAAACTTCATATTGTATTCCTTAATACTATGTATATCTAGAGTGTTCATGCTTTGCAGTTTTATGTTTTCAATATGCACGACTTGAAAGATACGTTAGGGAATTGAGCAGTTCAAGTCAAATATCACTAAACTTAAGTAGAAGGATGATGTTGTGGTTGTAGCTCCGTTCTTCTTCACTTCTTCAAGTCTTCGCAATGCTTGTAATGTCTCTCCCTAATACTTTCAAGCTAACCTATATGAAGTTGACTCTAGTACATTTAAATCAAGCGACTCTTAAATGAGTTTTGTCTCACTAAAATATGACAACCAAACTTGACATACCAACGCTTGGTGGGTTCAACCGAGCAATGCTCTAACAATCTCCCCCTTTATCAATTTCAGTGACAAAACTCTTACAATCATATGGATAAATAAATTATAATAATTCATTACACATACGCTTGATTCCCGAATCCAACAACACATAACCTGCATTAATTCAATCTTAAAATGCCGTTGTTGACATTATAATAACTAAGCTCATACTCCCCCTAAAGGTGAGATAGGTAGATTTTCAATCTGCACGTCTTTGTTATCCGAATCATATGATATGTTACTCCCCCTTAGTCTGTGCTTTTCCTCATTCGTTAGATAAACGTTGAAGCACCATTGTCCTCTTCCCTAGTGACACCAATCAACCATAAAATTTATATCAACATCACTTGTTTACTCCATTTATTTCTCCCCCTTTTTGTCGCAAAAATAAAAAAATAATGGACAATACGAAAAGGATCTTACAAATCTATAAAATAGACTTTTAACCTGTTGAGTCAACCACGAGGGTTCCACGTACCATTTTTCATAACCAATATCAAAACCGAAACTAAAAAGTAATTATGTTTTGATATGTTATCATGGAAATAATTGCCTGAAGCAATTTTCCCAACTAGTTTAGCAAACCAAAAAAAAATAAGAAACTTAGTTTCTTTAGTAAACCGATTCTATAAATACAACCGCTTCATTCGATAATACCAAAACAAAGATAAACTCCATTTTTCTCATCATGTTCTAATTATCCATATAACTTAGACCTTTAGATTTCAAACAAGTCAAATACTAGGTTAGTTAACTAGCATTTCCTTGTTTAGGCTTTCAGCTAGACTTGAATAACCGAAACCTCCACTTTAATAAGTCTAACTAAGATCAGAATTAACTTAGCTTAGCTTATCCGGAATCGAATTGGACTAAACAACTAGTCCCGTCAACATATTCATTCGTTAAGCCATAAATAATTCATACAAACCAATAAATCAACTTGCATAATTATTCACCTCAACCGGATACAAAAGAAACAACATATTATTTATGGGAGAAAATCGCCTCTGTCGAATTTGGTAAATTCGATGGTGGAGAGACTTGTTTAAACCCTTAAACAAATATGCTGCACGTGAGCACTTTTGATTCGAGATATCAATCTGTACAACTCTGGCCTAAACCAAGAAGATGGCCGTTCCAGATTTGCTTCGGTCACAAAGTGGAGGAGAAGGGTTGATTTTGGGAGGATAGCGAAGAAGGGTGATGAGACCAGAGAGTTCTGGATAGGTAGTATCTCGACTTGTATCAAAAGTGTAGAATCTTGCGGAAGCTTGCTAGTGATGGAAGCTTTTGAGAGAGCTTGCAAAGTGGCTATCTGAAAGTATTGTATTTTTCCCTGACCAAGACTTGTTGTTTTGGCATAATAGGTGAAACCTATTTATACAAATGAGATTGAACGTACCCTGGCCTCATTAAGGAATTGAGTAAATGTGTCAATTAAAACATAGGAGGTGGAAACCGTTGGCTTTATGGTGAAAAACTTTTTTCACCATAAATTTCCTTATTTAATTGACCGTATTCATTCCTTGCATGCCTTGCTTTGTTGCGAGCGTAGTGTACACTGCACGCTGTGTCCGCCAAACAAAACCCCAAGAAAGCATCCCCCATTTTGTGTTGATATCTCGAGAGTAGGCGCAAGTGGTAATTCCAAAGTTGCTAGTGAAGCGTTGCGGCATGTGCCAATGGCATGTGCGGGATATCTCGACCGCAAGTTGTATTTTGAGCGCAGATGGAAATGCCAAAGTCGCTTGGGGGAGCATTTGGCATGTGCCAATGGCATGTTCCAATGGCATGTGCAGAATTCCTTGGCCGCAAGTTGCACTTTGAGTGCGAATGGCAATGCCAAAGTCGCTAGTGGAGCATGTGTGGCATGTGCGGAATGCCTTGGAAATTGGCTAGCAGGTTGGGGATGAAAGTGGCTAGTGGTAACGTGTTGGCATGTGCCAATGGCACACACGGCCACTTTGGCCAAGTCATGGGCACTACAATTTGGTAGCGGCTTGGAATAAAAAGTGGCTAGTGGTAACGTGTTGGCATGTGCCAATGGCACGCACAGACATATTGGCCAAGTTACGGGCGCAACAATTGGGTAGCAGCTTGGAATAAAAAGTGGTTAGTGGTAACGTATTGACATGTGCCAATGGCATGCACGGCCACCTTGGCCAAGTTGCGGGCACTACAGCTGGGTAGCGGCTTGGAATAGAAAGTGGCTAGTGGAAACGTGTTGGCATGTGCCAATGGCACGTATGGCACCTAGGCCAGGTTGCGGGCTCTACAGCTGGGTAGCGGCTTAGAATAGAAAGTGGCTAGTGGTAACGTGTTGACATGTGCCAATGGCACGTACGGCCACCTAGGCCAAGTTGCGGGCGCTACAACTGGGTAGCGACTTAGAATAGAAAGTGGCTAGTGGTAACGTGTTGGCATGTGCCAATGGCACGTACGTCCACCTAGGCCAAGTTGCGGGCGCTACAACTGGGTAGCGGCTTAGAATACAAAGTGTCTAGTGGTAACGTGTTGGCATGTGCCAATGGCACGTATGGCCACCTAGGCCAAGTTGCGTGCGCTACGACTGGGTAGCGGCTTAGAATAGAAAGTGGCTAGTGGTAACGTGTTGGCATGTGCCAATGGCACGTACGGCCACCTAGGCCAAGTTACGGGTGATACAAATGGGTAGCGGCTTAGAATAGAAAGTGTCTAGTGGTAACATGTTGGCATGTGCCAATGGCACGTACGGCCACCTAGGCCAAGTTATGGGCGCTACAACTGGGTAGCGGCTTAGAATAGAAAGTGGCTAGTGGTAATGTGTTGGCATGTGCCAATGGCACGTACGGCCACCTAGGCCAAGTTGCGGGCGCTACAACTGGGTATCGTCTTAGAATAGAAAGTGGCTAGCGGTAACGTGTTGCCATGTGCCAATGGCACGTACGGCCACCTAGGCCAAGTTGTGGGGGCTATAACTGGGTAGCGGCTTAGAATAGAAAGTGGCTAGTGGTAACGTGTTGGCATGTGCCAATGGCACGTACGGAAACATAGGCCAAGTTGCAAGCGCTACAACTGGGTAGCGGCTTAGAATAGAAAGTGGCTAGTGGTAACGTGTTGGCATGTGCCAATGGCACATACGGCCAACTAGGCCAAGGTGCGGGCGCTACAATTGGGTAGCGACTTAGAATAGAAAGTGGCTAGTGGTAACGTGTTAGCATGTGCCAATGGCACGCAAGGCCACCTTGTCCAAGTTGCGGGCGCTACAGCTGGGTAGCAGCTTGGAATAGAAAGTGGCTAGTGGTAACGTGTTGGCATGTGCCAATGGCACGTATGGCCACCTAGGCGAAGTTGCGGGCGCTATAACTGGGTAGCGGCTTAGAATAGAAAGTGGCTTGTGGTAACATGTTGGCATGTTCCAATAGCACGTACGGCCACATACGCCAAGTTGCGGGTGCTAAAACTGGGTAGCGTCTTAGAATAGAAAGTGGCTAACGTGTTGTCATGTGCCAATGGAACATACGGCCACCTAGGCCAAGTTGCGGGCGCTACAACTTGGTAGCGGCTTAGAATATAAAGTGGCTAGTAGTAACGTGTTGGCATGTGCCAATGGCACGGACGTCCACCTAGGCCAAGTTGTGGGCGCTACAACTGGGTAGTGGCTTAGAATAGAAAGTGGCTAGTGGTAACGTGTTAGCATGTGCCAATGGCACATACGGCCAACTAGGCCAAGTTACGGGTGCTACAACTGGGTAGCGACTTAGAATAGAAAGTGGCTAGTGGTAACGTGTTGGCATGTGCCAATGGCACGCACGGCCACCTTGGCCAAGTTGCGGGCGCTACAGCTGGGTAGCAGCTTGGAATAGAAAGTTGTTAGTGGTAACGTGTTGGCATGTGCCAATGGCACGTATGGCCACCTAGGCGAAGTTGCGGGCGCTATAACTGGGTAGCGGCTTAGAATAGAAAGTGGCTTGTGGTAACATGTTGGCATGTTCCAATGGAACGTACGACCACATACGCCAAGTTGCGGGCACTACAACTGGGTAGCGGCTTAGAATAAAAAGTGGCAAGTGGTAACGTGTTGGAATGTGCCAATGGAACGTACGTCCACCTAGGCCAATTTGCGGGCGCTACAACTGGGTAGAGGCTTAGAATATAAAGTGGCTAGTGGTAACGTGTTGGCATGTGCCAATGGCAAGTACGTCCACCTAGGCGAAGTTGCGGGCGCTACAACTGGGTAGCATCTTAGAATAGAAAGTGGCTAGTAGTAACGTGTTGGCATGTGCCAATGGCACGTACGGCAACCTAGTCCAAGTTGCGTGCGCTACAACTGGGTAGCGGCTTAGAATAGAAAGTGGCTAGTGGTAATGTGTTGGCATGTGCCAATGGCACGTACAGCCACCTAGGCCAAGTTTCGGGCGCTACAACTGTGTAACGGCTTAGAATAGAAAGTGGCTAGTGGTAACGTGTTGGCATGTGCCAATGGCACGTACGACCAACTAGGCCAAGTTGCGGGCTCTACAACTGGGTAGTGACTTAGAATAGAAAGTGGCTAGTGGTAACGTGTTGGCATGTACCAATGGCACGCATGGCCACCTTGGCCAAGTTGCGGGCGCTACAGCTGGGTAGCAGCTTGGAATAGAAAGTGGCTAGTGGTAACGTGTTGGCATGTGCCAATGGCACACACGGCCACCTTGGCCAAGTTGCGGGCGCTACAAATGGGTAGCGGCTTAGAATAGAAAGTGGCTAGTGGTAATGTGTTGGCATGTACAACCACCTAGGCCAAGTTGCGGGAGCTACAACTGGGTAACGGCTTAGAATAGAAAGTGGCTAGTGGTAACGTGTTGGCATGTGCCAATGGCACGTACGAACAACTAGGACAAGTTGCGGGCGCTACAACTGGGTAGTGACTTAGAATAGAAAGTGGCTAGTGGTAACGTGTTGGCATGTGCTAATGGCACGCACGGCCACCATGGCCAAGTTGCGGGCGCTACAGCTGGGTAGCAGCTTGGAATAGAAAGTGGCTAGTGGTAACGTGTTGGCATGTGCCAATGGCACACACGGCCACCTTGGCCAAGTTGCGGGCGCTACAGCTGGGTAGCAGCTTGGAATAGAAAGTGTCTAGTGGTAACGTGTTGGCATATGCTAATGGCACGTCCGGCCACCTAGGCGAAGTTGCGGGCGCTATAACTGGGTAGCGGATTAGAATAGAAAATGGCTAGTGGTAA
Organism: Papaver bracteatum; assembly: GCA_023529315.1. Taxonomy (NCBI): domain Eukaryota; kingdom Viridiplantae; phylum Streptophyta; class Magnoliopsida; order Ranunculales; family Papaveraceae; genus Papaver; species Papaver bracteatum. The sequence goes on from JAJJWX010004051.1 coordinate 415,411, forward strand.
TGTGTTGGCATGTGCCAATGGCACGCACGGCTACCTTGGCCAAGTTGAGGGCGCTACAGCTGGGTAGCAGCTTGGAATAGAAAGTGGCTAGTGGTAACGTGTTGGCATGTGCCAATGGCACACACGACCAACTAGGCCAAGTTGCGGGCGCTACAGCTGGGTAGCAGCTTGGAATAGAAAGTGGCTAGTGGTAACGTGTTTGCATGTGCCAATGGCACGTACGACCAACTAGGCCAAGTTGCGGGCGCTACAACTGGGTAGTGACTTGGAATAGAAAGTGGCTAGTGGTAACGTGTTGGCATGTGCCAATGGCACGCACGGCCACCTTGGCCAAGTTGCGGGCGCTACAGCTGGGTAGCAGCTTGGAATAGAAAGTGGCTAATGGTAACGTGTTGGCATGTTCCAATGGCACACACGGCCACCTTGGCCAAGTTGCGGGCGCTACAGCTGGGTAGCAGCTTGGAATAGAAAGTGGCTAGTGGTAACGTGTTGGCATGTGCCAATGGCACACACGGCCACCTTGGCCAAGTTGCGGGCGCTACAACTGGGTAGAGGCTTAGAATAGAAAGTGGCCAGTGGTAATGTGTTGGCATGTGCCAATGGCATGTACAGCCACCTAGGTCAAGTTGCGGGCGCTACAACTGGATAACGGCTTAGAATAGAAAGTGGCTAGTGGTAACGTGTTGGCATGTGCCAATGGCATGTACGACCAACTAGGCCAAGTTGCGGGCGCTACAACTGGGTAGTGACTTAGAATAGAAAGTGGCTAGTGGTAACGTGTTGGCATGTGCCAATGGCACAAACGACCACCTAGGCCAAGTTGCGGGCGCTATAGCTGGGTAGCGTCTTAGAATAGAAAGTGGCTATTGGTAACGTGTTGGCATATGCCAATGGCACGTACGGCCACCTAGGCCAAGTTGCGGGGGCTACAACTGGGTAGCGGCTTAGAATAGAAAGTAGTTAGTGGTAACTTGTTGTCATGTGCCAATGGCACGTACGGCTACCTAGGCCAATTTGCGGGCGCTACAACTGGGTAATGGCTTAGAATAGAAAGTGGCTAGTGGTAACGTGTTGGCATGTGCCAATGGCACGTACGACCAACTAGGCCAAGTTGCGGGGGCTACAACTGGGTAGTGACTTAGAATAGAAAGTGGCTAGTGGTAACGTGTTGTCATGTGCCAATGGCATGCACGGCCACCTTGGCCATGTTGCGGGCGCTACAGCTGGGTATCAGCTTGGAATAGAAAGTGGCTAGTGATAACGTGTTGGCATATGCCAATGTCACGTACGGCCACCTAGGCCAAGTTGCGGGCGCTACAACTGGGTAGTGGCTTAGAATAGAAAGTGGCTAGTGGTAACGTGTTGGCATGTGCCAATGGAACGTACGACCACCTAGGACAAGTTGTGGGCGCTACAACTGGGTAGCGGCTTAGAATAGAAAGTGGCTAGTGGTAACGTGTTGGCATGTGCCAATGGCACGTATGGCCACCTAGGCCAAGTTGCGGGCTCTACAACTTGGTAGCGGCTTAGAATAGAAAGTGGCTAGTGGTAACGTGTTGGCTTGTGCCAATAGCACGTACGGCCACCTAGGCCAAGTTGCGGGCGCTACAATTGGGTAGCGGCTTGGTTTTGGCATATTTGCCATGGTGCGCAGTATGCGGCTTGGTTTTGGAATTGGGGTTTTGTGTCGAAAACCCTAATCCGGTATTTTGAAAAAATACCCCTATTAATTATTTACATCTGAATTAAATGTTCTCAATTAATGTGTTGCGGGTAACACTAGGTCATGGGGTTTTATGATTTTACCCCTTGTCTAAAATCCACCATCAACATTAAGTCCCCTGCTTAGCTCGGAGCAGGAGCTTTGTTGCGAGGTAAGCATAAGATGGTGCCAAGAAAAAATCTGAAATAGAAACGGGTGATTTATCTGACCTTTTTTATGAAATGCGAACTGGATTTGGAATCCTTGTCCTTAGCAGTTTTGCACGGAGCGAGAGACTGGCACAATTTGGCGGAAATAGACGGTTGGGAAGTATTGAGCTGCTGGCACGAGTTGAGAAACTGAGCATGCTGTCTGGTGGGGCCGGTGGGACATGGACGTGATAGCTAGTGCGACTTGGGAGGCATTGACAGGTCGGCGTGATTGGTGGGACTAGCATGAAATTCGGAAAGTTGGCACGAGTTGGCAAATTGAGCATGCTAGCCGGTAGGGCTGGTTCAAGTGAGAGAAGAATAATTGCCTGATGCAAAATTTCCTTATGAGTTGAATTTCCTCCTTTGTGCACGGTTCTGATTTGGGATCCTTTATTGATGTGTGATTTCCTAGATCCATTACATCCATGAAGCACTCCCTTTCTTCTCACATAAATATTGCTGACAAGATTTCGTTATCTTCTCCCTCTCTACTGGTCGCATAGCGATGCGACTACACCGTTTTCGTACTTTTGCAATGGCAGCCCATGGTGACAATGGCGATGGCATTGTTGGTTTCTCCGAGAAGAATCATAGGGTTAATGGAGCTCGATCTTCTTACAAAGAGTCGTTGGGTAGGATCGGCTCATTACTTTGCGAGATTAGAGCCATCATATAAGATATCCCTTCTGTTCTTCCGGGTGATGCACCCAAAAAAGCACAGGTTCCCATGGATTCTGACATGAGCGAGTCAAGTGATTTTCATGTAGGATCTGCTGAGGATAATCTTGGTGAAAACTTTGTTGATGTCATTGGTGCTGCTGGAAAGGTATCTGGATGGAAAACGGAGGCCATTGCTGCTGTTGACGTGTCTTCTTTGTGGAACCTTTGCTTCCCGGAGGATTGCTGGGGGAAGTGTAAGAAGAATCCTTAACGAGGAGAATCTTCTTTCTTTTGTTCCTTTTGTGACTTAGCCGCCTTTTAATGTATTGCAATTTTCCTTTCATTTTATCTTGTGTTGAGCCTCCGTGGTTTGGTATTGCAATAATTTGTGAGCTTGAAAGTTCCGCCGAAAAGATAACCATTTTGACTTCTGTGTGTTGCTTCCCCTCCCCTTTTTTTTTGGGTAACGGGCTTGAATTTGGGTTGATCTTGAGAAATTTTCAAGGGAAAAATGGGTTCTTTTATTTCACTTGAGAGGATATATTAGATTTCTCAATAGGAGCGACAATTGAGATTTTTCTGGATGAATGTAAGTGATGCATCCATCCTGAAGCAATACATAGTAGTAGAAAAAAGGAAAATTGCTAAAGAGGTATTGAGGAGCAAGTGTCAGGAAATTGAATATCTTGTCCTTTCATATGTTGGCAGCCTCCAACTAGCGTGAGTGGATCACTATTCCTTCCAGTTTATCCGTGTTGATAAATTTTCAATAGCCACCCAAGAGGATGTAGGCTACTAGGTATGGTTCATATTCCTCTTCTTCGGGAGAACTTTTCCGACTCGGAATCTTCACAGTCATCTTTACGACTTGAAATGAGGCGGCTCTGATTACTATATCCCTTATCTGGAAAGGATTGGGTTTTGGTACAATCGCCTGGTGGTTGTTCCCGCAGTCTTCCAGGATGTCTTTCAGATCTCTGGTGAAACGCTTAAAATGTTTGGTGTTCCATTCACATCTCTTGACAGTGTTGTGCTCGACAACTGCATCGAGTCCCCAGGGCGGGTTTCGATGATAAATGGTTGGTGATAAAGAGAGCGTCTTAGTCAGGCTTACTTGAGTTTGGAGTTTGGATGGTGGCTTTGGCGACTCCTTTCCCGGTAGTAGAGTATTGCTGGTAAGCTGTTGACAGGGTAGTAAGTTAGCCGGCTTGTTGGATACCCTCTCTGGCGTTGACACGGGTAAGGGTGATGCTCCTAATTCTGTTTTGTTATCGAGTACCCACGGGCGCCCCAGAACCATGTCGTAATTTAGATTCTTGACAATGTGGAAAGTCCCGCGCGTTGCGATATTTCCTATATTGATCCCAAGATTAGCGTAGCCAAGCGCATGCAGGTGATTCCCCTCGTGGTCTTTGATAGCCGATGGGGAGTGAGTGGCCTCTTGTTTTGTTACTCCTGCCGCTTTCAGGGTCTTGAACGTAATAATGTTGAACTCTGAGGCTGTGTCGATGAGCATGTTGTCGAACTCGGCGTCCTTTAAGCGGTCCATGGTGAGAAGTCCCCATTTATGCTTCTCGGCAGGAATGCCTGGCGAGTTCTGTTCCTCATGTGTGTTTTTCATGGCGGAGTGGAGTCGCTTCCCAGATACTATGTGGTTGAGGGATGCGAAAGCGTCTCGACGTTGTTCCTTGGAAAAGTAGAGGATTTCGCATATGTGCTGCATCATGGACTGCACTGTTTTGTGTGTGGAGTCCCCAGAGATTCCACAGTTTCTTATGGGAAGCGGATCTCTATGTACTCCTTCGTTCCTTAGCCGTAACTCCCCAGCCTCTATCCTTTATTTCAAAATGCTTTTCAGCTTGTTGCAGTTGCTGGTTGGATGACCGACAAATCGTTGGTAGTGACAAAATCTTGGATTCGCCATTTCTTCTTCAGTAGGTGGGTGCCGAGGAGCCGGTAGCCGGATGACACCATCCTGGACCCATGTTTCCAGAAGTTCGATTACTTTCTCGATCAGAAAGGGGAAGTCCGAGTCGTCCCCTCTAGCTTCAGGGCGACGTTCAGAAAGCTTGGTTAGGGCCTTTCACGGGGCTTCCCTTCATGCTGGGGCCTTGCGCCCGAGGTGTTGATCCGTTGGAGGTGTTTTCCTCTTTCCCCCTTCGTCCACCACGCTCACGGAGGAGGGGCCGGTGTTGTATGTCTTGTTGAGAAAACACGGGCTCCTTTGAACTTCTCGTGTATCTTCATTTCGGGGAGGCCTAGTTCTTTGCAACAGGGCTGGAACTGTTGAGGCTGATCGTTTAACAGCTTCGTGAAGTTCGGAGATGGTTTGGAATCATACGTTCTCCAGTAAAGCCCGATAGATGGGAGTCATGCCATTGATGCACGAATTTACTAGTTGTTGCTCAGTCTCACCCGGGTCATGGAAGTCTAGTGCTTGAATTATGAATCTCTTGACGAAATCGTTTGGATGTTCATCATTACGTTGGAACATTCTTCCCAGATCCGAGAGAGTGACTTGCTCGAACACAAAGAAATACTTCTTATAAAAGGACGTAACCATTTCACCCCAATCGCGGATGCTGCCTGGGGCGATGTAGTTGTACCACATGTACGCTCTTCCAGTGAGTGACTTTGAAAATTCTCGCAGGCGGAGAACATGGTTGTATTCGTGCTCGCCTAGTGCCTCTAGAAATCGTGAGACATGTTCCATTGCGTTGCCAGTTCCATCGTACAAGGAAAACTGAGGGGATGAGTATCCTCTTGGGAGGGGAATTCTCTGGATTTCAATTGGATAAGGAGGTTGGTGTTGATGTACATCCGTGTCGTTCTTGATTCAGTTTTATATGAGTCGTTCCAGGTATTCATATGTTACGAAGTCCAGTGGCCGATTTCTTGCCACCAGGTTCCTGATGCGGATTTCCTCGCTTACGTTGGTGTACTTAGTTGCGGTGCTAATTCCAAGATCATTGGGAGCGCTTGACCTTGGCGCTGTCTGGCGTATCCATCCTAGGGGTGTGACATTAGCATCAAGGTTGTCTGGAGCGTCTGCCCTTGATTCAGGCCATCGTGGCTCCCGTGGAAGTTGATCCGTTAAGGCTTTGAGGAAGACAAGCACCTCTTTCTGGGTTGAAACCATATCCGTTTGAGCCCTGGATAGAGCCTCCTTCCTTTCCATCAAATCCGTGATTTGAAATAAGGTTTGCCTCCTCTGTTATCACGTCCCGGCAATTGAGTAGTTTTTGTGGCTCGAGTGGTGATCGGAGGTGTCATACCTGTTGAAACACTAGTGGTGGAAGCGGCGGAGCGAGCCCTGGTGACTGGCGGAGTGACAGCTGAAGGGCTGCCCTCAGTGTTGTTTGAGTTGGCAGACGGTGCGGAGACATTTGGAACAGAAGAAGCCCTGGCCCTGGTAACATGAGGTGTAACACTTGGGGGGCATTTTCCATGTTTCCAAGATCGGCAGGTAACGCAGAGGCATTGGTGGAAGGAGCATTTGTGCTAGGGGTGGCTTCTATGTTGGCGCCTTCAGAGTTTGTCGCGGACCCAGATATTAGTTTTACCATGTTGAGCGAATGGTAAAGCAAATTCTGAACTAAAGATCGGTTTTTGCAACCGTGAGATTGAAACTCCCGCTGTGTTCGCCAATTGTTTATGGGAGAAAATCACCTCTGCCGAATTTGGTAAATTCGATGGTGGAGAGACTGGTTTAAACCCTTAAACAAATGTGCTGCACGTGAGCACTTTTGATTCGAGAAATCAATCTGTACAACTCTGGCCTAAACCAAGAAGATGGCCGTTCCAGATTTGCTTCGGTCACAAAGTGGAGGAGAAGGGTTGATTTGGGGAGGATAGCGAAGAAGGGTTATGAGACCAGAGAGTTCTGGCTAGGTAGTATCTCGACTTGTATCAGAAGTGTAGAAGCTTGCGAAATCTTGCTAGTGATGGAAGCTTTTGAGAGACCTTGCAAAGTAGCTATCTGGTAGTATTGTATTTTTCCCTGACCAAGACTTGTTATTTTGGCAGAATAGGTGAAACCTATTTATACAAGTGAGATTGAATGTACCCTGGCCTCATTAAAGAATTGAGTAAATGTTTCAATTAAAACAGAGGAGGTGGAAACTGTTGGCTTTATGGTGAAAAACGTTTTTCACCATAAATTTCCTTATTTAATTGACCGTATTCATTCCTTGCACGCCTTTATTTATTGCGAGCGTAGTGTACGCTGTGACCGCCAAACCAAAACCCCAAGAAAGCATCTCCTAGTTTGTGTTGATGTCTCGAGAGGGGGCCCAAGTGGCAATGCCAAAGTTGCTAGTGAAGCGTTGCGGCATGTGCCAATGGCATGAGCGGGATATCAAGACCGCAAGTTGTATTTTGAGCGCGGATGGCAATGCCAAAGTCACTTGGTGGAGCAGTTGGCATGTGCCAATGGCATGTGCGGAACGCCTTGGCCGCAAGTTGCAATTTGAGTGTGAATGGCAATGCCAAAGTCGCTAGTGGAGCATGTGTGGCATGTGCGGAATGCCTTGGAAATTGGAAAGCAGGTTTGGGATGAAAGTGGCTAGTGGTAACGTGTTGGCATGTGCCAATGGAACGCACGTCCGCTTTCGCCAAGTCACGGGCGCTACAATTGGGTAGCGGCTTGGAATAGAAAGTAGCTAGTGGTAATGTGTTGGCATGTGCCAATGTCACGCACGACCACCTTGGCCAAGTCACGGGCGCTATAATTGGGTAGCGGCTTGGAATAAAAATTGGCTAGTGGTAACGTGTTGGTATGTGACAATGGCACGCACGGCCACCTTGGCCAAGTTGCGGGCGCTACAGCTGGGTAGCGGCTTGGAATAAAAAGTGGCTAGTGGTAACGTGTTGGCATGTGCCAATGGCACGTATGGCCACCTAGGCCAAGTTGAGGGCGCTACAAATGGGTAGCGGCTTAGAATAGAAAGTGGATAGTGCTAACGTGTTGGCATGTGCCAATGGCACGTACGGCCACCTAGGCCAAGTTGCGGGCGCTACAATTGGGTAGCGTCTTAGAATAGAAAGTGTCTAGTGGTAACGTGTTGGCATATGCCAATGGCACTTACCGCCAACTAGGCCAAGTTGCGGGCGCTACAACTGGGTAGCGGCTTAGAATAGAAACTGGCTAGTGGTAACATGTTGGCATGAGCCAATGGAACGTACGGCCACCTAGGCAAAGTTGCGGGCGCTACAACTGGGTAGCGGATTAGAATATAAAGTGACTAGTGGTAACGTGTTGGCATGTGCCAATGGCACATACGACCACCTAGGACAAGTTCCGGGCGCTACAACTGTGTAGCGTCTTAGAATAGAAAGTGGCTAGTGGTAACGTGTTGGCATGTTCCAATGGCACATACGGCCACCTAGGCCAAGTTTCGGGCTCTACAACTGGGTAACGGCTTAGAATATAAAGTGGCTAGTGGTAACGTGTTGGCATGTGCCAATGGCACGTACGGCCACCTAGGCCAAGTTGCGGGCGCTACAACTGGGTAACGGCTTAGAATAGAAAGTGGCTAGTGGTAACGTGTTGGCATGTGCCAATGGCACGTACGGCCACCTAGGCCAAGTTGCGGGCGCTACAACTGGGTTGCGGCTTAGATTAGAAAGTGGCTAGTGGTAACGTGTTGGCATGTGCCAATGGCACGCATGACCACCTTGGCCAATTTTCGGGCGCTACGGCTGGGTAGCAGCTTGGAATAGAAAGTGGCTAGTGGTAACGTGTTGGCATGTGCCAATGGCACGTATGGCCACCTAGGCCAAGTTGCGGGCGCTACAACTGGGTAGCGGCTTAGAATAGAAAGTGGTTAGTGGTAATGTGTTGGCATGTGCCAATGGCAAGTATGGCCATCTAGGCCAAGTTGCGGGCGCTACAACTGGGTAGCGGCATAGAATAGAAAGTGGCTAGTGGTAACGTGTTGGCATGTGCCAATGGCACGTACGACCACCTAGGCCAAGTTTCGGGCGCTACAACTGGGTAGCGGCTTAAAATAGAAAGTGGCTAGTGGTAACATGTTGGCATGTGCCAATGGCATGCACGGACACCTAGGCAAAGTTGCGGGCGCTACAATTGGGTAGCGGCTTGGTTTTGGCATAGTTGCCATGGTGCGCAGTATGCGAATTGGTTTTGGAATTAGGGTTTTTTGTCGAAAACCCTAATCCGGTATTTTGAAAAAATACCCCTATTAATTATTTACATCTGAATTAAATGTTCTCAGTTAATGTGTTGCGGGTAACACCAGGTCATGGGGTTTTACGATTTTACCCCTTTTCTAAAATCCACCATCGACACATATATAACAAGATTTCACTGTTGCACCGAAATTTTGTAAGCCTAAACAATTGATATTACATAATAAAGCAAAATAACAATTGTTTTACTTAACTGGAAGCAATTGAATTAACATAAACATTAAAGCATCGCAATTGCACCAAATTTCGTAAGCCTAAATTATTGATATCACACAACAAAGTAAGATAACAAAAGTTTTACTTAACCGGAAACAATTGAATCACACAAACATCCACACATACATAATGGAATAGACAAATCAATTGTACCAACTATTTCGTTTAAGGAAAAGCAATATATATATCAAATAAAAATAGGCTTTTCTTAAAATAGGAAAACAATTAACTAACAAGATTGTTACCTTAATTTCGCATCCAGCTTCTCCAAATATGATCACATCGTTTTCTTCTTCCTGGAGAATTGATATCAAAATACCATTATGTTGTCATTCTCATGCCAAAAACAAAAGAATGACAACAACCAACCTTTACCAGAGAACGGTTGAAAATCGTTTTTAACAATTGCAAGCAAATTTTCAAAACCGTCGAAATACATATTCTTTTATGCTTAACCAAAACCGATTCAACATATTGTGACTTTTTCACATATTGTTTCTACAGGAACCCCTCATGATCCTTTGATAAAGCCTACCAACATGAGATAGAACTTAATCCTGCTAAATCAAAAGTCACCCAAACCATAAGGGTTCACAACATATTATGAGATCGAATATCAAGGTAATAAAAACCGAAATCAAACATCTCATAAACATACATAGCAAATAAACTAAAGCATTAAAGTACCGGCTATGTAGATCAAAAACTATCACAAGAAAAATTATAAATCAAATAACTTTATTCATAATAGTTTTATTCAATAGACTTATACAATCAATGAAAGTAATCGAAAATTGATGTCTATTTTTTCTAGATTAAGTATTACAGCATATAACTTAATCTCTAGTGGTGCTCTAGTTGTTCACTAATGTTTCTTTAGTGTTCAAACTGTTAAAGCATGTCTCAAAAGACTTGTCTGCAACCACTTTTTGTTTTTCTAGCTCTTCAATAAGAACCTTGAGTTCATCAAGAGTTTATTTTGTTCCTTCGATTCGTTCTTTTAACCAATCCTGATGTCGGACAGTCATAACTAGATCAGTTTCCAGTTTTTCAAAACTTTGGATGTATTGATTCATAATGTTTGAATAAATCCACTTGAATTTGGTTGGGTCCTATTGATTGTAGGCCAACAGACATGACTCATCTTGTGATCCAACCGAACCTTCAGAATCATAATCAGACATGATTTTTGATCTGCTTATTTTCTTCCTCTCAGTATTGATTCCTTGACAATCCTTAACCTTTTGAGCCTCCTCCTTATTAGTCTTTGAGACATTGCGAGTTATTGGAGGCATGCTTGGTTATATATATAAGATGATTGACCAGGGTACCAATATACTGAAGGTAATAGTTTCTCTTTAAAATGAGACAACTTTCGGACCGAAAACTATTAGTAGAATCCGAAAATATTAAGAAATATATTTCATTTCCTTTTGTCCGAACTTCTTAGTTTTATTCAAACATTCCAAATAAAACTTATCTAGAGAATCATGATAGACATGAACAATTTCTTGGATTTACAACTATCCAACAAGTTACAACCTCTCTGATGATCAATTACACATATTACATGTGCTCCATATTTATTGTGCCATTCACATCCATAAATACGAGCACAGATTGGGATGAGAATGCATAATTTTGATACAACTAAGTTGTATCAGAATAAGCTTTTTCAAGCTTATATTGACTATCAGAACCATAGTTCAGGTTTCTCTTAGGGAATTTCTGCCCAATATATTTTCTCTCAAGACGATGATCTTTTCTAACTCTAGAGATATGATCATGTGGAGAAACTGTACTGATATGAGAATTCTCAGAGACTGGTAGATCTCTCTTAATTCTTTCAATGAGATTTTCATAAGATTTTCTCATTCTAAGGACTTCCTTATGATTCAAATCAGTGTGACTTGATGTAGTTCGGTAAACTACCATCATCTTGATCTGTTTCAGATGTGACTAAGACAACAACATCATTTGTCAGAGTTATTGGACTTGTCTCTTTATCAAGAGAATTAACAAGAGCTTCAAATTTGAAAGTGAGATTCATATTCTCTTCAGCCAGACTATCCAGCTGACTGTCTTTATTTCTGATCTCCTGTTTAAGAAGATTTGACTCTGTCTTTAAAAGCATCAATTTAGAAGACAGAGATTTTATAGGCATTAGGAGTTTTACCAACTCTTTATCAGCATCTTTTTTTTTTATTAGAAAAAGACATAGATGTTTTCGTAACTCCTGGATCATGAGTCAACGAAGTAGAAACATCTTCAACCTTTGAGTAGTCATACTCATGCTTAACGTTAACTGAATCATACATGGATTCAATTCTTATAGGATGGATCGCACCAAACACAGATTGTTAGATCTTTTCGTGTTTGCCTGCTCTGATACCAATTGAAAAGGCGAGGGTACCCAAAATATACCTCAAGCTATTACTTTTCCTTCCTATAAGTTCTTTCCCCGAAAGTGATTGTTTATAGACTGAGTTGAGACAATACAACAAATCGGTTCACACTTTGTGTGATCATCTATGGATACGATATCGAGACAATACGATAACAAAGTGTGTTTACTTGATACAAAGTTTCGGCCTTAACCAAACTTTATAGGATTCACGTATCAACTAAATAGGAATTAAAGTTTTTTCAATTTACTTTAATTATAATAAAGCAAATATAATGCGGAAATATAAAGTAAATGACACAACAATATTTTGTTAACTAGGAAACCGCAAATGCAGAAAAACCTCGGGACCTAGTACAGAAATGAATACTCTCAGGATTAAGTCGTTATACAAAATAAACCGACTCCGTATAGCGTATAGTTGATACCAAGTAACTAAACCTATAGTTCACCTAGTTCTGTCTGTATTCCCACACCTCTAACCTGTAAACAAGTCACGTACTTGGACCAATTACTTTGGTTCTTATTTCAAACAGTAAAAGAACAACAAATCTGTTTGGTATCAACTCTCTTCAACCAAGTGATATGAGTTACGCAAAGGTTCCCTTGTTTATCTTAACATAAACTCCTTTGCCAGGTTCCAAGATCTATCTTATATTCAATCACCCAAAGGCAATCATTAAGATTAAGCCAATAATTACCTTAAATCACAAGGAATCGTATTGATGCCGATCTTCCTCAACTATTCTATCAAAATACCCAAAAGGATAAATCAATTATAGTCGAATCCTCTTTTTACCAAACAGGTATTGTGCATACCAAATATTATAAAAACCAAGTCAGAAATCTTTAATATCTTCTTTGTCTTCAAATCTTCTTAGATCTTCAATAAACACTTGCACACAACTACTTGAATCTCTTGTGATCAATCACACACAGAACGGAGTCTGTTAACAATGGATTATCACAAGATCGTCTTTAGATCTAACAACAGTCTAAAGGTCCATGTCGAAACCTTGAACTAGTTTAAGTGAATCTTATATCAGAAGAAAAGATTCTCAAGCATAAATAAACTAGGTGCAATCAAAGTTCTGTAGGACCAGAATATCGCCATGACAGTATTCTTGCGAGATTAACAACACTCCTGCGATCATCACCGCGAGCTCTTCAACAACACTTTGCGAGCATCACAGAATAACTTAAAGAATGATTCAAAGAATGACGTAATAGATGACAATTAAAGAAACATGAGAAAAGCATGATTGATCTGCGATGGTTACAATGCTTGAGAGATTTCATATTATAACTGTTGTGATAAGATCGCAAATCAAATCCAAAATTAAAGGGGAGCTTAGCTGTCATCCATTATGTAACTACCCTATATATAGAGACCCAGTATGTCCAGAGAGAGGATGATGTATTTTTGAGTATTAAGAAATTCTTGAGGAGAGAGAAACAAAAGAGCGGTTGTATTTTTAATCTTCTTCCATTACTTGTAAATATTTCTGAGAATCAAATAAAAAAGTGTCGTTTTAATCATCCAAATATGTGTTAATCACTATAAAATCTTATCAAGGGTGTAGTGTAGGATTTCCTGCAACTACATTTTGGCGCCCAAAACAGGGATGAATTGATGATTGTTTGAAGAAAAAGATAAAAATTGACATTGTGGTTGGGAGGAATTTGGAATGATTAGTGAAAGATCTTACACTACATTCAACAGATTACTAAGATTAATGGCTAGAAGAAGAAGAAACACATCAGAACCACCAACAAATGTAAGGAGGAGTAAAAGACTTGCAGGTGGAGAAACAAATGAAGTGGGAAAATCTTCAAGAATAAGAACAAGAAGAAATAGAACAAGGAATGAAGGAGAAAATCAAGTTCAACAGCCAAACCAGCAAACACCAATACAAGATAGAGTTGTGGATTATGATAGAGTTAGCATGCATACTTGGAGATCAGATTCGACGGAAGAAGCAGAAGATCGAAAATTAAGAAACGAAATAAGAGAAGACAAAGATCAAGGAGTGGTTGAAGGATTAATTCATGGAGAATGCGAAAATGAAACAACAGATGATTTAAAACAGAAAATACATGAGGAAAGAAGATTAGAGGCGGAAGAACGTGCGAATCTAACAAGACAAATTCACGAGTTGAGAATGTAAAATTTGAGATTACAAAGCAGAAGATCCAGAAGTACTGTTAGGTCAAATTCAAGATCATTTAGAGAAGAGCCAAGGCGAAATTCCCCTATGAGAAATGCTAGAGAAAATATCCGAGAAGGAATGAAAAATCCAAATGAAGAGCAGCATCATAGAGAATAAGAGATGATTCGTGATCGCTACATTCCACGCAGTGAAACTGTGAATGGTAGACTTGATAATAGAAATCAATAGGGTGGAAATAACCAGGATGGTGAAGAAAATCGAGAAGAAGGTAGAAGAATATTACATGGGAGAGAAATTCAAAGAATCATTGAGGAAGAAATTGAGAGGCATTATACTGAACAAGCACGTCTAGCTTGCGAAAGGGAAATATTAAGAGAAGAAGTGGAAGAACAAGAATTTAAAGAAGCAATACGGAAGAATAATCATGACAATCAAGAAAGAAGACGCACACAAAATCTCCATAACAATGATATCAATGAGGAATATGACAGAATACAAAGGAGAATAGAAAGACAGCGAAGAGAAACGATGAGGAATGAAGAAACTCGCAGAGAAGAAATTGGAAGACATAATCAGTTGCGAATTCAAGAAGGAGGTGAAGAGGAAAATCACAGGGGAATGAAGATGCATATGAAGATACACAGAATCTCGCAAGACAAGAAAGACATGAAAGCAGAAGAAAAGAAGCTGCACTGAAAAGACCAATAGAGCAAAATTCAGCTGGGAATGAACAAATTTTAAGAGAATTAGCAGAAATGATGGGAATATTGAATAACAGAAGAGAAATAGGCAGGAGACAACTTGATGAAGCCATTGAATAAGCTGCGAGAACTCCGTTCACTCAAGAAGTACAATTAAGAGGAATCCCTCCAAAATGCAATTTACCAACATTAACCAGTATCTTCGGTGAGACTACCTGTGTTGTTCAACATGTTAAGGCTTATGTTAGGTGAATGATACAATAGGAAAACCATGACGCTGTGTTATGCAAATACTTTGCATCTAGTTTAACTGGAGAGGCGTTAAAATGTTTCGAAGGCTTACCTAAAAATACAATAACTTCTTTCGACCATTTTCAAGCTACATTCCTGGGAGCATATATAAGCAATAATTCTTCACGCCCCGGTATTGAAGATGTATTTGGATTAAAACAGAGGATTGGAGAGAGTTTGAAACACATAACCATAAGATGGAAGATAATGTGTAGTGAAATGGCAGGAAGAATGGATGAGAGATACCTCATTTTATCTTTCATTAATGCAATGTTTGCAACCAATCTGATGTACATAAAAATTTTCAGAATCAAAAATACCTTCACAATGACTGAGCTACGAGAACTACAAGAATAATACATTGCTTTGGAGGAAAAACAAAATGAGATGGAATCATATCCAGTCGCAAATACCAGCTCAATAGCGGCGAACTGGAGTTTACTTCCTAAAATGATCAACAATGTGGCGAGCACCTTGCAGCCACAGAAAGAGAAAGTGGTCATTGAAAATCAGCAGAAGTTAGTAGCCATGGGAAGTCGAGATCAAGAGGAGTATGAAAGAGAAAGGAATTATTACAATCGCGGTGGAAATAATAAAATTCAAAGACTTGATCAGCCGCAAGAGACTTATGGTGGTCAGAGGCAAAATAATTTCAGAGGGCAAGGGAATCAAAGGGTAATATGGGAAGAAATTAAGATGCCACCCCTGAATGCCAGCATAGAAAAAATTTGGGAAGCTATCATTTTGATGGAAAATATACCATCACCCTGTAACATGGGAAAAGAGCCACATCAAAATAATCGAAATCAAGAATTTTGTCCTTATCATCATTTCCATGGACATTCAATAAACGATTGCAGGAATGTAAAAAGAATAATTTTGAGGATGATTGATCATGGAAAGTTAAATCATTTTATAATAGGACATCCGCAATCTCAGCAGCTACCACCAGCACCAGAAATTCGCAGAGTGAATACTGTAAAAGGAGAAGAAACATTTGTGATAGAGGTTGGAACTAAAGCGAGGAATTTGTTCTAAAATTTCACCATAGAACAGCGAAGAATAGAAATTTTAGCAAAAAATAGAAATTGGAAACATAATATCAAGCAAAAACAAAGATGTGATAAGCTGATAGTTGATACAATAGAGCGGCGAAAGGAGAAAATACTGCAAAATCAACATGAGTATATGAATGGCGAGCGGATCGCAGATACAAAACGCAGCAAAAGAGCAGATGAAGAATGTAGTAAGTAGTAAGGTAAAAGGAAGAAATTTAAGAAGTTTATGAATGATTTGTTGAAAAAAAATATTTCAAAAGAACATTTCATTTGAATGATAAAGATGGTATTGAAAAATTGAAATGCAAATGAAAAGAAAATAAAAGAAAAGAAATTAAATTAAATCAGAATTGCATTACTCGCAAGAAACGCGAATAAAATTTCGCAGAGACATAGGAATGGGACGAACCTTTATGGCGTACACCTTAGTTCGCGAATAAAACTTTGCAAGAGGCAAATGTAAGACCTAAAGTACGTCATATAAGGGGGTATCTCTTTGTGTGGCTCAGGGATAAGGTTATACCGCTGCTGGAACCTGATACACGGAGACTGGGGTCCATCTCTTTGAGATACCTATCCTGGAGAGATACTTTGGATTTCCAACTATATAAGGTTATACCCTGGTTGGATGACCGAGGGTCTCTTCTAAGGAGTGCAGAGTATGACTAAGGCGCCGAGTTACATGGTTGATCCAAGGATGCTCGGGACGGGCGAACCTAATCTGGCCATTAGGGTGCAGTCTTGTAACTATAAGCCATATAGGCATAAAGGACAAGAGGCTGCGAAAACAACTGGTTGTTGGTAAATCCGGATGGGAGGAGCTAGTCTTGTATGGCCAATGTGCCCTCCTTGAAGGGGAAACCAGTGGGAAGATAAGGGCGGCACCCTCCATTAGGGAGCTGATAAGTGTCTTAAGACGGCAATGTCATGGGGATTTACGCTCGCAAGAGCATTTAGGCCTGTCATATTGTCGCATGACAAAGATTATACAGAGGCAACAAGCCATAAGAGAAAAGATGAGATGAGATCAATGGGTTTTTACATGAAAGTGTAAAGACGTCCTGCGATTTCATCGCAAGACGGCAATGTCATGGGTCTTTGTTCTCGCAAAAGAATTTAGGCCTGTCATATTATCGCAGAAAAATTGAAAAAGCAAGGATAAGGCAAGATCAATGGGTTTTTACACGCAAATATAAGGACGTCCTGCGATTTTGTCGCCTATACAAAATGTGGAAAAATAAGACCTTTAAATAGGAAGGCATGATAAGACCACTAGATTGAATTATTGCGATATCGGCGCATAAATTATGAGACTTGCGATATTTACGCAGAGATCATAAAGCTATTACTAGCGACATTATCGCAAATATTAAGGCAAAAATATTTAAAAATATTTTATTAACAACTGATATCTAAGCTCTACTAAAATTTCCTTCTTATTGCAGATGAATAATAGAGGCAAGTATGGGAATGCATAGAGCGATGAAATTATTATTCATCATCATACGTTAAAATTACGTAGATCTTATTATATGACACATTTACGCAGATAGTTAAAGGGTAATAATTATGTTAATTGAATATGTTGCAGAAAAGAATTGTTTTCTAAGTCATACAGATAGAAGCAAAAGAAATTTATATATCAAGAAAATATGCAAGTTGGAGAAACTCGCAGCAATATTACAAAAGGAAGGAAATAAGTGTACAAAAATTACAAGGAAGATAAAAAGAAGAAACAGAACTAATTAGATTCATCATCATCTTCGCCAGATTTATCTTCTTCTTCATCTTTATCATCATCTTCATCCTCGCCAAACTCCTCAGCTTCACTATCATAGATAGTAAGGTTTGGAGTTTCTGCTGGAATTTCTTCTGCTAGATCAGGATATATAGAATGAGGAATGTTATGATCATTGCAGACCATTTTGATAGAATCGTTACGAACACCAATAAGGGCATTACTAAAGTTCGCAGCAGTAATCTTCAATTGATCTTTCAACCTTGAATATTTCTCATTGCGAGCAGCAAGAGTATTCACGAGTTGATTCTTATCAGCTTCGAGTTCCCTGATTCTTTCAGAATACCTCTTCTCAACTCCTTCTAGTATACAATAACAAGTTGGAAAATTTGCAAGAAAAAATCATAAAAGCAAGAAATTAATAAGGAAGAACAATTAGCAACCTTCTCTTTCAGAAACCATTTCCTTAATTAAGGCCGCTTTTTCAACATGAAGACTAATATCTACACCTAAGTTAGCTCTGGCGTTGTCAAGAACCTTTGCAACCCAAGCAAATTCATCATCATCGTTAATAAAAAGACGGGAACGGATTTGGTTTTCTCTTTCAACAAGATCATCCCTCTCGCGGATAAGTTTATCTCTTTTAATTTGGACTTCAAGAAGAGTTTTATGAAAATCCGCTAAGGTTTGTGCTCCTTGTCTAGATATACGATCCCTTTCATCTATAATATCACTTTTTGTGCTCTTAGGATCTTGATTTCTTCTTTAGAATTAAGATATTGACGCTTGGATGCATTGGCCGCTTTTAAACTAGATCTATGATCAATTGCTAAAAGATGAAATTTGGATCTAAGATTATCTACAGAAAGGGAGTTAATATGTTCATTTGAATAACTACCTAAGGATTCATTAAGGCGATTGAGAAGAGTATCATCATCTATTGGGTTTGGAAAAGAACGAAGGAATACAGCTTCGTCAGAAAGGCCATAACCATCTGCGAAGAAGAATAATAAGAAAAAATGCAAAGGAATACAAAGATAAAAAGAAAGGGAAAGATCTCTTACCATAAAGATGATCATTAGCAGCTTGGAGGCTTGCGAACCTTTCTTGTGAGAAAGTTAGATCAGTTTCCAACTGCTTGATTCTTTCTTGAAGATCAATTAACCCAGATTCCAATTGCCCGCGAAGATTAGCGGACTCAGATTACAAATCCACATTCTTCTTGCGAAGAACGACATTCTTCTTGTGAAAATATGCACACCTCCTCTCCAAGTCTGAGGCAACAACAAAGGAATCTCTTCCAGTCTGCGAAGAGAATGATGTAAATTAAAGCTAGCGAGGATATGAATACATAAAAACAGTAGAGAAATGAAAACGTACCAGAATACCAAGAGAATTTAAGAGACTGGGAGATATTGATCTTGAGATCCCTTGGAGGGAATCATTATCAACCAGTATCGGAGCATTGCAGACTTTAGCGAGAGCCTCCGATACCCCATTAAGAGCTTCATCTCCAAAATCATTTGCGATACCATATGTAATATCACAAAAAAATCTTGGACAATTAAGTCATGGAGGAATCATATTGAGAAAACTCCATTGTAGAAGGGACATCAACATTAAAATCATCATTATTATTATCATCATCAGAATTATCACTCGAGTTTTTTGTGTTAGACTGAAGAGTTGATGAAGAAGAGAATTAGGTTTTTCTTTTCTTTAAGGGAGGAGCATCAGATTTCTCTCTGTGAGTAGCGGTAGACTTTTCTTTGAGAGGGGTGGTAGATTTACCCTTGCGACCACCTGAGGATTTATCTTTAGTTCTCGCAGGTTTCACAGGATCTCTTTCTTCGATTTCCTGCGAACATAGATAAAGATAAGAAATAGAGGCAACAATATATTGTAAAAAGTTATAAAGAAATATGTCTTACTTCAACCGTGAGAGATTTGAGAGCTAAGAAAGTAGCAGGTTTCCCAAACTTATCATAGCTGCCTTTCAACCTTTCAATCTGATAAAAAGGAGATAGTTAGAGAAAATCTAAAGACATGAAGAAATTAATAATAATAACATGTTATGCAAAGGATTAAGAGAACATACTTATTTATTTCTCTCAGGCCGGCTGAATACCCACGGTTCTGCGAGATGCGCAGGTAGAGCATGGGTACCAGAAATATATGAACCCTCTAAAAGTAAAGGGAAGATGAACCATTTGTCATCGCTGGAGTGGCGAGGACCTTGATTAGTACTAGTATGCCAGTCAATATCCATCATAAGCATTTTGTATTCCACAACATCATCTTTCTTTTGCAAGCGGACACCCCAACAAGTGCGATCCCTCCTCATGGGGATTATATCATAGTTTATGAAGAAATTATCTACAGTATACATTGCGGGAATAATTGGAACATCCTTGAATTCAGGGTTCTTCGCAGTGTCAGGGTAGCGAGATTCTTTATTATCAGCGCGAGTAGCATACTCCAACAACAGACGAATGCAATCTCCACCTAGTTGACATATAGCTCGCGAGAATTTTAGGTGAGAAAGTATCTCATAAAATAAAGGCAGCTCAGGATCGTAGAGAGGAATGGGAAGACCAACTTCAAGCTGACCTAGCGGTACTATAACTTTCTCGCGGGAACATTGATGATCAGAAAATAATTTGATAGAAAGTTCGGATTTAGGACTCTGATCTGGAATTGTAGACAAAGTAAAACCTTTATTTTTAAGTTTTTCTCGCATTTCACCAAAATCAACCAAATTTTTAGCGCCAGGAGCAACCATTTTTGAGTATTGGAATGAAGGAAAAGGTTGAAGAACGAGAAATAAATCACAGCAATAACAGATGCGCAATTTACGAAAGAACAGTGAATTTGCAGAGGGATAGAAAGAAGAAAGTAAAAACAGGAAGAAAAAAAGAATGAAAGAAGTATTTATAGAAGAAGAAATTTCTCGGGAATATGAATGTAATTAATGCAAAGAAAAGACTTGAACGGTCAGATCACAGCGGTTGAAAAGGACGTGACAAAGATTTACTGGAAGAAAAAGTACGAGAAAACAGCTGGCGAAGAATACAGAAACGTGTCAAAGCGGAAGAATGCAAAAAGATAAACAACTGCGGCATTGTAAAAAATTCAATTCTCATGATCTTCCCTCCTTCGCAGAAAATACATGAGAAGAGGCAAGATGTAGGACCAGAATATCACCATGACAGTATTCTTGCGAGATTAACAACACTCCTGCAATCATCACCGCGAGTTCTTCAACAACACTTTGCGAGCGTCACAGAATAACTTAAAGAATGATTCAAAGAATGAAGTAATAGTTGACAATTGAAGAAACATGAGAAAAGCATGATTGATCTGCGATGGTTACAATGCTTGCGAGATTTCATATTATAATTGTTGCGATAAGATCGCAAATCAAATCCGGAATTAAAGGGGAGCTTAGCTGTCATCTACTATGTAACTACCACATATATAGAGACCCAGTATGTCCAGAGAGAGGATGATGTATTTTTTAGTATTGAGAAATTATTGAGGAGAGAGAAACAAAAGAGCGATTGTATTTTTAATCTTCTTCCATTACTTGTAAACATTTCTGAGAATCAAATAAAAAAATGTCATTTTAATCATCCAAATATGTGTTAATCACTGTAAGATCTTATCAAGGGTGTAGTGTAGGATTTCCTGCAACTACAAGTTCAACCACCGTTAGTCAATCAAATCAATACGAAAACTAAAGATAAACCGCAATATCTAGCTTCCCACCAACGGGTCGCGCTAGAGCTTCTCAATCCCAAAGAAGACTTTAAATTGAGAAGTTGTAAGAGATTTCACCTAATTAGATTACTCTCCTCTCCGATAGGCGGCTTCACTAGTAACAAAGACAAAAGAGTAATTCTATGTCACGCAGGATTAGTTTGCTAGAAATGCAAACTCAAAGTATTTATAGACAATGAAGTTTGGACACCAAGTAATTTCCAAAACCGAAAATATTCTCAAGATATTTTTCCATATTTACCCAAATTCGGTTTTCATAATTCCTGTGAATGCATTGTCCAAAAATAATGATCGAAATCTCCTTGGAAAATCTTTAATTAGCAAATGCACATTACTAATTCTTATTTTCCATATATAATTAAAACCCCTTAATTAAAAAGATTCTTAACTTATTTAAATTCGATCTTGGGGTTTACTTCCTTCTTAGCCGTTAACGAATATCTTTGAACAATATAGAATAAGCATTAATGCACCGTGTTCAATGTGTGTTGACATCTTACTCTTGCAAGTCCTTTTTCATACTTGCTCACTTGAAAACGATTTACCACGCTTCCAAACAAGTTTAGAATTGGTTCATCCAACTTTCAAGAACTACGTGATTGATTAAGTGACACTCAATCACAACTCATGGGTTTACGGTTCTACCAAAACAAGTTTCGGTTCTACCTCCATGTGAGTATTGTGCATAGTTACACTAGCTTACCAAAGATATGTCTGACTAGGTACTAGGATCGGTTCCCCACATATATTTGGACACTCAATCACAACTCATGGGTTTACGGTTCTACCAAAACAAGTTTCGGTTCTACCTCCATGTGAGTATTGTGCATAGTTACACTAGCTTACCAAAGATACGTCTGAATAGGTACTAGGATCGGTTCCCCACATATACTTGGTATCTAGCTTGTATGCGTTGCACATGTCCATAGGATTGGTTCCCCCTTTTTTCAATAAACATTGTTGCAACTCATACCAGGATCGGTTCCCCTTGTGATGCACTGCACCTCTTACTAGGATCAGTTCCCCTTTTCCTAGTAATAAGTTCAGACACTCACAACCCGACCATACCCTAGGTAATTACTTAAGATCGGTTTCACTAATAAAAGTCACACCAATACATAAGTCAGGACTCATGTGAATCGTTTTACCAAGAACACAAACAAGTCATGAGCGGTTATACTAATCATACATATTGGTCGTTCATAAGATATGCAATGAAGAATAGCCCCAATAATGCCTGGAGATTCCTTTTCGGTTCACAACACATATCATGAACTTACTTTCTTAGAACAATGTAAACATTATTCCCTAGGATGAAATCCTCACCTCATACCCATACATAATCACAATAGCATTCATACGATTATGTAGATGTCTTATATACAAAGTTTAATGGTTAAGAAAGAAACTTCATATTGTATTCCTTAATACTATGTCTATCTAGAGTGTTCATGCTTCGCAGTTTTATGTTTTCAATATGCATGACTTGAAAGATACGTTAGGGAATGAAACAATTCAAGTCAAATATCACTAACCTCAAGTGGAAGGATGATGTTGTGGTTGTAGCTCCGTTTTTCTTCACTTCTTCAAGTCTTCGCAATACTTGTAATATCTTACCCTAATAATTTCAAGCTAACCTATACGAAGTTGACTCTAGTATATTTAAATCAAGCGACTCTTAAATGAGTTTTGGCTCACTAAAATATGACAACCAAACTTGACATACCAACGCTTGGTGGGTTTAACTGAGCAATTCTCTAACAGTGAGCTACTAAATTACTTTTTGATTGTTGTATCTTTTTTTGTCTTCTTTTCTCAGTGGTCATAGTAGACAAGAAGATTTCAATCCTCAGTTTAGAGGTGAACATAAAACAAAGCCCTAACTTTCAATTTTGACATTTTCTGTCTGTGCTTTCTTCGTTTTTTTGAGTTTAAGAGCTGGATTCAGTGATTTTAAAATGCATGACTTAAGTTTTATTAAGTGTTTTAGGATTTTAGTATGGGAAGTTTGACATTGTGTGTTATACTGAAGAAGAGTATGCTAAGTAAATGAAAATTTCAATTTTTTGTTACAGAGTCATAGAGGCCAAGAAACTTAGGGATTTAAAACAACCGGTTGATGTTTCTGCTCTGCATGATATGGTTGCTACCTTGTACGGAAACGAGTTTTACAGAAGAGGTAAATTTTTTGGAGTTAATATTATTATGATTAT
The DNA here is from genome assembly GCA_023529315.1 of Papaver bracteatum. NCBI lineage: Eukaryota > Viridiplantae > Streptophyta > Magnoliopsida > Ranunculales > Papaveraceae > Papaver > Papaver bracteatum. Next base: position 438,767 of record JAJJWX010004051.1, read on the forward strand.
ATATGTGTTACGTTCTACATATAACCATAATACTTGTTGATGCATTGACATATAGTTTATAGGAAAACAAACCCCAAAGAGAATATTTCTCCAGAAACACAATATATTTCACGATAATCTTTTATAGTAGATAAACCAAATATTTATACTACAAAAGGAACCACTTCCTATAATCTAGGGACTAATCCATAAAACAACTGTACTAATTACCTAATAAATTCTTAGATAATTACATACGGGCATATAAAATTCCCATCCTCTTCAAAGCAACCTTGTCCTCAAGGTTGTAAAATGTCAGTTATTGATGCATCTGAGTGGAGGTTCCATTCCGCACCACATACAGTACAGTAGGAATTCTATCTTGCAATATATGTTCTCGCAAACAAACAAACAAACAAAACAACATGTTACTTTCTTAAACATCTATTTTGTAATCCAAACCTTGATCGAGGAAAAAATTTTGACACAACCACGAAATCGACCCCTATATATTTTCTTCCAAATTTTCTTAAAAAAATGTGGTTCATGCCACGCAAACGCCAAGTGAATTCATTTAGATATGGTCTTAGAAAATGGGACTTTCATAGGCAGATAGCGATGGAACATTGAAACAAGAAACTTCATTGTTATTTGGTAATTCAAATATATCGTAAAAATAAGAAATGTTAAAGGTCGGCAAACCTCTTTTTCATGTTCTTGTGATCTCCATTTATTCTTCAAAGATATCAAAGAACTCACCCAAACGAAAACTCTACTTATTGGTGATTCTTGTGTAACATTACTAGAATTTTCAAGAGATTCTAGATAAGCTTGTTTGAAACCTTTGAAAGCATCTCTCATTTCTTCAGTCATTCTCAACAATTCTTATTATAAGCTTCATTAAACATCTTTATGTTTGGATCCTTCCCGTGATCGTCCCCGCTCTTGATACCAAATGTTATGTTCTACATACAATCATAACACTTGTTGATGGATTCATAAGTAGTTTATTGGAAAACCAATCCTGTTTATAGGAAAACAAACTCCAAAGAGAATATTTCTCCAGAAACACAATATATTTCACGATAATATTTATACTACAGAAATCACCATTTCCTATAATCTAGGAAATAATCCATAGAATAACTGTACTAGTTACCTAATAAATCCCTAGATAATTATATGCAGGCACATAACAATGTGTTTGATAAAAAAAATTTATTTTTTATTATTTTGATGTTGGAAATAGTTGATTAGGGTGATTAGTTACTTATTTGATCTATACATAATGTTAAGCTTCTCAGTAATTCATACATAGATGGCACACGTATGTAAGTTCTTGACACATACAAGTTTCTCAGTAATAAAAAATGTCGAAGTCTTCAGTATTCTACCATCATAAATGCATGGACGACATTTTGTTTGTATGTCATAACCAATCCAAAATCATATATGAAGAGTTCACTGCTAGTTTGCCAAGTTGGGTCACCTTTGTCCTATTTCTGGGATATAGTTGAGAAATGACTAATTGTTGATTTGATAGAATTTAGACATGCCAATTTCAATCTAATATGAAAACTTGTTCTGTATTTCTTAATGCGTGTTCCTGAAGCATAGATGGGCATGTGTATCAAAAAAAATATTAGATTATGTTCGAGTGTGGCTCCAAGTTTTTGAATTTTCTTCCATATTCTTGTCAGTTAAGAGTTGCGAACTTGGTGGAAAAAATAAACCTAAAGTAATTAATAATATAGATACATGAATTTTCTTTTTGTATCATAATTTTCATGTGTGCTTTAATTCACTTGGTTGCTTTATAATTGTGAGTAACTAGGTTCTATTCTAGAGAAGTTTTATTAGAAAGAACTTACTATGTGAAAACTTATGGTTAAGAGTCATGAATCTCAATCTCAAGAGATAGTTAACATGTTTTGACTGTTATGTTAGGTGGTGTGATACCACTTATTTGGGAGCATTTTATTTGGCGTTTCATTGGTTTTATATGATATTACTTTCAAATCCCTTACCGATTGTATGCTTGAATTTTTAGATTAACACAATTTTAGTATATATTTCACATAATTATGGTTGGAGTCAAAATTAGAACCGTTATGATTATAATACCCTGTAATCTTTTTGTTGGATTTTATCCAATGCTTGTTTATTGTAGTCCTATCAATCTAAAATTTTGGTTTTGTTTGCTAGATCGAACCACCACAATATTATAGTAGGACTGTCTTTGAAGATGCTACACCTAAATTGGTGAGGCACTTCTTCTGGGATGATTATTTATGGTCCAATCGGATGAAATGCTCATACATTGTGAGATGTAAAAGGAATTCCCCCATCACAGGTACTATGGTAGTCCATTGTGTTAGAACATTGCTCGGTTGAACCCACTTAACGTTGGTATGTCAAGGTTGGTTGTCATATTTTAGTATCAAAACTCAATTAGAGTCGCTTGATTAAAACTACTAGAGTCAACTTCGTTTAGGTTAGACTAGGAAGTCTAGGAATGTTGAGATATATAAGTATTACTATGAAGACAAACGCAAATATGTATCGACTACGTACAACGAAGACATCATCCTTCCACTTGAGGTTAGTAATACTGACTTGACTTGTTTCTATTCCTATCGTTTATTTCAAGTCGTTTAAGATTGAAAACGTAACATGCGAGGTTATATATGATACTCTAGTATTAGACTTGGTCATGTTAGTATGATCAAAGTGTCAAGGAAATATATGAATTATGAAGCATAAAGCTTATCTTTTGAACTTCGTAAATGCGATACCAACATAATCTATATAACTTGTTACTTGATTGTGTATTGAATATAGGTGTAATTTCATCCTAGGAAATTATGTCTTATTACATTAATTTAAGGAAGTAGATATACGAACTTGTTTCGTAATCGAAAGAAACCAATAGGTGTTTTGGTATGGTTTTATATGAAGATATAATGGATGCAGTTCCAACTAAGGTGGGAATTCAGGTAAAACCAATCTTAACTTATGTTGAGAGTCAAGTTGGAATCGATCCCTACCTATCTTGGGATAATTGGTAGAACCGATCTAAGGTTTTGTTGGGAATCATGGTAGAACCGATCCATACCAATATTGGGAGTCTTGGTAGAACTGATCCTACATTTTGTTGGGATTCATGGTAGAATCGATCCTACCTATATTGGAAAACTTAGTAAAATCGATCCTAACCTATGTTGGGAGTCATGGTAGAACCGGTCCCAAGAGCAAAACAGATTTTCAATATTCACATATTACTTTAGGGTGTTGTGTGAGTTTGGAATTAGGGTTTACTAGATAGGAAAGTTCTATATGTTGACGTAATTTGAACATATGCACAATTCTTATCATTGATTGTTCAAAGATACTCCTTGATACTCAAGATGATCCCAAACCGAAATATTGGAGAATCTTTTAATTAAGATTTTCGAATTATATGTTTTTGATTTTCCAGCAAACAAAACATATCTCTAGAAAAACTATATTTGAGTCGACCGAGCGAAGCGAGGGAGGACCTTATATGGCGATTTTTTTTTAAATCTAAGTCATCAATTGACACAAAAAGATTGGAAATGGTTAGGGCCGAAAAACCAAAAATTACCATCTAAATTATTTTTTTCTTTTTCTCGTAGACATTTTCATAAATAAACCAAAGAGGAAGGGCAATATGTATTAGAAATTTTTGTAAATAAACCAAAAAGGAAGAGCAGTAGGTATTAGACACTTTCGTAAATAAACCAAAGATGAAGAACAAATAGATATAAGTGTCAGATTGTATTATGATTTCTTATGTAACCTATTTTTTAAGGGTATAATTGGCAACCAAACTTTAATATAACATATCTAAAAATCCGTGCCTTGAAATTGTACAAATTTTATCTCGTTGGATAGGTTATTAAAAAATCTACACAATGAATACAAACAACAATATAAAATATAGAGTTTTTACGAAAAATTTGGAGGTATATATCATTTTAGGTACAATTTTAGAAAATTAGATGTATGTAAATTATGCAAACCACCACAAAGAATACATAATACTTTATGTAGCCATATTTTGGTTTATGCATCAACTAATTTTCCGTCGCAACTAATAAAACGATGTACTCCCTCCGTTTCAAAAAAAGTGATACTTTCACTTTAGGTATAATTCTCGAAAATGGAATGCATAGCTATTATGCAAACCACCACAAAGGATGCATAACACATCATGTAACCATATTTTGGTTTATGGATCGACTTATTTTTGGTTTATGGGAGCGAAAGTATCAATTTTTTTGGAACAAGGATAACGTATCACTTTTTCTAAAACGGGGTGAAAGTAGTCGCGGACAAACCCCATCTTTAGGTTCTTATTTGGTCGGCCCTCCCACCGTGGCAACGGCTGTACTAGTAGTTAAGTACTAAACTAATATTAAATATTTTTTTAAAGAGAGATTTCCGAATTATAGGTTAGATATTAGTTGGAAATATGAAAACCGAAATTAGGTACTTTATTGCATATCTTGAAAATCTTTAGGTTTTAGAATTTCCTTATTGTCCATATAACCTTGGTCTGTAAATAATGAAGCTTGTTGTTCTTGAAAACTATCCTTAGCCAGGCAAACTTTATCTTTTTGTTGTTTCTAGTGGTGCTGAGTACTAGTATTATTTGTAATACTATATACCAGAGAGGAAAGTACCCTAATTAGGCGAAATCTCTTACGTCCGCTTATTAAAGACTTCTGTGGGATCAAGAAGCTCTATATAGTACCGTTGGTGGGAAACTAGATATTGCATTATTATTTTAGTTTTCGATTATTGATTTGATTGAATAACAGTTGTTGAAACTTTTATTATTCTTGAGTTCCTAAGTGGAATCAAGTTTTTTTGATTGTTAACAGACTCCATTTTGTTAACAAACTCCGTTTTATAGTTGTTGAAACTTTGATCATCCATTGTTAACAGACTCCGTTTTGTGCGTGATTGATCATAAGTGGAATCAAGTTTTTTGTACGTGTACAATTGAAGATAATTAAGATTCGAAGACAAGAAGATTTTTCTAATTTGTTTCGCATCTTGTGATATTACTTTGGGCACACATCTTGATCAGCAGGGATCCCGACTAAGATCATATTTATCTTTTTTATATTTTATCAAGTAGTCGTATAGATCGACAACTATCATTTGGTGGTATTCTTTAGTATCCGAATCTGATAGTTTGTGAATCTAGATCTGATTATTTCAGATCTTACCCTACAAAGGAGTTTACTTGTTAAATGGAAGAGCCTTTGTCAAGAACTCAACATATCTTTATTCTTAAGATTAATAGAGTAGCTACTAAACAACTTTGTTCCTTTACTGTTTGGAATACGATCAGAAGGAGTTGAGTGTTGAAGACTTTACATCGGTAAAACAACGCAAGATAGTGATTTCTATCTTGGGATGCACGTGTGTTGGCCAGAAGGTTGTAGGCGGAGGGATACTGAGGGACTAAGTAATTAGGGGTAGATTACTTGGTATCAACTATACGAAGTTGCCTTTGTTCTTTGTATAACGGCTTAATTTTGAGAGTATCTAAAACTGGACTAGGTCCCATGGTTTTTCTGCATTTGCGGTTTCCTCGTTAAAAAATTCTTATTGTGTGATTTATTTTTACTTTCAGCAATTATAATTATTTTTATTATAGTTAAAAGTAAATACACTAGTACGTTAATCCAAGGCAATTGATAGTAATCCTATCGTATATTGGTTTCATACCGTAACTATTATCAAGTGTATACCTTGTTTTTGTATTGTCTCGAATTTGTCCATAGATGATCACACTTGGTATCAGAATTATAGGTTGAAAACGAAAGTATTGTGGTGTACTTGGGTAACCTAGATATTTCACACTAAACACGTAAGGTTTGATGATTCATTTGGTAATATTCTTCTAGATTCTATATTTTAGTGAAGTTTCCCATTGTCTACACTGACAGGGAATACATAATTGACGCCGGATATGGGAAGCAGGAAGATCGTATTGTTGTGTCGCCGGATATGGGAGGCAGGAAGATTGTATTGTTGTGTCACCAAGGTAGGGTGGAAACATACAACTACTTTGTTTTTGTAGAGCCTTCAATTTGATGTCAGACAATGACTAAATCTTGTGTCTATAAGCTATTTATTATAACAAAAACATATATATCATCAAATCTTGTGTCTATAAGCTATTTGTTATAACAAAACCATATAGATCATCAAATCTTGTGCCAGCATAATAACAAACCTTGACACGGTGCATCAGTTTTTCATGCATATGAAGGAAACGATGGCGATGTGGTACAAAGAACAAAGTTTAATATGATCGTTTGACATGGTTATTCCTTTGAACTTTTTTTATTTTGACATGTTTATTTTGTTTTTACTTTTAGAACAAATTTTTCATTTCTTAAATTTGGTCCATTAATAAATATGAATCTGGCGCAATGGTAGCGCATCTGAATTCAAGTCAGAAGGTTGTGTTTTTGATTCACACCGGATTCAATCCCCTATGGTAACCATTTCGGTATTTGCATCACTTGCAAGTAGTAATATAAGTACCACAAAATTTTCACATAGAGTAGATATGGATGATTGAGTTATGCCGCATAGACCTTTAAGGCTTTTTATTATTTTCATTCTTTAAACTAACTTGCAAGTAGCAGTAGAAGTACTACAAAATTTTCACATAGAGTTGATATAGATGATTGTGGCGCACCAGATGAAATGGTTGGTCCACGGCTATAAGCACCGCACAAACATGCCAACCCACCCAGTATCTATTATTTACATTTAACTCAAGGAAGAAATGATGACCTTCTCAAGGTGGCATTTAATTGTGTTGTCCAGGTTCGTTTATGCAACGACACTTTCTTCTTACTTCACTGTATTTTAATCACACTTTTTGATAATAGGATGGATTCTCCAGGTCTTCATATTATGAATATTGTTTCACCTTAGTTGAGTTTTGGTATTTCTAGTTAAAGAGAATAACAGAAGAATAGAAGAATTGTGTTTTTATTAATTGATTTCGATACATTGCATACAATAAGAACTGATATATATATAAAGACTCTCAAAGAAAACTTGTCGTGTACGTATTCTTAGCTTAGGATACAAGACATACTATACATAGACTTCTAGAACAGTCTATGTCCTAACACCCTCCCGCAAGCGCAACGGGTCATCTTGAACCGTCAGCTTGAAACGTAAAAGATTAAACCGGTCTTTAGACAACGGTTTAGTAAAAATATCTGCCACTTGATCCTTAGAAGAAATAAATCGAACATCCAATTGTTTAGAAGAAACTTGATCACGAACAAAATGATAATCTATTTCTATATGTTTTGTCCGAGCATGAAAAATAGGATTAACAGTAAGATAAGTTGCTCCAAGATTATCACACCATAAGATTGGCGGAGATTTAGTAGATACCTGTAATTCTGAAAGAATGGATTGAATCCACATAATCTCAGCAGTAGAAATAGCAAGACCTCGATATTCAGCTTCAGTACTTGAATGAGAGACAGTCTTTTGCTGCGTTGTCGACATCGTCTCCGTCATCTAATGATCAGGTACTATCTCCTTCCCTACATATACTTCCCTTTTCTAATGTGACGTATCCACCTTCCACTGGTAATATTGTTTTACCCGAATCATCCTTAAATGGTATACATGTGTCTTCACCAACTGTTGCTTCTCAAATATCACCTCCCGGTTCTTTGGGTCCAGTCCCACCTGTCGTCACTACAATAGCTTCACACAGTACACCAACCGTTACCTCTTTGGGTCCAGTACCACCGGCTTCACAAAGTTCACATGTCGTTAATTCACCGGCGTCTACAGCAAATGATACAGGAGATATTATTTCGCCTTCCAGCTTTTCCTTACCTGCAGCTTCTACCACAACTGATACAGGTACACCAGTCGTTCCTTCTACATCTGTTTCGACTGGACATCCCATGATAACTCGAGCTAAGAATGGGATTTATAAACCCAATTCTAAGTATGCCCTTGTAGCTGATTTTGAGCCTACCTGCTACTCACAAGCTCAAACTGATCCAAACTGGCGTCAAGCAACAGATAATGAATATAATGCGTTGATTCAAAATGGTACGTGGACTTTGGTACCTTATCATTCTTCCATGAATCTTATTGGATGCAAGTGGGTGTTTCGTATTAAACGTAAAGTTGATGGCACTATTGAACGTCACAAGGCCCGGTTAGTCGCTAAAGGATACAATCAACAAGAAGGTGTTGATTATGGAGAAACCTATAGTCCAGTTGTTAAACCCTGTACTATTCGTATTATACTTACTTTGGAAATCTCTCATAATTGGTCGATTAATCAATTCGATGTTCATAATGCTTTTCTACATGGTAATCTTGAAGAGGAAGTTTATATGAAGCAACCCCCAGGGTATACTGACCCTAACTTTCCTAATCATGTCTGCAAGCTCCAACGCTCTCTATATGGTCTAAAACAGGCTCCACGTGCGTGGTATCATAGGCTCAGTACATTCCTATTGAATAATGGTTTTCATACTTCCAAGTGTGACTCATCTTTGTTTATTCGACGTGATGACACTGGCATTGTCTTTTTACTAGTCTATGTTGACGATATTATTCTTACTGGTTCTAGTATCACAGGTATTGATGCAATACGTCATTCTTTGCAAAATGAGTTTGCTATTAAGGATCTTGGTCCACTATCCTATTTTTTGGGTATTGAAGCTACTCGTACTTCTTCCGGGTTATTTCTTACACAAAGAAGATATGTTCATGATCTTCTTGTTCGAGTCAAAATGGATGGTGTAAAACCAATTCAAACTCCACTTAGTACAACTGGAGACATGTCATCTGATCATAGTACTTCACTCACTGATGCTACAGAATATCGCAGTATTGTTGGTGCATTACAATACCTAACTTTTACTCGTCCTGATTTAGCCTATGCGGTTAACAAGGTTTGTCAGTTCATGCACAATCCAACCGAACATCATTGGGGTTTGGTCAAACGTATATTGCGTTACTTAAAACATACTTCTACGTTTGGGATCCGTCTTAAACCAGCAAACACTATACAATTATCATTCACTGCTTATACTGATTCTGATTGGGCGGGTTCGCTAGATGATCGTCGATCTACAAGTGGTTATTGTATTTTCTTGGGTGGTAATCTTATTTCCTGGAGTGCTCGCAAACAAAAGACTGTCTCTCGTTCAAGTACTGAAGTTGAATATCGAGGTCTTGCTATTGCTACTGCTGAGATTATGTGGATTCAATCCATTCTTTCAGAATTATAGGTATCTACTAAATCTCCGCCAATCTTATGGTGTGATAATCTTGGAGCAACTTATCTTACTGTTAATCCTATTTTTCATGCTCGGACAAAACATATAGAAATAGATTATCATTTTGTTCGTGATCAAGTTTCTTCTAAACAATTGGATGTTCGATTTATTTCTTCTAAGGATCAAGTGGCAGATATTTTTACTAAACCGTTGTCTAAAGACCGGTTTAATCTTTTACGTTTCAAGCTGACGGTTCAAGATGACCCGTTGCGCTTGCGGGAGGGTGTTAGGACATAGACTGTTCTAGAAGTCTATGTATAGTATGTCTTGTATCCTAAGCTAAGAATACGTACACGACAAGTTTTCTATGTCCTAAAAACCTTATCATTATAACTTAGTTTTGTGTGAATTCTCTTCCAAAATACATCGTATTTAAACTGCATGCAACACTCTCACTCACTAAAAATCCACTTATGCTAGCTGAATGTCTAAAACAATCATAAACTGCAATACAGTTTATGATTGGAAAGTTTGCTCCTCCCATTCCAGTTACAACTCATTGACGGGTCTATGATTTTAGTATCTTATTGTTTCCTTATTTTTGTTTGTTTAATTGTTTTGTTATGTTCTTCATCCAGCCCATCAAAATGTCTAAAACCATCTTATGTTTATAGAACATGCTTTTGATACCGGGTCTTTAGTTGCATTTTTATGAATGATTTTTTTTTTGTTTCAAACCTATGACTTCTAAGGAAAGATATTTTGGTTCTCCACTGCTATTGGGTCATTCAAAGCAAGAGGATTTCAAGGGTATTGAAGATAACTTCATGAGCAGATACTCCACTTGGTCTTCTACATCTGTCACTCAAGCTGGTAGGTCTACCATGATCAAACATGTTCTCAACTCAGTACCTGTAGGATCATAATATCGCCACTACAACACTTCTGCGAGATTTACAGCGACAGTTATGCGAGTTCTTCAACAACACTTTGTAAGTGTCACAAGATAATTTAAAGAATGACGTAATAGCTGACGAATGAAGAATCACGAGAAGAGCATGATTGCCCTGCGTTTGGAACGACGCTTGCGAGAATGGACATTATAACTACTGTGATAATATCGCAGGTCAAATCCGAAATTAAAGGACAACTTAGCTGTCATCCACTATGTAACTATATCCTATATAAAGAGACCCAGTAGATTCAGAGAAGGATAATGTATTTTTGAGTGTTGAGAAAGTCTTGAGGAGAGAGAAAATTCAAGAGAGTGGTTGTATTCTTGATTTCTACCTTTTCTTGTAAACATTTCTGAGAATCAAATGAGAAAGTGTTGTTTTTAATCTTCAAATATGTCTTAAATACAGTAAATTCTTATCAAGGGTGTAGTGTAGGATTTCCTGTAACTACATTTTGGCGCCCGAAACAGGGATGAATTGATGATTATTTGAAGAAAAGGATAAAAATTGGCATTGTGATTGGAAGGAATTTGGAACAATTAGTGAAAGATCTTACGCAACATCCAACAGATTACTAAGATTAATGGCTAGAAGAAGAAGAAACACATCAGAACCACCAACAACCGTAAGGAGGAGTAAAAGACTTGCAGGTGGAGAAACAAATGAAATAGGAGAATCTTCAAGGATAAAAACAAGAAGAAATAGAACAAGGAATGAAGGAGAAAATCAAATTCAACAGCCGAATCAACAAACACCAATACAAGATAGAGCTTTAGATTATGACAGAGTGAGTGTGCATACTTGGCGATCAGATTCGATGGAATAAGCAGAAGATCGACAATTAAAAAATAAAAGGAGAGAAGAAAGAGATCAAGGATTGGTTGAAGGATTAATTCATGGAGAAGGCGAAAATGAAACAGCAAATGATTTAAGACAAAGAATACAGGAGGAAAGGAGGTTAGAAGCGGAAGAACGTGCGAATCTAATAAGACAAAATCACGAGTTAAGAATAGAGAATTTGATATTACAAAGAAGGAGATCAAGAACTACTGCTAGATCAAGTTCAAGATCATTTAGAGAAGAACCAAGGTGAAATTCCCCTATGATAAATGTTGGAGCAAATATACGAGAGGAAATGCAAAATCCAAATGAAGAGCAACATCATGGAGAAGAAGATATGATTAATAACTGCCACATTCCACGCGGTGAAACTTTGAATGGTAGACGTGATAACAAAAATCAAGAGGGTGGAAACAACCAAGATGGTGAAGAAAATCGAGAAGAAGGTAGAAGAATATTACATGGGCGAGAAATCCAAATAAATCAAAGAATAATTGAGGACGAAATTGAGAGGAATTATGCTGAGCAAGCACATCTAGCTTGCGAAAGGGAAAGATTAAGAGTAGAAGTGGAAGAACAAGAGTTTCAAGAAGCAATACGATAGAATAATCATGACAATCAAGAAAGGAGACGCACAAAAAAATTTTCCATAGCAATAATATCAATGAGGAATATGATAGAATACAAAGGAGAATAGAAAGACAACGAATAGAAACTATGAGAAATGAAGAAACTCTCAGAGAAGAAATTGGAAGGCATAATCAGTTGCAAATTCAAGAAGGAGGTGAATAAGAAAATCACATAAGAAGGCAAAATGAAGATGCAGATGAAGATACACAAAATCTCGCAAGACAAGAAAGACATGAACACAGAAGAAGGGAAGCTGCACTGAAAAGACCAATTGAGCAAAATTCAGCTGGGAATGAACAAATTTGAAGAGAGTTAGCAGAAATGAGGGGAATGTTGAATAACAGAAGAGAAGTAGGCAGAAGGCAACTTGATGAAGCCATTGAAGAAGCTGAGAGAACTCCATTCACTCAAGAAGTACAATTAGGAGGAATCCCTCCAAAATGCAATTGACCAAAGATTAAACCAAGATCTTCGATGGGACTACCTGTGTTGTTCAACATGTCAAGGCTTATGTTAGGTGTATGCTACAATGGGAAAACCATGATGATGTGTTGTGCAAATACTTTGCATCTAGTTTGACTGGCGAGGCGTTAAAATTGTTTGAAGGCTTGCCTAGAAATACAATAACTTCTTTCGACCATTTTCAAGATACATTTTTGGGAGCATATATAAGCAAAAATTCTTCGCGGCCCGGCATTGAAGATGTATTTGGGTTAAAACATAGGATTGGCGAGAGTCTAAAAAACCTAACCATAAGATGGAAGACAATGTGCAGTGAAATGGCAGGAAGAGTGGATGAGAGATACCTCATTTTATCTTTCATCAATGCAATGTTCGCAACCAATCTGATGTACATACAAATTTTCAGAATCAAGAATACCATTACAATGACTGAGCTAAGAGAACTATAAGAAGAATACATTTCTTTGGAGGAGAAACAAAATGAGATGGAATCATATCCTGTCGCAAACACCATCTCAATAGCGGCAAATGGGAATTTACTTCCTAAAATGATTAACAATATGGAGAGCACCTCGCAGCCACAACAAGAGAAAGTGGTTATTGAAAACCAGCAGAAGTTAGTAGCCATGGAAAGTCGAGATCAAGAGGAATATGAAAGGGAAAAGATTTATTACAATCGCGGTGGAAATAATAAAATTCAAAGACTTGATTAGCCGCAAGAGACTTATGGCGGACAGAGGCAAAATAATTTTAGAGGGCAAGGGAACCAGAGAATAATATGGGAAGAAATTAAGATGCCACCCCTGAATGCTAGCATAGAAAAAATTGGGGAGGCTATCATTTTTATGGAAAATATACCATCACCCTGGAATATGGGAAAAGAGCCGCATCAAAATAATTGATATCAAGAATTTTGTCCTTATCATCATTTTCATGGTCACTCAATAAACGATTGCAGGAATGTAAAAAGAATAATTTTGAGGATGATTGATCAGGGAAAGTTAAATCATTTTCTAATAGGACATCCGCAATCTCAGCAGTTACCACCAGCACCAGATATTCGCAGAGTGAATACTGTAAAAGGAGAAGAAACATTTGTGATAGAGGTTGGAGCCAAGGCGAAGAATTTGTTATGTAATTCCTTCGTACATTCATACAAAACTATTGAGGATTTCCATGACAATGTTCTAAGCAAAGTCTTCGCGAGAGATGCAGATGGAAGAGATATAATGAATATTGCGAGAGTCTCGCCATTAGAGGAGTAGCAAAAGCAAACTATTTCTTTCACTGCACAAGAAGTACCAGAGCCTGGCGAGATACATGACAACCCACTGGTGGTAAGGTTAGAAATAAATCCAAAACAAATAGAAGAAGAAGATGAAGAAAATGATGATGATGAAACTGAGGATTCCTGGGCCATTAACAGAGTTCTAATAGATACTGGAAGTTCAGTTGATATCTTATTTTATCATACTTACAGAACCATGGGTAGAAAAGACGAGGATCTGATACCATCAACCTATAAGATCTATGGTTTCAGCGGGACTGCCAACAAGCCCAAAAGGAAAATTACAATGTGAATTCCATTAAATGGGTTATCTTCTAAGATTCTATTCTGCGTTGTGGATATTGAATCACCTTATAATGCCTGATTGGCCGACCTTGGCTACATGGGATATTAGGCGTGGCGTCAACCTTCCACCAATGTATTAAATTTCCTCATCCTAATGGTATTGGAGTAATAAAGGGAGACTGGGCTGATGGGAAGAAATGCTATGAAATTGATATGGAATCTTGCGGGGAAAGGGCAGAAAATAGCAGAAACTGGAAACGAAACATCAAGCAAAAAAAAAAAGAGGTGATAAGATGATGGTTGATATAATAGAGCGGCGAGAGGAGGGAATACTGCGAAATCAACATGAGTTGCAAACTGTAGATGGCGAGCATCTCGCAGATGGATAGAAAACAACAAAAGGGGAGAAGCAGAAGGTAGTAAGTAGAAAGGTAAAATGATGAAATTTAAGAAGTTTATGAATGATTTGTTGAAGAAAATATTTCAAAAAGATATTTTGTTTGAATGAAAGAATTGAAATTAAAAAATTATACAAGAGTTGAAATGCAAATAAAGAGAAGATCAAAGAAAAGAAATTTCATCAGAATTGCAATATTCGCAAGAAACGCAAATAAAATTTCGCAGAGACATAAGAATGGGACGAACCTATATGGCGTACACCCTAGTTCGCGGATACAATTTCGCAATAGGCAAATGTAAGACCTAAAGTGCGTCATGTAAGGGGGTATCTCTTTGCGTGACTCAGGGATCAGGTTATACCGCTGATGGAACCTGAGTCATGAAGATGTTGGGGTTAGAGAAAACCTATCCGGGGGAGGTACTTTGGATTTCCAACTATATAAATTTATACCATGGTTGGACGATCGAGGGTCTCTTCTAAGGAGTGCAGAGTATGACTAAGGCGCCGAGGTACACAGTTGAGCCAAGGGTGCCCGGGGCGTACTAAACTACCCTAGCCATTCTTGGCAAGTCTTGGCTATGATGCACTCGGCGCAAAGAAAACCCCACTTAGGGTGCAATCTTGTAACTATAAGCCATATAGGAATAAAGGACAAGAGGCTGCGAAAACAGCTGGTTGTTATTAATACTGGATGGGAGGAGCTAGTCTTGTATGTCCGATGTGCCCTCCTTGAATGGGAAACCATGGGAAGATAAGGGCGGCACCCTCCATTAGGGAGATGATAAGTGTCTTAAGACGGCAATGTCATGGGGCTTTATGATCGAAAGAACGGCCTGTCATATTATCGCGTGACGAAATTTATACAGAGGCAACAAGCCATGCGAAAAGGTTAAGATGAGATCAATGGGTTTTTACATGAAAGTGTAAATACGTCCCGCGATTTCATCGCAAGACGGCAATGTCATGAGGCTTTGATCTCGCAAGGGAACTTAGGCTTGTCATATTGTCGCAGAGAAATTGACAAAATAATTATAAGGCAAGATCAATGGGGTTATTACATGCAAATGTAACGACGTCCTGCGATTTTGTCGTAGATACAAAATGTGGAAAAATAAGACCTTTAACTAGGAAGGCATAATAAGACCACAAGAAATCAAAGTTGAATGACTGCGATATTGGCGCAGAGATAATGAGACTTGCGATATTATCGCAAAAATAGAGGCAAGTATTTAAATATATTTTATTCATAACTAATATCTAAGTTCTACTTAATTTTTTCATATTGTAGATGAATAACAAGAGGCAAGTATGAGAATGAACAGAATGACAAAATTGTTATTCATTATCGTATGGGAATGAACATAATGACAAAATTGTTATTCATCATCATATGATAAATTTATGTAGAACATTATTATATGATGCATCTACACAGATAGTTATAGATTAATAATCGTATTGGTTAACTATATTGCAGAAAAGAATTGTTTTCTAATTTATACAGATAAAAGAAAAAGAGATTTATACATCAAGGAACCTTGCAGTAATATCACAAGAAGAAGGAGATGAATGTACAAATATTACAAGAAGATTAAAAATAGGAAACAAAACTAGTTAGATCCATCATCATCCTCGCCAGATTTTTCTTCTTTATCTTCGCCAGATTATTCAGCCTCACTATCAGAGATAACAAGGTTTCGAGTATTTGTTGGAACTTCCTCAGAGAGGCAAGGATACAAAGAGTAAGGAATGTTATGATCATCACAAACACCCTTGATGGATTCATTGCGAACACCAACAAGGATATTACTAAAATTCGAAGTAGTGATCTTTAATTGTTCCTTCAATCTTGAATATTTTTCATTGCGAGCAGCAAGAGTCTTTCCGAGTTGATTCTTATCAGCTTCAAGTTCTCCAATTCTTTCAGTATATCTCTTCTCAGCTCCTGCGAGTATATAACAACAAATTGAAAATTTTGCAAAGATAAGAATATTAATAACTAACAAGAAATTAATAATGAAAAACAATTAGCAACCTTCTCTTTCAGAAATCATATCTTTAATTAAGGCCGCTTGTTCAACATGAAGTCTAACATCTACACCTAAGTTAGCTCTGGCGTTGTCAAGAATCTTTGCATCCCAAGAAAATTCATCATTATCATTAATAAGAAGACGGGAACGTATTTGGATTTCTCTTTCAATAAGAATCTCTTTATCGCAGATAAGTCTATCTCTTTCAATTTGAACTTCAAGAAGGGTTTTATGAAAATCCGCTAAAGTTTGAGCTCCTTGTCTAGATATACGGTCTTTATCGTCTGAGAGATCACTGTTCTTGGCCCTTAACATTCTAATTGCTTCCTTAGAATTGTGGTAAAAGCGTTTGAATTTGTTAGCCATGTTTAAACAAGATCTATGGTCAGTTTCTAAGAGGCGTAGCTTATAATTGAGTTCATCTATGGAAAGATAATTGATTCTATCATTATAGGGATTATTCAAAGAATTATTGAGAAGATCTAAAATAGTATCATCGTCTGTTGGATTTGGAAAAGAACGAAGGAATACAGATTCGTTAGAAACTCCGTAAACATCTGCGAAGAAGAAAAATAAGAAAAAATGCAAAGGGATACAAGATTAAAAAAAAAAGAGAGATTTATTACCAAAAAGTTGATTGTTCGCAGCTTAGAGGCTTGCGACCTTATTTTGCGAGAAGGAAAGTTCAGTTTCCAACTGCTTGATCTTTTCTTGAAAGTCAATAGACCCAGATTCCAATTTCCCGCGAAGACTAGCGGACTCAGATTCCAACTCCACATTCTTTTTACGAAGAACGATATTCTTCTTGTGAAAAGATGCACATCTCCTCTCCAAGTCTGAGGCAACAACAAAAGAATCTCTTCTAGTCTGCGAGGGAACAATGTAAATTAAGGCTTGGCGAGGAAATGAATACATAAATATAGTAAAGAAATGAGAACGTACCAGAATACCAAGAAAATTTAAGAGACTGAGAGATATTGATCTAGAGATTCCTTGGAGGGAATCATTATCAACCAATATGGGAGCATTGCAGATCTTGGAAAGAGCCTGAGATACCCCATTAAGAACTTCATTTCCTTAATCATTTGCAATAACATGAGTAATATCGCCAAAAATGTTAGATAGTTGGGCCATGGAAGAATCATATTGAGAAGACTCCATTGCAGAAGGGATATCAGCATCAAAATCATCATTGTTGTCATTATCAGAATCATCACTTGAATTTTCTGGATTAGGTTGAGGAGTTGAAGAAGAAAAGAATTGGGTTTTTCTTTTATTTAAGGGAGAAGCATCAGATTTCTCTCTGTGAGGAGCAGTAGACTTCTCTTTGAGAGGGGCAGTAGATTTCCCCTTGCGACCAACTGTGGATTTCTCTTTAGTTCTCGCAGGTTTCACAAGCTCTCTTTCTTCAATTTCCTGCGAACACAGATAAAGATAAGAAATAGAGACAACAATATATTGTAAAGAGTTATAAATAAATATTTCTTACTTCATCTGTGAGAGATTTGAGAGCTAAGTAAGTAGCAGGTTTCCCTAGCCTATCGTAGCTGGCTTTCAACCTTTCAATCTGATAAAAAGGGAATAGTCAGCGAGAATCTAAAGGCATGAAGAAAATAATAATGGTAATTTATTATGCAAAAAATTAAGAAAACATACTTCTTTATTTCTCTCGGGTCAGTTGAACACCCACGGCTAGTATTCTGTGAGATTCGCATGTAAAGCATGGGTACCAGAGATATATGGACCCTCTAAACATAGTCGAAAAATGAACCATTTGTCATTATAGGAATAGTGAGGGCCTTGATTATTACCCGTATGCCAGTCGATATCTAACATAAGAGCTTCATCTTCAGCGATGTTATCTTTATTTTGTAAACGGACACCCCAGCAAGTGCTATCCTTTTTACAAGGGATTATATCGGAATTTTCGAAGAAGTTCTCCACAGTATACTTCGCGGAAACAATTGGAACATCTTTAAATTTAGGATTCTTTGCAGAATCAGGGTAGCGAGATTTTTTACCAGCACCGCGAGTAGCATACTCAAGTATTAAGCGAATATAATCCCCACTTAATTGATATACTGCTCGCAAGAACTTCTCGTGAGAGAGTATCACATAGAATAAAGGAAGTTCAGGGTCGTAGAGAGGAATGGGAAGACCAGCCTCAAGTTGGCCTAGCGAGACTATGATCTTCTCACGATTACATGGAAAATCAGAAAATAATGGAACAAAAAGTTCAGATTTAGGGTTTTGATTAGGAATGGTGGATAAAGTAAAACTTTTGTCTTGAAATTCTTTTTGGATCTTCTCGAAAGCGATCATATATTTGTGACCAGATGCAACCATTTTAGTATGGAAATGAGGAGCTGAAAGAGTAAAAATCGAAAGAAAAATTATAACAGTAGCAGATCCGAAATTTACGGAAGAATAGTAAAATTGCAGAGAAGAGAAAGAAGAAAGTAAAAAGAGAGAAAGAAAAGAATGAAAGAAGTATTTATAGAAGAAGAAAATTCTCGAGAAGATGAATGTATTTAATGCGAGGAGAAGACGTCAACGGCTGGAATACAGTGGTTGAAAGGGACGTGTTAGAAGTTGAATGGAAGAAAAGACACGTGTAATAAATCTTGCAATAGATGCAGAAATGTGTCAGAACAGTAAAAAGTGAAGAGATGAACAGTTGCGGCATTTTGATTCTCATGATCTTTCCTCCCTCGCAGAAAAGACATGATAAGAGGCAAGATGTAGGATCAGAATATCGCCACTACAACACTTTCGCGAGACTTACAGAGACATTTCTGCGAGTTCTTCAACAACACTTTGCGAGTGTCACAAGATAATTTAAAGAATGACGTAATAGATAACGAATGAAGAAAAACGAGAAGAGCATGATTGCCCTGCGTTGGGAATGACGCTTGCGAGAATGGACATTATAACTATTGCGATAATATCGCGGGTCAGATCCAAAATTAAAGGACAACTTAGCTGTCATCCACTATGTAACTATCCTATATAAAGAGACCCAGTAGATTCAGAGAAGGATAATGTATTTTTTAGTGTTGAGAAAGTCTTGAGGAGAGAGAAAATTCAAGAGAGTGGTTGTATTCTTGATTTCTACCTTTTCTTGTAAACATTTCTGAGAATCAAATGAGAAAGTGTTGTTTTTAATCTTCAAATATGTCTTAAATACAGTAAATTCTTATCAAGGGTGTAGTGTAGGATTTCCTGCAACTACAGTACTAATATATCAAATGAGCACTTTCAAATTACCTACACATCTCATCAACAAGTTAACCACCATTCAAAGAAGATTTTTTTGGGGACATAATTAAAATAGGGCCTCTGATCCAATAGCTTGGCACAAAGTTTGTATACCTAAAGAATTAGGTGGTTTAGCTTTTAGAGATCTTGAGAAGCTAAATTTGGCTCTTCTTACAAAACTGGCATGGAGATTATGTAATGAAGATGATGCTCTCTGGACTAATATCATGGGGAGCAAATACTTTAAAAATGGAGATATTCTACACCAAAATTTGAAGGCTGGCAATGGCTCATACACTTGGAATGGGATTTTCAAAGGCATTCAGGGGGTAAATCAAAACTACTTCATGGAAGTTAATAATGGTAAGAAAACCAAAATTTAGTTAGATAGATGGATTCTAGGTATGAGTACTCCTCCTGTTCCAATCAATGATCTTTTCAGATTTTATCAGAATGTTGAAGAGCTTATACTTTCTGAAACTAACATATGGAATGCAGATTTGCTCTATAAACTTTTTGATATCAATACTTCTCATAAAATTATGAGTATTTTTCTTGATACTTCAAAAGAAGATACAATGGTTTGGATGCCGTCTAGAGATGGTAAGTTTTTTGTGAAAAGCACTTACAAACTACTTACTATGACTACTTCATCTACTCAAGTTAATGGTAGAGATATTCAAAACAAGGTCTGGAAATCACCGTGGAAAACTAGTACTGCTCATAGAATTAAATTGTTTGCCTGGAAATGTATCAGAAAACTGCATAATATTAGATATAAGTTGTCCATATATAATAAGCACATTGCTCCTCATTGTGCTATCTGTGGAAGAAGTGAAGAAACCATGGAACATTTAATCTTTGAATGTGATCATGCCAAGAAAATCTGGAGTCTTTAAAATGTGGATATTGAAACAGTTCACAGTAATCATTATAGTGTATCAGAATGGGTAGAAAGTTGGTTCCTAAACGATAGACTATATAAGGATAAAACAAAGCTCTATACTTTGATAGTAACCACTTGGGTTATTTGGAAGGATAGGTGTGATTCTTTTTTTCAGGGAGTCTCTCTTAACCCTGTTAGCTCCATGCATAAAATAATTTATCATCTGAATTCTCACCTACATGAATCTTTAAGAAACAACATTATTCTGAATGTTGGTTTAATTTCTCAATGGAAACCACCATTACATGATATTTTTAAGTTTAATGTTGATGCCTCATTCTGTCATATTACTAAAACACTTGGAACTGGTGTTGTGTTGCGCACAGGTGCAAGAAGCTGTGAAGGAATCAAAGGAAGCTTCTCAAATGGAGTTTTGAGTCCAGAAGATGGGGAGTGCATGACCATACGTGAAGCTTTAACATGGGCAAAGGATAAACAAATGTTCAAGATTCATATAGAAGTTGATGCACAACTAGTTATTCAGTCCATTAAAGATGATATTCTTCTCATATGGTGGGAGAATAGAAACATCTTAAGACAAATAAAACAATTGAGTTTAAGTTTTCAGCATTGTGCTTTTTCTTATGTTAGCAGGAGAGATAATCAGGTTGCAGATGCAGTGGCTAAATCTGTTAGAAGCACTGCTATAAACATCAATCTCTCTAATAAATTTGCATCCTGATTTGTGTAGTCTCCTGGCAAGAGACAACCAACTTCAATTCAGTTAATACAATCATTTACTTTATAAAAAAATATAAGAATGATTTTTTTGGCACTACTCAAAAATAGAGGGGGACTATTCTTCATTGTTTAGGTGGATAATTGAAGTAATTTTGAGTCACCCCTTGTCTAATTTTTTTTTTTAATACTTAAAAACTTGCAAACACCTTATTCTTGGCAGCCAGAAGTTGTGATCGTGCCAAATTGGCAAATACCCGTCATCCAATTACTACAGACTGGCGGATTAACCTTCATAAACAACTTGACACATCAATCTTACTTTATTATCTTTTCGACAGATCCTGGTCCGGCCCTGACAGTGCGTAAAGATTCCCTTAACAACACTTGGTTCGGCCCTGACACTGTGTAAAGATTCTCTTAGCAACACCTCCAATTGTTGTAAAACAATGATAATTTAACACGCGTCGGGTTTCCATATTATTCCATTATATGGTATTATTGTACGTGCATATAAATAATAAGGGATAAGATTATTTTTTTGTTTGGATATAAATAAGTGATAAGATGAACACAACTTTGGTATGCTTTTCAAACCTGGCCTAAAGCCACTCCAGTCACTCTGCATGTACTAATTAACAACACCAAGAAATGGATCATCAAATCCCACGGCGGAATATGGGTGGTTTCCGGCTTTCCTTAGTCATGTGGGTCTTTTCTATCTTTTCTATTGTGGGTGTTACAATGATACTCAATTTTGCCGTCGTAAGTGAAGCGAAATGTGACTTCAAAGCGATATTCAATTTTGGTGACTCGAATTCGGACACAGGTGGGTTTTGGGCTGCATTCCCGTCTCAGTCTGGTCCTTTTGGAATGACTTACTTCAAGAAGCCGTCCGGCCGTGCTTCTGATGGAAGACTAATTATCGACTTCTTAGGTAAAGTTAAAAGTTTTCTTCATAGCATTATAATTGATTTTTTATTTTTATTTTTTGGTACAGTAAATGATCCTGCTAGTTATACCATGCTATCTCCAGAAGAAAAGGAGCTTCTAAAAAGACTAAAATCTTACGAACCATCTTTTACACTATCTATAGAAGTTCAGAAGTAATGAGATTAATTACCAGATAAATTTGAATGAACATTACCTACCATTTAATCGAATCCAAGAATAAGTGACAAAGAAAAAAATAACACTTGGTTGCAGGAAGAAAAACTTACTTTGGGTTTTTTCTTATTAAAGTTGATACCGTCTTGCAGGCCCAGGTAAAGGCAAATACTATCTTGCTTGCAAATCACTAAATGCCTTAGTTTTCAACTATCTAGGAACAAACACACATCCAATTCGCCAAGTTTCAACTCCTTATTTTCTTGAAACTGTGCCAGAAAATGTGCAGCTTCATTTCTTGGATGAGGTCAAAAACCTAATCATGTTCTTTTTGCTCGTCTGTGCGCATTCGCTGTATTAACCTTGGAATTTTGTTGGTGAGAAAAAATGGTGAGAGTCGTGAGAATCACTTCCCATTAGGATTAACCTTGGACCTAGCCACTATTGGTCTATGACAACTATCTCGTATAAAAGCGCCTAGAACTTCCACCATCAGTAGAAGTTTCAAAAATACTTTTTGCATCTTTTACGTTGTATGTAACATCAGCATCGTCTTCCATTCCCATATAATACTTTTTCATACCTATATTGCCGATACTAATTAGCAGTCAAAAATCATCCTATAGAATGACTTCCTTTGGTCGTCTGATTATAGTTTCATTTGCCTCTTTTATAAGTCTAGTTAGTTATTCCCTCCGTTCTTTTTTAATAGGCTGGTTTTGTTTTTTGAGAAAATTAAAAAAATTAAGAGAACTAATCATTGAAAGTGGTCCCCATGACACTTGTCAATAAAATAAGTGAAATGAAATGGTCTCCATGACACTTGTCAGCAAAAGAAGTAAAGTGAAATGGTTCACGTGACACTTGTCATCAAAAGAAGTTAAAAGAAAAGTGGTCCATAAAATTAAAGTAACATTTGACTTTCCCAATTAGGAAACCATCCTAGTTTTTTGAAATATTTATTTATAGAAACCAGCCTATTAAAAAGGAACGGAGGGAGTACTAACTAAAATAGTGAACACATGTGAAACATGCATGATTAATGGTGAGTATAAAGTTAATTCTGAAGATAGCGATGGACAAATTTGGGTTCCAACAAAATCTCGTTGGTTGGGTGTTGTATTGAGCAGAAAAGTGTTCAGTGACTTCAAAATTAAGGCGTAATAAAAGAAAAGGGGGTTTTGTCCATCATGCAAAAAAAAAACTTTTATCGATTTAATTGATTGGTCATATTTTTTCCAAAACTGGTTTGATAATCAAAGAATTGGGGTCACTAATTATATTTAAACTCCATAAAATCGAGTGAATATGATCAATTTCACCTTCAATTGCTTCAAATTAAAACAAAAAATTGAAAGTTATGGTGAAATAAAAACCGTGTTATAAAACAAAATCATTTGCAACAGATATATACGCCTCTAATTTATTTACTGTCGCAAAATAAAACATATTAGATAAAATTAAATCTGAACGATTTCTTAACGAAATTTTCGGTTGCCACCCACTACTGTGCAGTCATCTAGTTCAAACTATAAGTTTGTAACAGTTAAATAAACTGAGTGGTTGAGAACTCTATTCCAAAAGATGGATAATAATTCATTTCTTTGAATGAAGAAAATATAATCACTAAACCAAAGTAAATATAATCACTAAAATTAAAAGTAAATAATTCATTTATCTGAACGTAGAAAATATAATCACTAAATTAAAGTAAATAGAACTACGAGAAACTAAAAACTAAAGGGAAAGAATACGAAATTGAATGAGAAAATTTGAGCATGGGAAGACTAACAAAGCAATGTAAGGAAACTACAACCTTCATTTCAAAAAAAAATCATGTATAAATCACACATGAAACCAGCTTATTATTTTAAAACGGAGGAAGTAATAATTTCTGTTAACATTTCGTGTTAATTCAGGAAGTAATAATTTGTGATAACATTTCATGTTAATTCTTAATCAATACATGAAATATAATCACTTTCATATTTCACGCACTCCATGTATTTCAGCTTCTCTTTACTGTTATTTGCTATGTTTCCTAAACAAAATTTTAATTGATGTGTTTCAGTTCTGATTAAATTTTGCTTAATAATTATATAGGTTTATATTTGATAGGTAGTCGTCAAAAATCAAGAGATTAAATTAGATAGAAAAATCAATAGAATTAGATGAATTTATATAGTTCATATGAGATAAAGGGTAACCATCGATTGATAATGATTTAGATAGACTAGCTTTAACTAATCGCAAACAAAATAAATAAACTCAACAAAATTAGTTATTAGGACATAAAGACAACAACATGAAAGATGAATGGATTTTGGTGGTATAGTTAGTGACGATGAATCCCTAATTTTGAATTTCGGTAGTCTGTTTATACTGAATTATACAAAACTATTGCAAATGGGTCAGCCGCCGTTAACAAGATCCAGACAGTGTTAACTCGGTCAAGACAACGTTAGCGACCAAATTTAAAAAGTCAAAAAATAGTTACTGACTATTCTTTGGTTTGTAAATGACATGAATGCATCAAGTGTATGTTTTACAACCCGGACCCTAAATAGTTAGTAAACTTACGATCCTTTTATATAATAAACTCATGTTTGATAGTAAGAGAAATATCCACCATCTAATAACGAAGGAATTAAGAAAAACCTTTCATTTGCAAAGATCCATGAAAATAATTTTAGGTTTTGGTTACTAAATGTGGGACTTGTTGGACCATAGGTTTCGGTGAGATTGTAGTCTTTTGGTTTATTTGACTGCTCAAAGTCCTTAATTCATGTTTTCTTCGGAAAGGTGAGGAGGAACTCATGTGATCACCGTAAATCGTTATCACATATTAATTTTTGTATCTTAGATTAAATCCATTACCACTCTTTTTTTTCATCATCTCTTGCACATAACATCTCATCCTCATTATTAATTATTTAATTGAACCTTTTGAATGACATATTACAAGGAGTCACTCACATTTTCTGCGTATCTCACGAAAAATCCAAATATATATATATATACATAACATGAAATATAATTAAAATTAGTCAAAACTAAAATTATGAATGAATAATCCAAACTCTAAAAATGAAACCTTTATATTTGAGTTGAATTTCATGTTTTAAACTTTACTTTTGCATTTGTGAAAAATGTATCATAGTTTACCTAAACTTTTCATAAAACATGTGTTGGACTCATCACTGCTTTTATTTGATCGTATCATAGTTAAATAATTTAGTAGTGTAAAAAATTACTTGGTCATATCGATTGAATGATTACCTTTCTTGTGCAGCCCAAGCTCTAGGATTACCATTTCTAAGTCCATACCTACAATCAATCGGATCAAACTTTACTTATGGGGCAAACTATGCAACATTGGCATCAACAGTTTTTCTTCCAGAGACTTCGCTTTTTGTGACAGGGATCAGCCCGTTTGCTTTGTCTATTCAACTCAACCAAATGAAGGATTTTAAAGAAAGGGCTTCTCAACAAAACCCATCAGGTAAATCATATTTCCATCATATAAAGCTTAGGAAAGTGATTAGTTAATTATAACATTGAAGCTTAATATGATTAATATATTTTTTGTATGTTATTTGGAACAACGAACGAACGTAGATACTCTTCCACCTTACGACATTTTTGGCCAATCGCTTTACACGTTTTATATTGGTCAAAATGACTTCACTTCAAACTTAGCAGCTATTGGAATTAACGGGGTGAAACAATATCTTCCTCAAGTTGTTGCCCAAATTGTTGATGTTGTCAAAGTAAGTTCTAAATCTTCATAAAATTAATGTCTGGATTCCAAAATTCACGCGAGTAATGCGTGCATCCCCACGTGGATACCCTACACTTGTTAGTTGCGCTAACCATTTCGGTGAATATCCCCATCAGAAGGTATGGATATCTATAGTGGGAGTACGCAGATTCTGCCATTACTTAAATTAGTTTTTTCAAGAAGATAAGTTCTGTTTATCTAAAATAAATTATTTCCAATTGCAGCATCACCTCGATCTTGCAAACATTTATTGTTATAATATTATCTAGTTTAGATTTGATTTTTCTCTAATTAAATAACATTACTTGGATCTATGTATGTATCAGGTGGTGTATGCTTTAGGAGGACGTTCAATTCTAGTGTTTAATCTTGCACCAATTGGTTGTTACCCAGCATTTCTTGTTCAACTACCTCACAATAACTCTGATCTAGATATGTACGGATGCATGATTTCATATAACAATGCAGTCATCGATTATAATGACATGTTAAGGAATGCTCTTGATCGCACACGAAAATCACTAACCGATGCACATGTCATATATGTAGACACTCACTCTGTTTATCTCGAGCTTTTCAGGCACCCGACGTATCACGGTAATTTTTCGGTTATAGAATTCTTTTATATGGATTTGATTTAAGTTAACTTATTCGGATATTACAATTTCTTTAGTTATTTTTCCGTCTATTTAGTCCATTCATACTAAACTTAATTATTCTTTATGCTTTGGATTTCCAAGGGCTACAATATGGAATAAAAGCATGTTGTGGATTCGGTGGTGGAGATTACAATTTTGACCCCAAAGTGTATTGTGGCAATAACAAAGTCACTAATGGAAGTACTATAACATCAATAGCGTGTTCAGATCCAGAAAATTATGCAAGTTGGGATGGTATTCATGCAACTGAAGCGGCAAATAAACTCATAACATGGGCCATTCTTAATGGAACTTATTTTGATCCTCCATTTCCCCTTGATAAATATTGTGAGCTTCATCCGATAGGGTAATTTGTATGATTGAATTTGATGCATATAGTGAAATAAAAGATAACATACATAATTATATGTTAGAGTTTTACATTGGAACTATTTGTTAAATAATCCTTAATATATATTTCTTGAATCTAATAGATATGCAAAAAAAAGAAAAAAAGAATGTTAGTACCCTAGAATCATAAAGAGTTTGTTTTATAATACAAACTCAAGTTTTGATCTTTTATTAAGCAGGTGACTAAAAGACCTCTTTTTATCTATTTAACTAGGGCTTAACCCGTGCGGTAACGGCACGGGCATGTATTAGACTCTTCATTCTTATACAAATACTTTTACGAAGGAAGGTGCACAATTAGACTCTTTTGTTTTCCTATTTTAATTTCTAGCCAGTTTTCCACTAATCATTTCCACCCAATGTAGTCAATCTCTGCCGAGATCTCGCCGAAAATTTCGGTTTCGGCTATCAAAGGTAGCAGAATGCTTAATTCCACCGAGCCAGAATTGGTTAAAACCGTCCGAAATTTTTGGTTAAATCACAATTATGTGTGAAAAATGTTTGAATAATGCTTGATATACATATTGTATGTATAAAATTCGAAATGAAATTTAGGTAGTTACTCAGAGATTTCACCGAGAATCTCCCCGAGATAAAGTTGTCCCAATGTCTCGGTTCCGACCAAAACGAACCGGAATTAACTACATTGCTTCCACCATATTATTGGACCTCTCCTTGAAAATTTGTTGTGTACCAAACACAACTGAGCAACTGCAACCAAATAGAAAGATTTCAAAATCGTGCTTCATGTTCATATGGCACAAAATCCCTATCAATGTGTACTTGAAAAAGTCGAACGATTGTTATGCGAATGCATAGTGTATCTTGTATGCAATTTTTGATATTACTTTCCCATCATGATAGTCGTCAGGCCAATCAATGAATGACAATTTATAATATTCAACTTTTTATTATTGAAACCAATGATGGATAATTTTGAATTTAATATTTTCGGAACAATTGTATTTACTATCTCTAAAAATAAAAATAAAACCGTTGTTATGGTAAAAAATAATTGGAAATGGTTTCTACAAATTTTCGGTGTTTTAACACAATACACCATACCTATAAACGACTGAAATGGGTCTACTCTTCAACTTTTTGATGTATATAAGTATCCCCCTACTCCCATGTGAGGTAACTTAAGTTCCCCACAACAAATTTTACTATTATGATCTTGTCATTCGAATAGCTAAGCTAGTCGCTACACAAGATGATAAAAAACCATGAGCAACTAATTAGTAAAACAATTACTTTAAAAATATTGATATTGTTAATCATTTTGGTAATCAGTTTACGATTCGATACAATCAATACAAAAGGATTTACTTAGGAGGAAAGTATTATTGCATACATGTTAAATGCGCAAGAGGTTTGCCCATATTTGCACCATGTTTCCAGGGAACTATTGGACCTCTTATTATGTGGTTTGCATCTAAAATTGCAATCAAATCCACATTCTTTGCCAGTGTACAATCCCTGTTGTCTTATTAACTGCTGGATACCTACAAAAAAAAAGGTTCTTCACCTTATCTAGGAGATAAATAACTAAAACTTCATTTTTAAAATTATTATCCGGAGAAGACTTATATTTAGCAATGCACCCAAATTTTCAACTTGCAAAACATGGAGAAAGGAAAGATGTAAACCAAATAATGATTCTCGACGAAAATATGTATATAGTTATAGTTAAGGTATCAGTCCCGTGGACTATTTCCCAATAATTTGATTTTTTTAGCATGCCGAGTCAGACACCATGTATCAACATTATCAAATCCTTACACTCGTATTGAGATACCCAAATGTACATATTCTCTACACGCAGTATTTTCATACGTATAACATTTAATATTCATGGGCATTGGAGAGCAATAAATAGAGCAGATACTGTAATACCCTGTATTTTTAGTTACTTTTTTTTGGGTCGGGTTATACCGAAATTAGTTGACCTTGTGTCTTAAGTTATTGTTTCTTGGCCTTAGCTTAGGTGGGTTGATTGAACTAGAAAGGCTAAGGTGGAAATATAGTCACCTATTTAATTTTAATATTTTAATAAAATTAAGAGAAAAATGAAAAGACTTAGCATTATTATATATATATAGTTTTTTTTTATCAAATGAAGAATAATAATATTAGAGATTAGGAAACTAAAATATAGGGAGTATGGGAAGGATATGGAGCTTGGTTTTAGAGGAGAACTCTATGGAGAATCTAAAGGAGATTGTAGCTAATAAAAGGTATAATGTGAAACCCTTTCTCTTTAGGTGTTTTACTTTGGTGTTTATTTTATATGATTTTGTATTATTATGATTCATTAATTTATTTGAAACAAATATGTACCTCTTGTTTATGATCAGGCATCTAGTATTGATATAAAATATGATTAAGCATCTCTTGTTAAAATTTGAGAATTTTTCAATGTGGATTCACCGTTGAATGTTTGTTTGAATTCGAGTGATATTTTATGAAATTCTGGACAATTTTTATTTGCTGTGATTTTGATGTTCTTAGGAAGTCTTAATGATGTTAAAACGATTTCAGGTCTTAACAAAAATTGTAGATAAATGTCTTATATTTCATTATGCTTTAGATTTGCTTAATTTCAGGTTTTTATGAATTTATCATGAATTGTTTGGTAAAGACATGTAATCTGTCCAGTTTTTAGGATGTCATTGTAAATTCATTATATTTTGATTGAGCCGTTAGTTTAATGTCAAATTTGGATATGTTATACACGATGGTGTCAGGAATATTTCATAAACGTTTGAGCTAGATCGGACAAATTTATCACCTGAAATGCATAATGTAATATGGCTGCAGTTAACTTGTTTGCATAAATGGTTGAAAGAAATTCATGTTCTTAAGCCATGGTTGCTTGTGTTGTTTGTAAAAACGATTTATAAAAGGAAATGAGTTTATGTTTTTCCGTTAGACAAAATATGCTTTCATGCTAATGGCGAGTAATGATCCCCGAGAGTTAAATGGGTAATGATCCCCATGGGAACTTGTGTTTCCCGACCATCGATGGCGGTTGTCCGTGCCGGTAAACGATAGGTGGTGTACGAACCAAGGTTTTCGTACTGCGAATGAAAAGTGTAATGATCCCCAGAGAAAATGCGTATGATCCCCATATGAACTTTTGTTCCTGACCATCGATGGAGGCTGTCCGTGCCGGTAAACGATAGGTGGTGTACGAACCAAGGTTTTCGTACCGTGAACTCATGGTTTGAGGTGACTTATAAATATGTGAATAATGTCTTCGTAATCTAAATTAAATGAGTTTTTGGAAACATAACCGGTGTTATGAACTCATTTGTGAAATTCAAATGGATGAATTTTTGTTGTGAATTGATGAGTTTAATCCTAAATGGATGATTTGATAAATGATTTGTTGATAATAATATAAATGTTGTGAACTCATCGATTGTTGGTGACAATATTAGTTTGTGAATCGTGTGTTGAAATCTCTATTGAATGATTAGTGGAAACATTATTGGTTTTATGAACTCAAGCTTTGAAATACGAATTGACATATTTGTAGGAAATATTAACAGTGTTATGAATTCGTGTATGAAATCTAATTGGATGAATTTTTTGAAAATTAGTATTGGTGCTATGAACTTATATGTTGAAATCTTATTAGATAAATTGTTGACAGCAATATTGACATTGTGAACTCATGATTGGACAAATGAATTAGTTGATTTAGTGAAAACAATATTGTGAGGTAATGTTGTTGGTTGAATATATTCGTTGAAGTTGCACTGTATTTCTTATCGTATGTTATTCCTTGATAAAATGATTATGTTTGCGCATCTTTGGAGAATTGGGAATGCATTCTATTGAGCTGTCATCTCACCCCAACTGACATCCTTGCAGATTTATCAGAGTGGCGCAGCGAAAGCTAGGAATGAGTAGCTTAGTGATTGAATTTCTTAATTGTGTTGCTTGAAATGTAATTTGAGATAATATGTTTGCTTGAAATCGTTGTTAAGATAATAAGAGGATTTATATGCTTCAGCTTATGTTATATAAAGTTTCAACTATGTTTTGTGCAAAAGTAAATTAGCAAAAATATGTATGCATAAGTCTCTTCCTGACCCGTAACGCTTCGAGTTCGGATCTCCATACGGGGTTGATCATGGTCCGGAACTCGGGGTGTTACAAGTTGGTATCAGAGCTCTAGGCTTTAGATCTTACATGGGACGTAAAAAAAAAAATCGTATGAATTGATGTGCATGATTGTTTGTTATGATTGATGGTGATTTTCTTAGTGTTTTGTATATGGATTTTTTTTTATTTGTCAGAAATCGCATGATAGCTAGTTGCGTGCTGAATTGAATTGTCATGTTCTTTTGTATTAAATATAAGCATGTTCTTAATTTCGGGACGAAATTTCTTTTAAGGGTGGTAGAATGTAATACCCTGTATTTTTAGTTACTTTTTTTTGGGTCGGGTTATACCGAAATTAATTGACCTTGTGTCTTAAGTTATTGTTTCTTGGCCTTAGCCTAGGTGGGTTGATTGAACTAGAAAGGCTAAGGTGGAAATATAGTCACCTATTTAATTTTAATATTTTATTAAAATTAAGAGAAAAATGAAAAGACTTAGCATAATTATATATATATATAGTTTTTTTTTTTATCAAATGAAGAATAATAATATTAGAGATTAGGAAACTAAAATATAGGGAGTATGGGAAGGATATGGAGCTTGGTTTTAGATGATAACTCTATGGAGAATCTAAAGGAGATTGTAGCTAATAAAATGTAGAATGTGAAACCCTTTCTCTTTAGGTGTTTTACTTTGGTGTTTATTTTATATGATATTGTATTGTTATGATTCAGTAATTTATTTGAAACAAATATGTGCATCTTGTTGATGATCAGGCATCTATTATTGATATAAAATATGATTAAGCATCTCTTGTTAAAATTTTAGAATTTTTCAATGTAGATTCACCGTTGAATGTTTGTTTGAATTTGAGTGATATTTTATGAAATCCTGGACAGTTTTTATTTGCTGTGATTTTGATGTTATTAGGAAGTCTTAATGATGTTAAAACGATTTCAGGTCTTAACAAAAGTTGTAGATAAATTTCTTATATTTCATTATGCTTTGGATTTTCTTAATTTCAGGTTTTTATGAATTTATCATGAATTGTTTGGTAAAGACATGTAATCTGTCCAGTTTTAGGATGTCATTGTAAATTCATTATATTTTGATTGAGCCGTTAGTTTAATGTGAAATTTGGATATGTTATACAAGATGGTGTCAGGAATATTCCATAAACGTTTGAGGTAGATCGGAAAAAGTTAGCACCTGAAATGCATAATGTAATATGGATGCAGTTAACTTGTTTGCATAAATGGTTGAAAGAAATTCATGTTCTTAAGCCATGGTTGCTTGTGTTGTTTGTAAAAACTATTTATAAAAGGAAATGAGTTCATGTTTTTCCATTAGATAAAATATGCTTTCATGCTAATGGCGAGTAATGATCCCCGAGAGTTAAATGGGTAATGATCCCCATGGGAACTTGTGTTTCCACACCATCGATGGCGGCTGTCCGTGCCGGTAAACGATAGGTGGTGTACGAACCAAGGTTTTCGTACTGCTAATGAAAAGGGTAATGATCCCCAGAGCAAATGGGTATGATCCCCATAGGAACTTTTGTTCCTGACCATCGATGGAGGTTGTCTATGCCGATAAACGATAGGTGGTGTACGAACCAAGGTTTTCGTACCGTGAACTCATGGTTTGAGGTGACTTATAAATATGTGAATAATGTCTTCGTAATCTAAATTAAATGATTTATTGGAAACATAATCGGTGTTATGAACTCATTTGTGAAATTCAAATGGATGAATTGTTGTTGTGAATTGATGAGTTAAATCCTAAATGGATGATTTGATAAATGATTTGTTGATAATAATATAAATGTTGTGAACTCATCGATTGTTGGTGACAATATTAATTTGTGAATCGTGTGTTGAAATCTCTATTGAATGATTAGTGGAAACATTATTGGTTTTATGAACTCAAGCTTTGAAATATGAATTGACATATTTGTAGGAAATATTAACAGTGTTATGAATTCGTGTATAAAATCTAATTGGATGAATTGCTGAAAATTAGTATTGGTGCTATGAACTTATATGTTGAAATCTTATTAGATAAATTGTTGACAGTAATATTGACATTGTGAACTCATGATTGGACAAATGAATTAGATGATTTAGTGAAAATAATATTGTGAGGTAATGTTATTGGTTGAATATATTCGTTGAAGTTGCACTGTATTTCTTATCGTATGTTATTCCTTGATAAAATGATTATGTTTGCGCATCTTTGGAGAATTGGGAATGCATTCTATTGAGCTGTCATCTCACCCCAATTGACATCCTTGCAGATTTATCAGAGTGGCGCAGCGAAAGCTAGGAATGAGTAGCTTAGTGATTGAATTGCTTAATTGTGTTGCTTGAAATGTAATTTGAAATAATATGTTTGATTGAAATCGTTGTTAAGATAATAAGCGGATTTATATGCTTCAGTTTATGTTATATAAAGTTTCAAGTATGTTTTGTGCAAAAGTAAATTAGAAAAAAATATGTATGCATAAGTCTCTTCCCGACCCGTAATGCTTCGAGTTCGGATCTCCATACGGGTTTGACCCTGGTCCGGAACTCGGGGTGTTACAGATACGGGATAAAATATAAACAAATGCAAAAGAAGAAACAAATCATATATGAGAAAAGTGAAATGAACATAGATTCTAGATTCATTGCAGACAACCACCAGTAACATAAGCATTAATTCAGTATTCAAGGTCCTAAAAAATAAAATAAAAATTCAACCTTTAAAGGTATACCAATCACCACTTTTAGAAATGTGAAATGAAGGGGCACATTCTTTTCTCTCTCTAAACTCTTTGCGATAGAAAACTCTACACCTTAAATCGCCGCCTGCTCCGATCTGCTCTTATATGTGTGGATCGGAGCAGAAAAATCTCGATCTAGTCTTTCCTTCCTTGCTTTTCTCTTCAACTGTTTCTTTAGCCATCCTTTTATCTTATTATCGTCGGATCTTCAAAAGCTTGTAATTTGAATTTGGTTTTCAGAGATTGATATCCTGATTAACCCTATTTAATTTGGTGTTCAGTGCCATCTTTGGTTATTGATCTCGATTTAGATTTGGGATTTTTGGTTAGGGTTTTTACTGGTTCATTTTTAAGATTGTTGGTTGGTTTTGACTTACTTTCGGTAATGGATCTGCTTTCCTTTGTTTTTGGATTCAAATCAAAGTTGTTGGTTATGTGTTATTTTTTTCAAACTTTGCTTTTGATTCAAATCAAAATAGTTGTGATCCCGATTTAAATCTAGTTTATTTTTCTGTCTTATTTTCTCGTGATTTCGAATATTGGGTACCCTGTTAAGGTTTTACATATGGTTTTGATATCTGTTTCGATAAAGTTTATACAAACAATTGGTCAAATTCTTTCCAAGAAAACAAATCACAGCAACAATAACTTCTTCAAAGATATCCAATACTCCATATCAACATCACAGATGACACCAAAAACTCTGGCAATGACACCAAAGACTCCAGCAACACCAAAGATACCGTTACAGACACTATCAGAAGATGAGAACAACAGACCGATTCAGAAGAACATTCATACGTCCTCCGACCGATTCCGCCCTAAGTTAACTGATTATGATTATCTTTGTCACCTCTGTTACTTTATTTTTGAAAAAAAGATGTGATAAATGGTTGGATCTATGGATCCTTTTCTTCCTTTATCATATAGGTTACTATGATTATGTCAAAACCCTTGAGAAATGGTTGGATCCTTGGATCCTAGCATTTCTAATTTTAGTAGACTTGTTAATCGGTTTGGAAGTGTTACTTTTAGTCCAAACAATGCCATTTAAACATGTTCTGTTACTAAGGAATCGGTGTGGAATGGTTAGATTCAATCTTCAAAATTTGTTATGTTACCATGATATTTCCCTTGTTTGGTAAAATTTATGATTATCTATTTATGATCATAGATAATCATAAATTGATAAATGATTTTGACATAATCATTTTTAAAATAAATTTTTCCAAACACTTTTATTTCAAATAATTGATTATCATAGAATGATGATCTCGAAAAGGAGAAGAAAGAAAAATGATCTACGATATATTTTTAGTCCGATGTTTTTTTTGATGTCTCTGTCTTGATAGTTTAGAGAAAATAAGAAGAAAAAATTCAATTTGAATTTCTTAGAAAAAATAATTGATTATAATAAATTTTCAAAATAACTTTTTCCTGTTTATGGAAATAATGGATTTTTTCAATTATGATTAAAATAAGCAATTATTATAATGGTTATCAAACGCATATAGAATCCATTATAATCTACATAATGTATTATGGGGTGATAATTCATTAAAATAATGGTTACCAAATAGCCCTGTTAAGTGTGTTGTAAGTCCATGTTGCCTGTTTAATTTCTTTGAGTCATTTGAAGACTTCGTGATACACTTTGTAACCTTTCCGACTTTGGAGTCGTGGTATTATGAATATCAATAAATGAGGCATGCCTCTTTTTCGAAAATAAAAATAAAAAAAAGAAATGTGAAATGAACATAGATTCTAGATTCATCGCAGGCAACCACCAGTAGCATAAATATTAATTCAAGGTCCCAAACGGTAAAAAATAACGCAAGCTTTAAAGATATACCAGTCACCACTTTTAGGGTGTATGTTCATCAAATGAACCTCAAAAACAGGTTCCATACTTATTCCATTATATTCTTTTTGTTTTAGTTTTGCGAGGACGGTTAAATTTTGTATTGACCAACCGACCACCCCTACACAATAACCTTTCAGTGAAGGAATTAATAGACTATTCTGCATATTTGTTGGTCCGTCTAGTTTTGTCTTGAGTGGTAGAATCATAGTTTGTTAATACATGTATTTCATGATAAGATAGTATCAAGTCATATTTACTGCTGGAAGAGCAATTTTTAGTATGCAAGATTATTCTAAAGTGATGCAAATACTCTACGTATAGTTTATTTTCACAAATTAGGTTGATCATGAATATAAAATGCCAGTCCAGGTTTAAACTTAAGAAAACAAATTATCAAACTAACTTTTCATTTAAGTAATGTACATGTATCATGGAAGGAGGAAAGGTACCCTCCTCAGAGGATCTGATGGTGACCGCAAAGTCTAACTCACTCCACGCCCCATACATTTTCGTCTCATGATGTCACTTGTTCTTCGGTACAGTTTTGAAAACCATAATATAATTTGTATTGAATTATTTTCTTAGCCTTACTATGATTTGTTTCCTTTTAAGAAGCCTCGTCTTTCTATTGAAGGCTTGAAACACTTCATCTTTCTCCCATAGCTACTCCGACATCTTTTTTTAGATATCAAACACTAACTTGTGACAAAATATCAAAACATTATCTATTCAAGGACTTTTCAACACCCAAAAAATAGAAAGAACGATACAACATGAATAACATATTTACAACTGAAATACATCGAGATAAATAGTTGAGCATAGTAATATTTAGAATGGTTAATAGTTCACCTGTTTAGTAGAAAAATCACTTGCATTTAACTTTACCGATTCAAATCGATCAATCTACTCATTTTCTATCAACATGGGCCCAACAACGCATGGATTGAAAGAGGGTTCATAGGTAAAGATTAACAGGGAGGTAGTTAAATAAGATTTCTATAGATTTTCATAGATTTTTTATTTGAGTGACTCCCAGAGATTTTCTGAAAATATAGAGATTTTTAGTGATTCTCTGAGAGTGTTGTAGCGAGTCTTTGTGACTTGTAGAGACAAAAAATGAGATTAAAAAGAGTCTTTGTGATTTGTAGAGAAATAAAAAAGTATAGTAAAAATTCAAAACATCTACTGATTTTTCTTAGTATGCACGTTATAATGTTAATCAAGTACTACGAATACATAGTAAAATATGTGTTAATTGTTAAAATAAATATCACTGTTATTTTTTCTCTACAAATCACAAATAATGGTGCACAAGGTACGGTTCGGCTTGGTTCTTGCCGAGACCGAGTACCTGTACCTCCCTAGTCTCGGTTCTTAGTTTTTGGACCGGTACTTGTACCTATGTCCTCGGTTCCGGCACCATTCGGGACAAGTACGGTACCACGGACGATTCTGGTACCAATCGGTACTTTTTGTCAGAATTCCAACATTACACTGAACTTTTTCATTGGGGTTACAAACTCCTAAAGACCAACCCTTTAAGACACTAAACGTGTACCTCCTTATTGATAAAACCTTTTTGTTTCATATGGGATGTTTGTTAATATGAACAAATGTCATATGTAAACAGTAAAGCACTAACTAAAACTATTAACTATTTTGGGAAATTTTAGATGGCATTGCATTACAACCCAATGATCAAGTTTTACCTTGGCCATAAATTCTTGACATTATGCCAGTGGTCAAACCGTTGGAGACTATAGATATTCCTGGTAGTAATAGTAATATTCTTTACTTGAACAATAACTGCAGCTTTTAACAAATGCAAAATGCTATGGCCTAATTTCTTCTTGACTACTGCAATTATCTTTTGATTAAACCAAAAGTACCAAGGCAGGCATTTATGCTTAACAACGAAACGAGGCTAATCAATGACAATGTTAAACTGTATATCCACGTTTTTCTAAACTTAAAGTAATCTTACGGAAGAACAAAACTTCAAATATGTACTAGTTTTACCTCTGAGATCTCTCCAGGCAAACCATGTCGATAATGCCGGTGATGCCTAGCTCCAAACACTTCAGATTCATTATGAGATGGTTCCAAGTTAGATGGTGGATCCAATATGGAAGATATATGTTCAAGAGTGGCAGTTCTCCTCGAAACATAAGGACGCTGTAATTGACAACCAGTAAACAAGATTAGAATCTGCACTTCAGTTAATATTGAACGCATGTATTCATCAAGTAATACAAACAAAAAGGACTAACTGCAGAACAAGAAATCAGAGAAATGCCATAAATTCCCAATTTTATAAATGACATTTTCCTTACTCGGTACAAACATGACGGGACGGTACAGGACATGAATTGGGTCGTGTACCTGTACCCCTAGAGGCCGGTTCTCGGTTTTAGAACCGATACTGGTAACCCCTTCCTCTATTTGTTATGAAACCAGGTATGGTTCTACCAGTTCCGGCACGGTACGGTTTTTCGGCTCGGTTCCTATGCACCCTTAATGCACGCTATAATGTTAATAAAAGTACAATGAATACCTAGTAAAATATGTGTCGTTGTCAAAATAAATCTCAATGTTGTCCTATGCCTAAGTTTTTATCCTCTTTATTCCATTCATCCCACATTTAATAAAAGTACACTAGATCTTCTCATTATAAATGGCCCATTCTTTGGTCATCAACTCAAACTAAAAATGTGAAAAAAAAATTGGTCATGCTCTCAAAAACAAGTATTCTTCATATTTCCAAGTCTCCCAAAATATCACCTCTTGGGGAGAGATTTCAACCATGCCTATTTTCCAAAAAAAGTCTCTTCAATTCTCTGAAAAACACAAATCAATGACTTTCAACTCTCATTCGAATAACAAGAGTGTTGGAGTGACTCTTATGAAATCCTAAACCAATAACATGGAGTTTCAGAGAATTTAAATGACTTAAAAAAAGTCTCTAAGCAATAACAAGAGACATTCTAAGACTCTCTAAAAATCTCTATGGACTAATAGAAAATTTCGAAACACCCCAGAAGTCATTTGAAATCACATTTGACTAACCCCATGTAACATTTATGAGCAAAGATTTCTCAACAGTTATTTACAAAAAGAACGAAATCAAAATTCATGGAATGAAAGGTGGCACAAATTACTGAACTACGGACCAAAAAGAGGGTTCTTTTGATCTTTACCCAAACAAAAAATAAATAAATTTTACATTGAGTCTAAAAACACACAAAGTGCTGCTAGTCACCGAGATTTCCTATGCTTTCACATCATCACTGGAAAGGGTAGCAACCGTCTTTGTTTCCTAAGAAATAAACCACACTTGGTTTATTTAAGTAATTGATAAATGTCATACAGTAAACTAAACCAACCTTCAAGGCGCATAAGGATGACGAAGAGCAATGCACTGAGATTCCTTTAATCTATAAGTTTCTTAACTTTGATTCATTTGGGAACCTTCTAAGAGTATATCATGAATCATTTTTTGAATATCTTTCTGATAATGCACCTTTGTCCACGGTTTCTCAATAAAATTGTAGTTGCAATTTATTTCATCATAGCTTGCAAACATGTCCACCTAATCAAATCCATTTTGAGTAGGTGTTTGTGGGTGAAAACGGTTTCTGCTGATTTTGGTAATTTTGGGTGTGTGGGTGAGAAATGAGCCTAGACCCTAAACAATGCACTGCACATGAGTACTTTTAATTCGAGAGATCAATCTGTACAATCCTGGCCTAAACCAAGAAATGGTCGTTCCAGGCTCGCTTCGGTCACAAAGTGAAAGAGAAGGGTTGGTCTTAGGGAGGGAATCAAAGAGAGTGTTGCGACCAGAATTGTTGATTCTGAAGGTGTTGTTGTTTATGACTTGTATCATAAAGTAGAACTGGCTAGTAGGATGGAAAGCTACCAGGTGATTTCTGGATACTGTATTATTGCTGACCAAAAACTTATTTTTTGGTGGAAATAGTTGAAGCCTATTTATACAAGTCATATTGAAACATACCCTGGTGTCGTAGGAAGTGGAAACGATTGAGTGGTGGAAGAATATAGTAACGTGTAACTGTCAGGCATTATGCTTCTATGATAAAGGAAGTGAATTCGTGTAACCGTCAGACATTAGGTTTCCATGATGAAGGAAATTAATTCATTTACACCTTTACTTTTCACCACCACTAATTGTCCCGCTTCATGACACTTTCTTGTAACGGGCGCATCGAACGCCGCATGCTGTAAACCGCCAGACCAATTCCCTGATGAGCATCCCCCAGTTCGTGACGTGTTTGATGTCTCGGGTGTTTTCGTGGAAAACATGTAGCACTTTGATACTTGTGTCAAGTAAAAGTCAAGGGACTTACCCCCAGGAAAATAGCACGTGATGCTATTAGGCTTCATTTTGGTTGGTCGCCTAAAACTTACCACGGGTTTGTCAGTTCGGTGGCGAACTTCGATGGCTGGGATCGCGTCTCATGAAGGAGGGTAGCCATTGATTATGGATACCTTGTGTTGGCGCCTGATAATAGCGCATGGGAATTTTGGTGTTTTCCAGTGGTAATGTAGCATGGCTGGCATGGTTTATGCATGCCAGTGGCACGGTGGTGCAAGTGGCGCCTGGCGTAGCCATGGACACTAGATTTAGGCGGCTGGTCGGCTGAAACATGCCACAAGCCTGTCAGTTCGGTGCCTACATTGGATGGATGAGATTACATCTCACGAGGAAGGATGGCCATTGATTACGGCCACATCTCATTGTATAGCAAAGTGGCGTCATTGGCATTGTGGCGCCTGGCGTAGCCATGGCATAGTGGTATGCCGTTGGCATAGTCGTGGGGTTGTGGCGTGGCCACGCCTGAGGCATTGTAGCATGGCCAAAACTAGGATTTGGCTTTGTAGCCAAAATTAGGGCTTGGTGATGTGGCCAAGGCTAGGATTTGGCGTCATGGCCAAAATTAGGGCTTGGCAATGTGGCCAAGGCTAGGATTTGGCGTCGTGGCCAAAATTAGGGCTTGGCGATGTGGCCAAGGCTAGGATTTGGCGTCGTGGCCAAAATTAGGGCTTGGCGATGTGACCAAGGCTAGGATTTGGCGTCGTGGCCAAAATTAGGGCTTAGCGATGTGTCCAAGGCTAGGATTTGGCGCCATGGCCAAAATAATGGATTGACGATGTGGCCAAGGCTAGGATTTGGCGATGTGGCCAAAATTAGGGCTTGGCGATGTGGCCAATGCTAGGATTTGGCGTCATGGCCAAAATTAGGGCTTGGCGATGTGGGAAAGGCTACGATTTGGCTTCGTGGCCAAAATTAGGGCTTTGGGGCGTGGCCAGAGTTTGGGCTTGGCGGTGTGGCCAGGACTAAAGTAGCTTGTGGCATGTTACTGTGGCAGAGTGGCATGTTGGCACGTCGCTTGATATGTGTTTGTGGTGGGGAGCTTTTGGTTTTCCAGTTAGTATGGTAGCACGGCAGGGTGCGTTTAGCCTTTAATGTACAGTGACAAGTTTGGATCGACTTGATTGGTCAAGAAAATGGGCGGCCAAACATAAGGCGCGGCCACACGTCTAGTGCTTGTGGCAAGTTTAAAGTGACCTGATTGGTCGGTAGGAAAGGGAGGGCTGGACAAGCATGGGCGCGACTACACTTCTGGTATAAGTGTGGCGGCTTTAGAACAACCTGATTGGTCGATAGGAAATGGGGCCGGCAAGTATGGGCCCAACCACAACTTATGTGTGTGTAGCAAGTTTAAAGCGACCTGATTGGTCGAGGAAAATAGAGCCGGTTTGGGATGGGGCGTGGTCAATGGCAAGTGGCGCCAGCTGGCCTAAGGCATGGCCGCGCCTCCCTTTGATGCTGTGGCTCCCTATTTTCTGATTCTAAGCAGGGTTGTGCCCCTACTAATCCATGACAGATTAATTTCCTAGTTTTCCTAGGCTTACTTTCTACAAGCAAGGTCTGGTATATTGCGCAAGGCGCAAAAGTAACTAATTGAATCTTATGTGTTGACACAGAGTTCTTTAAGTTTATTTCCAGAGAGCAACATGATTTCTGATTGAATACCTTATGCAAATACCTTATCCTTGATATTTGGAAATTCATGCTACTCTGCTGCGAGTGAACACAAATTTTCATGCCATATCAACAGTAAGTGTAGGGTTCAGCCTGATAACATAGCATAGAAAGCATTCATAGAAACTTATATTAAGCGCAAGGCGCCGAAATTTACAGAACATCTGGTATGGTTGCTACATGCGCCAGTCTGGATAAATTTCATGTAAATGTATTGGGTGACTCAATAAATATGCCAGCGGAGATGCTAACTCTCGCGTCTATGTTTCCTTACAGAGTGACGTCACATTAGATGCAAGGTTTTATAATTTTAACCCTAAGCCAAAGACCACCATCAACATTAAGTCCCCTGCTTAGCATGTAACAGTGGAGTTGTTGTGGGGTAAGCATGAGATGGTGACAGACAAGAGTAAAATCAAAAGGGCAAGACGTGAAGAGATTGTCAGGAAAATTCGACTAATCTTTGGTGAAAGGCATGACGAATCCATGATCCTTGTATTGGTGGCTCTGTTCACGGAACGTATGGATATGGAGCTTGTCTTCTATCCATGGGATGATGGAAACTGGCTTCAGTCCACGGAACGGTAAAAACAACACTTGGAACTTTGGCTACAAAACAGTGAATATGGAGCTAGCTAGGTCGCGGAAAGGGAAGAGATAGTGCGGCTTTGATCATCGAAGGATGGAGTCACGGCGTTACTTGCTAGGCTATGGAGCGGGCAGAGATTGCGCTGTTTTGAGAGGTGAAAAAGGCGATCCTTTGACTAGGTCACGTAATGGCAGGAAGAACGCCTGTCTGGCATTGCGGGTCCGATCGCCTTCTTCCGTGCATGACTGAAACCTTCTTCTACTCAATCTTAAAAATACAATGTATATAAAAGGAGTTGTTCACCCTTTTATTTTCGTATTATTGGTTTTATCTTTGTAGCGGCAAGCCTCTTTCGATCAGCATCCGAGGTGAGCCAATTATTCTTTCTTTCATATAGATCATCATAGAATTGTACCCATCCTCTTCACAGGAATCGTCTCGCGTCTTTTCTCATAGTTCTCCGTTTTGTGTTCTTCATCATGTAGATTTCCGATGCAGACATGATGTAAAAAAAAATTGTAGCGCACAATGGGATGTTTCGGTGGTGATCATACCTCTGACTCTTCGGAGAATTTTTTTTAAGTCGACGAACCCAGGCTTTCTTCACATAAGGAGATATTAAACCAAATCAACCCTTTGTTATATGCGGTCGGCCAGATTATACAAGGCATGTCTCTCACCCAT
Source organism: Papaver bracteatum (assembly GCA_023529315.1). NCBI lineage: Eukaryota > Viridiplantae > Streptophyta > Magnoliopsida > Ranunculales > Papaveraceae > Papaver > Papaver bracteatum. Next base: position 481,860 of record JAJJWX010004051.1, read on the forward strand.
CTACCAATCGTGCGGGTGCGTGCCCAAGATTTCATAGCTTTGATTGATATGGAGGAGAACTGGAGACATGATGAAACATCCCAGCAAGTCGGGAAATATGAACGTGATGAAACTTCTCTAGAACCCAGTGCCAGGGCTGAAAGATTTTCCTCTCGATTGAAACGGCGAAGGACTGAATCCAAGAAATTTCTAAACGAGAGCTAGTTTAATTACCCTGTCTATAATGGTATCGTAATCCTCAATTATGAGGTGGACGAACCAGAGCATTCTCAAGAGGCTATGGTTTGGGATACTGCAACAGCTTCTGAAGTGGATGTCAAAACTGTTGTTGAGGAAATCAAAGCGACCGCTGAGGATGTTGTTGAGGCAGATGGCGAGGTGGTGGAAGCATATGTTGAAGTCATTGAAGAAGCTGTGGGGACATATACTAAAACTGCTGCCGAAACGGATTCGGGATGTGATGTTGAAGCTGCTAATAAAACGGCTTCTGGATGGAATGTTGAAGATGAAACGACTTCTGGATGGAATGTTGAAGCTGCTGCTGAAACGGCTTCTGGATGGAATGTTGAAGCTTCTACTGAGATATCTTCTGGATGGAATATTTGCTGCCGGAGAAGGTGTTGGGGCAAGTGCTTGAAAAATCTCTGGTGGAGGCGTCATTGACCAAGTTGTTTCGTCATTGACAACTGGTTTTCTCGTTTTGCGATTTCCTTTCGTAGAAAAAAAAAATTCGTAGCTTGTAGATTTTTTTTTTTTGATGCTTCAGTTTTATTTTTTATTTTTTGTACGACTAAAGCCATGTCTCACCGAGTAACATTTCTTCATTTATGCTGCTTTGATAATTTCATATCTTTGTTTGAACGAATAAAATCTCCAGGAAGAACCCTAAAACCCCTTTTGCGAAGAACCAGTTCTTTCATTCCCATAAAAATCCAGTGGAAAGAGAGCCGGAATACAATAACGCTACTAGGCATGTTATCTTCTTCTCGTTTAGCTACTTTCATAGCAACACCTCGCATGTCATTGGAAATAGTAACTCAAAACGTGGGAAAACAGTAGCAATAATTAAGGATTTGACCAACCTTTTATTGGATTTTCCCTTGCAAATTATCCGGGGTTTCTGTGGCACGCCGCCTGAGTGCGTAGAAGTGTGAGCTGCCATAAGCTGGATAAAATGTCATGAGAGAAGTAGAGAAAACCCGTCAGGTGAACGCCATGGCTAGAGATTCTTGAAGGAAAGCGTCTACGCCGCTGCTTGATGATCTTCTTTCTTGCATTATTCTTTTCTTCAGTATTCTTTGAATAAGATATTTTTTGTGGGGGTTTGATTTCTATGGTTTTCGATCGACGGACAATGACTCTGTGAGAGTTTGGGTTCACTTGGTATTTTTATTTTAAGATGGTTTAGGAAAACGTTTTTAAGGAAAGACGTTCTTTAATTTAAATTGAAAACTCTAATGATGAATGCAAGCAGTGCAATCATTTTTAGAGAAGTTATAGACATTGCAAGAAAGGGGAAATTGCTGAAGGAAATAGTGAAAGGAGAATGCTGGAGGAGAAGGTAGCACAACATTTTAGGTATTGAAGGGCTTGAGCCATCGCGAGTGAATCGTCACACCTTCCAATTTGTCGGCATTGATGAGTTTACAGTAACCACCCAAGATAACATCTTCCACCAGATATGGCTCGTCTTCCTTTTCCTTAGGCGAATCCGGTTGAGCGGATATCTTCGCTGTTATATCTCCAACTTGAAACGAGGTCGTCTTGACTACCATATCTCAAATTTGAAATGGTTTGGCCGTTGTGCAACCACTTGATTTTTGAGCTCGTCATCTTTGACTGCGGCAGTTTCCAAATTTTTGACAAAGCACTTGAAAGGCCCAGCATCCCATTCACATCTTTTAATGACACACGAATTGATAACTGGACCGAGTCCCCATGCTTGGCCGATAGAAGAAGTGTATGGGTGAAAAAAGGGTTGTTTAACCAGACTTACTTGTGTTCGGAATCTGCGGATGAACGCCGATGAACTTTCTCCAGATAATTGAGTTACATTGGTAAGTTGTTGATGCGGCAACATGTACTCTTCAAAGTTGCACGGTTTTTTGGAAATTCTTTCGGGTATCGACACCGGCCGAGGGGATACTCCCAATTTCTCTTTGTTACCGTGTACCCATGAGCGCCCCAGAATTATGTCGTAATTTGAGAGTTCTTTGATAATGTGGAATTTGCCATGTGTTAGAGCGTCTCCCACATTAATTTCAAGGTTGATGTAGCCATATGCGTCAGTTGCTTCTTCTTCCAAGTTTTTGACCATAATTGGGGAGCGGGTATCCTCCTGCTTCGAAATTCCCGCAGTTCTCAGAGTTTTGATGGTAACGATGTTGAAGTCAGAGGCCGTGTCGATCAATGTGTTTTCAAACTAGGTGCCCCTCAGATAAATCGTGGTCAGCAGTCCCTAGTTGCATTTTCCAATACCTCTTCCTGAAAAATCTTGGGATTCTGATGTGGTTTCTTCAATAGGAGAAAGTCGCTTGCCCGATACAACGTGATTAAGGGCTGTGAATAAATCTTGACACTGCGCTTTGGAGAAATAGAGAATTTTGCATACATGCGGCATCATGGATTGTACGGTTTTGTGAACAGAGTCCCCGGAGAGTATGCAACTCCTGACTGGAAGAGGATCCCTGTGAATTCCCTCATTTCCCATTTGAAGTTCCCCTGCTTCCACCTTTTCTTTGAAGATATGTTTTAATTTATTGCAGTCACTGGTCGGGTGATGGACAAACCTGTGGTAGCGGCAATACTTAGGGTTTGCCATCTGCTCTTCAGTTGATGGGTTCCTAATAAGAGGCAGTTTTATGGCATTATCTTGGATCCATGCTTCCAAGAGTTCAATTACTTCTACGATTGGGAATGGGAAATATAAGGCCTTTTCTCCGGTTTCTTGATGTTGCGCAGGAGCCTTATGTGCGGTCTTTCGCAGTGGAGTCGCCTGATATACGGGAATTCCGCCCTTGGATTGTTGTTCTGTCGTTGGATCTTTCCTTTTTCCTCTTTCACTTACCACGCTCACAGAGAGGCTAGTGTTATATTATTTATTGATGAGACGTCAATTTTCCAGAGTTTCGCATATATCTTCCGCCTTGGTTGGCCTGGTTCTTTCCAACAATGTTGGTGTTGTTGTGGCCGACCTTTTAGCAGCCTCATGAAATTCACAGAATTTCTGGAATCGCATATTCTCCAGTAAGGAACGGTAGATGAGAACCATGCTATTGATGCACGAATCCATTAATTGTTGTTCGGTCACATTTGGGTCGTGACAATCCAGCGCTTGAATTTTGAATCTTTTAACATAATCATTTGGATGTTCATTGTTTCATTAGAACATGCTTCCTAAATACGAGAAGGTAATTTGCTCAGACACAAAGAAGTACTTTTTATAGAAAGCCGTGACCATGTCACCCCAGTTGAATATGCTATTTGGTGCAATGCTGGTGTACCACGTGTATGCTCTCCCGGTAAGTGACTTTGAAAACTCTTTCAAACGAAGAACATGATTGTATTCGTGCTTTCCCTAGGATTCCAAAAATCGAGAAACATGTTCACGCGCATTACCAGTGCCATCATACAGAGAGAATTGAGGAGAAGAGTATCCTCTCGGAAGAGGAATTCTTTGTACTTCAGGATAATACAGGGGTTGATACTGATGCATGTTCGCATAATCGTTTCTGTATCGGTTTCGAAGAAGTCGTTCCAAATATTCTCATATGACAAAATTGGATGGTTGATTCTTTTCCTCTGGAGCTCCTGAACGAGTCTCTTCGTCTACAAAGGTGAGCCCTGCTGAGTTATCGACGCCAGGAGTATTGAAGGTGTTCCTCGTTCGCTTTGGTTGGCGTGATGCCTGTGGTAGCCGCTCCGTCAGTGTCTTGAGGAAAGTAAGCACTTTTTTCTAAGTCGAATCCATGTCCATCTGAGCTCTAGCGAGAACCTTTTGTCTTTCCATCAAATCAGCAATGGTAATGTGAGATCGGTTTCCCCTGGCTCCCCCAGTTTCTCGTCCTGATGGTGGAGTAGAAACGGCTCTGGTGACGGTTGGAGGTGTCTTACTTGAAGAAACATTGGGAGTGGTGGCAGCATCTCTGGTAATCGGTGGTGTAACACCTGAAAGAACATTTTTCGCGCCGCTGGTGTTGGCAGGTGGCGTATTAACGCCACTGGAAGGAGCGTTGGTACCCGAGATGATTTTAGCGCTAGTGTTTTCAGAGTTTGTTGTTGATCCAGACCTGAGTTCTACCATCTTGAAATTGGGATTGAAAAAATGAAATTGAAAATTAAAAATTGATATTGCCACCGAGAGATTAATCTCCCACTGTGGTCATCAATTGTTTGTGGGTAAAAACCGTTTCTGCTGATTTTGGTAATTTTGGGTGTGTGGGTAAGAAACGAGTTTAGACCCTAAATAATGCACTGCACGGGAGTACTTTTGATTCTAGATATCAATATGTACAATCCTGGCCTAAACCAAGAAATGGTTGTTCCAGGCTTGCTTCGGTCACAAAGTGAAGGAGAAGGGTTGGTCTTAGGGAGGGAAGCTAAGAGAGTGTTGAGACCAGAGTTGTTGATTCTGAAGGTGTTGTTATTTACGACTTGTATCAGAAAGTAGAAATGGCTAGAAGGATGGAAAGATAACAGGTGATTTCTGGATACTGTATTGTTGCTGACCAAAAACTTGTTTTTTGGTGGAAATAGGTGAATCCTATTTATATAAGTCATATTCAAATGTACCCTGGTCTTGTAGAAAGTGGAAACGATTGAGTGGTGGAAGAATATAGTAACGTCTAACTGTCAGGCATTATGCTTCCATGATGAAGGAAGTGAATTCGTGTAACCGTCACACATTAGGTTTCCATGATGAAGGAAATGAATTCATTTATACCGTTACTTTTCACCACCACTAATTGTCCCGCTTCATGATACTTTTTTGTAATGGGCACATTGCACGCCACACGTTGTAAACCGCCAAACCAATACCCTGATGAGCATCCCCCAGTTTGTGACATGTTTGATGTCTCGAATGTTTTCGTGGAATACATTTAGCACTTTGCTACTTGTGGAAAGTCAAATTCAAGGGACTTACCACATGAAAATAGCACGTGATTCTATTAGGCTTCGTTTTGGCTGGTCGCCTAAAACTTGCCACAGGTTTGTCAGTTCGGTGGCGAACTTCGATGGATGAGATCGTGTCTCATGAAGAAGGGTAGTCGTTGATTATGGATACCTTTTGTTGGCGCCTGATAATGGCGCAGGTGCGTTTTTGTGTATGCCAGTGGTAATGTAGCATGGATGGCATTGTTCGTGCATGCCAGTGGCACGGTGGTGCAAGTGGCACCTGGCATAGCCATGGCCACTAGATTTAGGCGGATGGTCGCCTGAAACTTTCCACAAGCATGTCAGTTTGGTGGCGAACTTGGATGGCTGAGATTATATCTCACGAGGAAGGATAGCCATTGATTACGGCCACATATCATTGTATAGCAAAGTGGCGTCATTGGCATTGTGGCTCCTAGCGTAGCCATGGCATAGTGGTATGCCAGTGAGTATCCGCAGGGTTGTGGCGCGGCCACACCTGAGGCGTTGTAGCATGGCCAAAACTAGGATTTGGTTTGTGGCCAAAATTAGGGCTTGGCGATGTGGCCAAGGCTAGTATTTGGCGCAGTGGCCAAAATTAGGGCTTGGCGATGTGGCCAAGGCTAGGATTTGGCGTAGTGGCCAAAATTAGGACTTGGCGATGTGGCCAACGCTAGCATTTGGCATTGTGGCCAAAATTAGAGCTTGGGGATGTGGCCAAGGCTAGGATTTGGCATCGTGGCCAAAATTAGGGCTTGGCGATGTGGCCAAGGCTAGGATTTGGCGTCATGGCCGAAATTAGGGCTTGGCGATGTGGCCAAGGCTAGGATTTGGTGTCGTGGCCGAAATTAAGGCTTGACGATGTGGCCAAGGCTAGGATTTGGCGTCGTGACCAAAATTAGGGCTTGGCGATGAGGCCAAGGCCGGGATTTGGCGTCGTGGCCAAAATTAGGGCTTGGCTATGAGGCCAAGGCCAGGATTTGGCGTCGTGGCCAAAAGTGAGAGATTTACCTAGCCACTTCAGACCCATAGAAAAAGATCAAAGAAGATTCTTTTTCCGCTTCTTTGCTTCGGATCTTCACATACTACTACTTACATTTGGGATGGAGGCTCGAGGCCGCTGATAGGTGTCTAAAACACCTTGATATTTATCTATTGTTTATGATTTCTTTGCTAAGTTTTCTTGTAAAATATGTATCTTATGTTTGCTTTTGAGTATTTAGGTACTTTGGAGTTATTTGGAACAAAAGAGGGAGAAATAGCGAAAAAGCCTCATCTCATATTCAAGTGCTCGGGGACGAATTATTTCTCATTATTCGCTTCTATCTCTTGATTCCCGTATGAAAAGTATGTGGACTTTAGTGATGCAATTTTTATCTGAAAAGCACGACTGCTTTAGTGATGAATAGAAATTGAAGAGATGAAGTGGGTTTGATAAGTAAGATACGGTTGTTGTTGGTGGAGGAACTCGAGAAAGGAAGAAAGCGTTCGTTTGGAGCGAAAAGGAGCACAAAGAACCAATTCATAGGCGAGCAAAGCTAGCTACGGTTGAGAAAGAAGGAGGCTAAGCCGGCCAAGGTTAAGGGGATGCCAATTAGGATGGACCTTATCTAGTGAGTGGGGTGGTCCCTATACATGGGGTGTAACTATCCACCCAAATTATTACAACCCTAAAATTGAGAAAAGATTGTTCTGTCAATCATTGTGTCCCTGAAACAAAAACAGAGAGAGGGAAGCACCGGCTGCTGTGATTGAGAGTTGGGTTGAAATTATTGGGGATATGTGTTGAAATCAAAGAGATTAATGGTTGAATTTCATTATCGCAAGTGAGATGAACGAGATAGTAAAAATCATAGTTAGGGTTTGAAGCCGATAATCATATGGGTTTGAACCGTTAAAAAGAGAAGAGATGGATGGATTTGGTTGTTGCTGTCGAAATTGGGTGTTGGATCTGTGAATTGAGATCCATAGAAGATGTTGAGAGATGGGTTTGTTTTGATTTAAGATACTGATGTTTGTCCGAGAAATCGAGAGAAGAAATTTGATGTTCTTGAGAGATTGAGATGTTGATGTTGATTTCTGAAGAATGTTGTCGTTGTCGATTGAACTGAGTTGGAGAAACATTGGGTATCTCTGTTGATTAAAGAATTTTATGATGGGGTTGTCTATGAAATGATGGGTGAAGTTTTAAATGGATCGGTGGTGATGATTAAGGGTTATGAAGAACACATACAAGGAATTGTTGCTGCTGTGGAGAAGAAAACCAGGGAAGTTATTGGTGCTGATGTTGAGATTGAGGTACTGCAATGAACCAGATATGACAACATAGTGGTGGTGTTGGTTGGCTTGACATGGTGTTGAACTGGATTTGTATACACAACAGTAAGGAATCGAATTAGTGAAGAGTTGATGGAGTCTCAAAAATAAAAGGATGAGATGATGTTGCTCAATTTAGTTGTGCAAATGATGTTGTAAGAGATCTAAAACAGGTGGTGGATCTGAATGAAGAGAGTACTGTGACTGAATGTTTAATTATATAAAGCTGTAGGGAATGAAGCTGGTGGTGACTTAGAGCAGGTTGTATATGGGTCTTGTGGTGTTGAGTTTTTTGGATTGAATTGAAATGTCTTATAGGGACTGAAATTTAATGAGAAGATGCATCAAAGAGTTATGTACCACAGTAATGCAAGGAAGGACTCGAGCAGCTGAATGATGTCCAAGGAAGTGCATACAGAGGGATTTGATCTCTTGTTGCAGGTGGTAATGGACTGAATTGGACTATAAGTAGAGTTACTGATGTGCAACTCAAGTAGATGGGGTTTGCTGTTGATTATGGGCTAGGGAAGGTGTAGATGTAATATGAAATGCTGCTGCAATGAAGAAAATGGGAGAGCTAGATACTGAGAACGAAAGGATGGATCTGGAGGTGATGTAGCTGTATAGCTTCGCGAGAGAGCAGTATTGCAGCTGTACTATTGCTGTTGTGATGAAGGAATTGTGGTGATATGTCTTTGTAAAAATGGCAGCTGGATGGTGGGATTTAGTCTGATTTCAAGGTGCCAGTGTAGCCGCAGCCGAGAACTGATGATGTTGCAGGTGGGCTGTTCAAGGAATGTGTAGCATGAGGTATTGGCTGTGGAAATGATGATTGAAATGAATTGCAGGTAGAGTGTATGGAGCAGCTGAGTCTTTGACAATGGTGTTAAGGCTGAAATGGAGATTAAAGAGTTGATTTAGTAGGTTTTGGAAGAGAAAGAAGCAATACAGGGCCATCTTGGCTGTGACTGAAGTGATAAAGCACAGCACAGTTTTAGCCTGTGCAATATGGCTAGCCTGGTAACTAGTTCACTCAGCCAGGTCAGCTAGCTGACTATGGCCCTGACTCAGATCTGACAACACTGAGTTGACTCGCTCACCTGGACTCAGTGATTGATTGAGTTGACTGTCCGGCGACCGGTGCCAGATTCTGGCGATAAACCCAGTTTTCCGGCGACTATATTTTGACATAGATTTTTACTGGGTTATTTTCACACATGGATTTAGTGGGATTGGTGGAATTTTTGGTGTTGGGCTTTGAAGACTAGACCTATTTTTGGAAAGCAAAGGATTATAAAAGGAGGCTTCTACAACTTTGGAGATAACGTATTCTTCTTGGAGGTTTGGAGAGAGCCGCATCTAGGGTTTGCTTTCATTTTATATTTTTATCTTCTTTACTTTATTTCAATTATTATTTGATGATGAACTCCATTATTATGAGTAGCTAAAACTCTTCTTGATTAAGGTTGATTTCAAAGCCCGAAATATGAACTTATGATTGATATGCAATAACTCGTTTTCTCGCAATTATTTTTGTTATTGTTTGATTTCTACTATGCTAATATTGTTTATGGATTATTTTTTAATGGTTTAAGTTCGAAATTGAATCGTTAGCTCTTAATTCTATTGCTAGTTTAGATTTTCTTCGACCCGTAATTGTCTAGAAATATAAACACAAGTAGAAATATATGGGTACTGATGATGGGACTTTGTTAAGTACCTATATGTAGAAATTGACACTAGTAGGTGATTCATGCTTTTGATTTCATCACTAGGAGAAACCTTATCTCACAAAACTTAGAGCACTTGTTTAAGTCACACCTAATAAGCGTACCTCTAGGAAACTTGGCAAGTAGAAATCGGTAGTCGAGCGCTTCCGTATTCGGTGAGCTTAGGAGATAATAACAGAATAGTTGAGCGTACTAATTATTCTAGGTTTGTTAGTAACGAGATAATGTGAAGAACGTAGCTATCTATCAATTTGGTTTGTATTCCGTGGTCGAGAATGAACCTTTAATCAATTACATCTCAAATTTGAATACAATTTACAATTTTCAGAATTTCTACAACACAATCATCTTTGCTAGGAATATTTGTATAACAACTTTTGCCTCATACCTCCCTTGGGACGATCCTGCTTACATTATACTACTTGCTAGTATAAAGAGATGTAGAGAAATATTATTTTTACGAGTTCGACACCTCGTCAAAATTGGCGCCGTTGCCGGGGAGGCAGTAGCGAATTTAGTTGTTATTTTTATTCTTAGTTGTTACTTTTGATTTTATTTTCAATTTCAGTTTACTTATTCAATCTCTTAGAATATGATTTTCATGTACTATTTCTTTGGTGAATGCGTGGAGAGGCCAGACCAAGTCCTATTGGTATACGTCTTCGTTCGGGCACTTTACTTAAAGATTTCATACGAGCAGTGAATACTCCACTTCCTCCTAGTTCCACACCAAGTGAATTCTCGGACTCGGGCAAAGAGGAAGATAACACAATGGGAGGTCGACCACCTGCTCCGAGAATACTCAAGGATCTCACTTCTCCAAACCTTGACCAGCAGCCTTTATGTATTCAGCTGAATGGAACCATTGAGTTGAAGCCACAATTGATCAACTTGCTGCCCAAATTCAGAGGTTTAGCGGGAGAAGATCCTAATCGTCACTTGCAACAATTTCATCATGTTGTGACTAGTATGAAGCAAGCAACTGCAGACGCCGATATGGCTATGATGACAGCTTTTCCTTTCTCCCTTATAGATGTTGCAGGAGAATGGGTCTTTTGCTTACCCGCTGGAAGTATAACCACATGGAATGGGACGAAGAAATTGTTCCTTGAGAAGTATTTTCTAGCATCAAAAGCAGTTGTGATTTGCAAATAGACTTGTGGTATTAGGCAAATATCGGGAGAGACTCTCTATGAGTATTGGGAGCGCTACAAGAAGCTTTTAGCTAGCTGTCCACACCACCAAATCAGCGATCAACTTGTGATTCAATATTTTTATGAGGGATTGCTTTACAATTAAATACATTTAATCGATGCCGCAAGTGGTGGTGCACTCACTAACAAGACCATTGTGGAAGCTATAAGTTTTTTGTAGAACATGGCTGTAAATACACAATAATTCTTCACTAGAGATGAATCAATGGCAAGGAAGGTGAATGAAGTTGGAAATTCTCCACACATGGAACAGAGGATGGGTAACATGGAGAGGATGATGTAACAAATAGCAGCTGCCGTCATACCATCATCATACACGGAAGATGTTGAGAAATCAAGTGCTATGTACCAAAATCAGCAAAGGCCGAGGTATGATCCGTACTCTAGCACATAGAATCCGGGTTGGCGTGATCATCCTAATTTCAGCTACGCCAACAAGCAAGCTGCAGAAAATCCTACTTTCAATCAACAAGGAGGATACCAATTCATGCCAAGACCACAACAACAAATTCAAGGTACAAGTGTGGATGACAAGTTTACTCTTATGATGCAAAGTATGCAAGAGATTACAAAGACAATGCAAGGGTTCAACCAATTCTAGCAGAAATCCGAGATGGCTAGGAGATATGTGCAAAACCAAGTTAGTCAATTGGCTAATGATATGAACTAACTCAAGGCACAAGGATATGGAAAACTCCCTTCGCAATCACTGAATCATAAAGATAATGCCAATGCTATTGAGCTGCGCAGTGGGAAGCAAGTAGAGAAACCGGAAACATCACCGGTGTCCCATGAACCTGATTTGGAGAAATAAGAGTGTGAAACAGCCCCCAAAAAGGCTGACCCGGTAACAAATTCTAACTCTAAAACTTGTGTTTATACTTATGTTACTCCTCCGCCTTTTCCTAGCAGGTTTGCAAAGTCGAACAAGGAGACATTGTATCAAGAGCTTTTGGAAATATTTAAGAAGATTGAAGTGAACATTCCACTCATTAAGGCGATAAGGAAGGTTCCGCGCTGGGAAAGGTTCTTGAACGAATTGTGCACTAACAAGCACAAATTGGCCGGTAATGAGTGTGGGGGAAAATGCTTCGGCATATCTCCAAAAGAAACTCCCACCTAAGTTGAAAGATCCCGGTAGTTTCACCATACCATGTACTATTGGTAAAATCAGGTTTGAACGTGCTTTGCTCGATTTAGGAGCATCCATTAATGTTATGCCTGCCTCCGTTTATGAATCCTTGAATCTTGGACCTCTTAAGAATACCGGTATTGTTATACAACTTGCTGATAGGTCTAATGCTTACCCGAAAGGAGTTATTGAAGATGTTTTGGTGCAGGTTAATCAACTTATATTTCCGGCAGATTTCTATGTTCTTGACATGATGGATAGAGATTCACCATCGACTACCCCCTTGTTGTTGGGTAGACCATTCATGAGAACCGCTAGAACAAAGATTGATGTTTTCAAGGGCGCCTTAACTATGGAATTTGATGATGAGATCATAAGTTTCAATATCTTTGAGGCTATGAGATATCCTAGTGACGTGCATTCATGTTTTTTTATTGATATTATTGATTCTCTAGCTCAACAGATGTTTGAATTAAATGGTGATGATGCTTTAGAAAACACCATAGTGGAAGGTTTAGGTTATGGAAAATACAAAGACCTTGAAAGTGAATTATCTATTTGTGATGAGCTTAAAGAGGCTGTTTTATCTCTTAACTCATTACAAGAAGTTCCACTAAAGTATAATGCATCTTATGTTTTTTTGCCGCTTGCTAATGAGAAACTTTTACCGTCGATTGTGCAGGCACCTATTCTTGAGTTGAAAACTCTTCCGGATCACCTTAAATACATATATTTAGGTGACAAGGAAGAGTTACCGGTGATCATTGCCAACAACCAAGGTGCTAGAGGAGAAACTTGTTCGAGTGCTAAGAGAGTACAAGTCTGCCATTAGGTGGACCATTGCCAATATCAAAGGAATCAGTCCTTCCACATGTATGCACCGAATACTTCTTGAGGAGGGGGCAAAACCAACAAGAGAAGCTCAACGTCGCTTGAACCCTCCAATGATGGAAGTAGTTAAGAATCAAATCCTGAAGTTGTTGGATGCCGGGATTATCTATCCCATATCCGATAGCAAATGGGTGAGCCCGATTCAAGTCGTTCCAAAGAAGTCCGAAATCACCGTGGTGAAAAATGAAGATAATGACTTGGTTCCAACTAGAATCCAGACCGGTTGGAGAGTTTGCATTGACTACCGAAAGCTCAACTCTACCACCCGAAAGGACCATTTTCCTTTACCATTCATTGATCAAATGCTTGAAAAGTTGGCTAGACACGCTTACTATTGCTTCCTTGATGGTTTTTCAGGTTATAACCAGATTGTAATATCTCCGGAAGATCAAGAAAAGACTACGTTTACTTGTCCTTTTGGCACTTTTGCGTATAGACGTATGCCATTTGGCTTGTGCAATGCTCCAACAACTTTTCAACGTTGTATGGTAAGTATATTCTCAGATTACGTGGAAAGCATCATAGAAGTGTTTATGGATGATTTTAGCGTGTATGGTGATTCTTTTGACAAGTGCTTAGATAACCTTGCACTTATTCTTAAACGATGCGTAGAAACTAATCTTGTGCTTAATTGGGAAAAGTGTCACTTTATGGTGAATCATGGGATTATGCTAGGCCATGTTGTATCCTCTAAGGGGTTAGAAGTTGACAAGGCTAAGATAGATTTAATTCGAAACTTACAATACCCCATAACTGTGAGGGAGGTTCGCTCTTTTCTTGGTCATGCAGGTTTTTATAGGAGATTCATCAAGGATTTCTCCAAGATTGCAATGCCCCTGTGTAGACTTTTGCAAAAAGATGTGGCCTTTGATTGTGACAGGGAATGCAAGGAAGCTTTTGACACCTTGAAAGAGTTGTTAACTACCGCACCAATTATCAAACCTCCCGACTGGAGCAAGCCATTTGAGTTGATATGCGATGCAAGTGATTATGCCATTGGAGCCGTGTTGGGACAGCGAGATGGTAAAGTTCCATATGCCATTTATTATGCTTCTATAACTCTAAACGGAGCACAAATCAACTACTCCACTACTGAAAGGGAGATTTTGGCCATAGTGTTTGCACTAGAGAAGTTTAGATCTTATTTAGTGGGTACAAAGGTGGTTGATTTCTCCGACCATGCTGCACTTCGATACTTGCTAACAAAGAAGGATGCTAATCCAAGGATCATAAGGTGGATACTCCTTCTTCAAGAGTTCAACATGCAAATCAAGGACACGAAGGGAAGTAATAATATTGTAGCGGATCATCTAAGCAGATTGGTTGTGTCTGAAGAAGCGATTCATTTGCATGATAGCTTCCCGGATGATCAACTATTTGCGGTTGGTGGCATAACTCCATGGTACGCTGATATTGTTAACTTTTTGGTGACGGGACAAGTACCTAGTTCCATGTTTACATTCCAAAAACACAAGCTCAAGAAGATTGCCAAGCAATATATATGGGATGAACATTATTTGTGGAAGCATTGCTCTGATCAAATAATCCGCAGGTGCGTACTCGAATCCGAGTTCCAATCAATTTTGAATTTTTGTCACTCATATGCTTGTGGTGGCCATTTCGGAGCCAAGAGGACAGCCCTCAAGGTTCTCGAAAGTGGTTTTTATTGGCCTACATTGCTTAAGGATGCATATTTATTTTGCAAGGCTTGTGATAGGTTTCAAAGGACAGGCAACCTTGGTGTTAGAAACCAAATGCCGTAAACACCAATTCTCGTTGTTGAGATTTTTGATGTTTGGGGTATCGATTTTACGGGGCCTTTTGTGAATTCCAATGGGAAATTTTATATACTTCTTGTTGTAGTTTATGTTTCTAAATGGGTGGAAGCTAAAGCCACCCCTACCAATGATTCTCATGTTGTTTGTGAGTTTGTGAAGGAACATATCTTTTCTAGGTTTGGAACACCTCAAGTGGTGATTAGTGACAGAGGTTCGCATTTAAAAAAATCCTTTCACGCTTTTCTAAAGAAGTATAATATTTGTCATAAAGTTGGCACACCGTATCATCCACAAACGAGCGGTCAAGCTGAAATTTCCAACCGGGAGATTAAGTCCATCCTAGAGAAGACGGTGAATGTTACAAGGAAGGATTGGAGTTATAGACTCAATGACGCTTTGTAGGCGTATAGGACAGCTTATAAGACACCCATTGGTATATGTATTTATTTATTGTTTATGCTTTCTTTGCTAAGTTTTCTTGTAAAATATGTATCTTATGTTTGCTTTTGAGTATTTAGGTACTTTGGAATCATTTGGAACAAAAGAGGGAGAAACATCACAAAATCCTCATCTCATATTCAAGTGCTCGGGGATGAACTATTTCTCATTATTCACTTCTATCTCTTGATTCCCGTCTGAAAAGTATGTCGACTTTAGTGATGTAATTTTTGTCTGAAAAGCACGACTGCTTTAGTGATGAATATAAATTGAAGAGATGAAGTGGGTTTGAGAAGTAAGAGACGGTTGTTGTTGGTAGAGGAATTCCATAAAGGAAGAAAGCGTTCATTTGGAGCGAAAAGGAGCACAAAGAACCAATTCACAGGCGAGCAAAGCTAGCTTCGGTTGAGCAAGAAGGAGGCTAAGTGGGCCAAGGTTAAGGGGATTCCAATCAGGATGGCCCTTATCTAGTGAGTGGGGTGGTCCCTATCCATGGGGTGTAACTATCCACCCAAATTATTACAACCCTAAAATTGAGAAAATATTGTTCTTTCAATCATTGTGTCCCTGAAACAGAAACAAAGAGAGGGAAGCACCGGCTGCTGTGACTGAGAGTTGGGTTTAAATTATTGGGGATATGTGTTGAAATCAAAGAGATTAATAGTTGAATTTCATTGTCGCAAGTGAGATGAATGAGATAGTAAAAATCAAAGTTAGGGTTTGAAGCCGATAATCATATGGGTTTGAACCGTGAAAAAGAGAAGAGATGGATGGAATTGGTTGTTTCTGTCAAAATTGGGTGTTGGATCTGTGAATTGAGATCCATAAAAGATGTTGAGAGATGGGTTTATTCTGATTGAAGATGCTGCTGTTTGTCCGAGAAATCGAGAGAAGAAATTTGATATTCTTGAGAGATTGAGTTGTTGCTGTTGATTTCCGAAGAATGTTGTTGCTGTCGATTGAACTGAGTTGGAGAAAAATTGGGTATCTCTGTTGATTAAATAATTTTATGATGGGGTTGTCTCTGAAATAATGGGTGAAGTTTTAAAGGGATCGGTGGTGATGATTAAGGGTTATGAAGAACACATACAAGGAATTGTTGCTGCTGTGGAGAAGAAAACCAGGGAAGTTAATGGTGATGCTGTTGAGATTGAGGTACTGCAATGAACCAGATATGACAACAGAGTGGTGGTGTTGGTTGGATTGACATGGTGTTGAACTGGATTTGTATACACAACAGCAAGAAATCGAATTAGTGAAGAGTTGATAGAGTCTCAAAACTAAAAGGCTGAGATGATGTTGCTCGATTGAGGTGTGCAAATGATGTTGTAAGAGAGCTAAAACAGGTGGTGGATCTGAATGAAGAGAGTACTGTGAATGAATGTTGAATTATATGAAGTTGTAGGGAATGAAGCTGGTGGTGACTTAGAGCAGGTGGTAGATGGGTCTTGTGGTGTTGAGTTTGTTGGATTGAATTGAAATGTCATATAGGGACTGAAATTGAATGAGAAGATGCATCTGAGAGTTATGTACCACAATAATGCAAGGAAGGACTCAAGCAGCTGGATGGTGGGATTTAGTCTGATTTCAAGGTGCCAGTGTAGCCGCAGCCGAGAACTGATGATGTTGCAGGTGGTCTGTTCAAGGAATGTGTAGCAGGAGGTATTGGCTGTGGCAATGAGGATTAAACTGAATTGCAGGTAGAGTGTATGGAGCAGCTGATTCTTTGACAGTGGTGTTAAGGCTGAAATGGAGATTAAAGAGTTGATTTAGTAGGTTTTGGAAGAGAAAGAAGCAATACAGGGCCATCTTGCCTGTGACTGAAGTGATGAAGCGCATCACAGTTTTAGCCTGTGCAATATGGCTAGCCTGGTAACTAGTTCACTCAGCCAGGTCTGCTAGATGACTATGGCCCTGACTCAGATATGACAACACTAAGTTGGCTCGCTCACCTGGACTCAGTGATTGACTGAGTTGACTGTCCGGCGACCGGTGCCGGATTCTGGCGAAATTTCGGCGATAAACCCAGTTTTCCGGTGACTATATTTTGACAGAGATTTTTACTGGGTTATTTTCACACATGGATTTAGTGGGCTTGGTGGACTTTTTGGTGTTGGGCTTTGAAGACTAGACCTATTTTTGGAAAGCAAAGGATTATAAAAGGAGGCTTCTACAACTTTGGAGATAACGTATTCTTCTTGGAGTTTTGGAGAGAGCCGCAGCTAGGGTTTGCTTTCATTTTATATATTCATCTTCTTTACTTTATTTCAATTATTATTTGATGATGAACTCCATTATTATGAGTAGCTAAAACTCTTCTTGATTAAGGGCGATTTCAAAGCCCGAAATATGAACTTATGATTGATATGCAATAACTCGTTTTCTCGCAATTATTTTTGTTATTGTTTGATTTCTACTATGCTAATATTGTTTATGGATTATTTGTTAATGGTTTAAGTTCGAAATTGAATCGTTAGCTCTTAATTCTATTGCTAGTTTAGATTTTCTTCGACCCGTAATTGTCAAGAAATATAAACACAAGTAGCAATATATGGGTACTGATGATGGGACTTTGTTAAGTACCTATATGTAGAAATTGACACTAGTAGGTGATTCATGCTTTTGAGTTCATCACTAGGAGCAACCTTATCTCACAAAACTTAGAGCACTTGTTTAAGTCACACCTAGTAAGCGTACCTCTATGAAACTTGGCAAGTAGAAACCGGTAGTCGAGCGCTTCCGTATCCGGTGATCTTAGGAGATAATAACGGAATAGTTGAGCATACTAATTATTCTAGGGTTGTTAGTAACGATATAATATGAAGAACGTAGCTATCTATCAATTTGGTTTGTATTCCGTGGTCGAAAATGAACCTTTAATCAATTACATCTCATATTTGAATACAATTTACAATTTTCAGAATTTCTACGACATAATCATCTTTGCTAGGAATATTTGTATAACAACTTTTGCCTCATACCTCCCTTGGGACGATCTTTTCTTACATTATACT
Source organism: Papaver bracteatum (assembly GCA_023529315.1). Lineage (NCBI taxonomy): Eukaryota > Viridiplantae > Streptophyta > Magnoliopsida > Ranunculales > Papaveraceae > Papaver > Papaver bracteatum. The sequence continues at coordinate 499,506 of JAJJWX010004051.1, forward strand.
ACTTGCTAGTGTAAGTGAAGTAGAGAAATATTATTTTTGCGATTTCGACACCTCGTCAGCCGCTAATATGTGAAGATAAAGAGAAAAACAGAAATTAAAGTTTATGTAATAATGTGTGTCATGGGATAAACCACACACAAAAAAACTTTTTCAAAAAAGAAAGAAGAATTTAAATGAAGTAATTATAATTTGATCGACCTAATTCAGACATTACAACTCATGGATAAATTGTCATCAAAGATGGAATGACTTTTATAATCAAGATGAGAATTGGAAGATATGAGAACAAATGAGTGAGCTATACCTCAAAAGAAAGTGTTTCTATTATCCATAGAGTGATCTCCCAAGTAGACGAAAATGGAAGAAACGAATTATAAGAAGAAGCATTTGAGAAAGGCGTTTCAATTCCAAATTGGTCAAAATGTTCACCAACCCCTTAAAGTTTTACGTCTTATGAAGATGGAGGATATTTGGAAGAAAAAAAATTAACTATTTGAATTTCAACCATTCCCTAGTTCATCTCATCATTAGGGAAATGCTACTATTGTTTTAAGTTCAACTCAGTTAAGGTAGTTACCTTGATTCGATCAATAGGTTCCATCCCCTTGAAATCTGATGCTATTTTTGCAACAATGGACCCAGACTTTTAGCCCTGATTATCAACACCAAACACTTACTTAAACATGAACTCGCATATATGGAGTTGGTTTCGAATATCGACGCAAGAAAACTCTGTTGGAACCATAATTATAGTGGATACATCATTAAAGGTAGATGATAACACTGTTAATAGAACTTATTGTCACTCTGTGAGGGTACGTATACAATTGGTCTTTTTAACAATATTCATAATGAAAGTCTTGTTGTAAGGAATTATCCTTCATAACTTACTTCACCTATGAAAAGTTACCTTATTTTTGCAATCATTATAAACCGATTGGACAAAGTCTTGGTGAATGGAAAACAACGTAATGGAAAAATAATAAGCAAGAGACCGCAAAAGAAATCTAATATGCAATATGTTGAAAATCCTGTGAATAAAATTTTATGAGCATCACTAATTTGCCTAGCAATTCATCGGCTACACTGATTGTTAATACCTCAACTGAGAATATCAATAAAGTGGTTGATGCTGAGAAGAAACTTGATATATTGATAATCAGCGTCAAGAGAGTCATGTAGTAGATCCTAGCTCATTGGTTCCTCGTGAATTGATGAATAACGTGTCATCTTCAATACATTTTCCTAAATGTGGTATTTTTAATGCATGAGAAAGCGTCAGCACATATATGAATTTGTTGAGAAAATAAATTAATGAGCTACTAACTAATTTACTGGGAAAATTGCAACATAAGTTGTAAATGAAAGCCCAAATATTGTTGGTAACAATAATGTTAATGTTGGTAGTCCTGGTTCTTTGAAGGGTTCCCGCTGGTCATATTTATCTGAAAATCAAGATGATATTTTTATTCACAAAAAAATAACAAACCGAGAACGTATCTCCTCTATTAATGACAAATTTATATTAAAGACTCTTATCTGGGGGCACCTCTATTAAAACCCAAATACTGTTGGTAATAATGTTGTTAATGTTGGTAGTCCTAGTTCTTTGAAGGGTACATACTAGTCATATTTATCTAAGAATCAAAATGAGATTTTTATTCAAAAAAAGTAATAAAATGAGAACATATCTCATCTAATAAAGACAAATTAATTAATACTAAAGACTCTTATGGGGTGGCACCTCTATTCATTGACAAATCAAAACTGAAAACTTTTGATTTTATTGTCAAAAAGATGGAAGAAAGAGTGAAAGGTTGGAAGAGTAAAATACTCAACCAAACAAGTAACTGATTCTTGACAAATTAGTTCTCTCAAGCCTGCATGTTTATCAAATGGGATGTTCTAAACTCCCAATAAAGATAACAAATACAATCAACTCAATCCAGATTGATTTCTAGTGGGGAAATAAGATAATTTCAAAGGATTTTATATCAGGAAAAAATTAGAAATTTCTCTTTAAACCCATAGGCATGGGAAATATTTGGTATAAAGATGCGAAAAAATGAATCAGGCAATGATGGATAAAATTGCCTAGAAAAATTCAAATCAACCCAACTCTTGGTGGGTGAAAATATTCAAAGAGAAATATTTTAAAACAAGTTTATCTTTTCCCTGAAGAAATCTAACAACTGTTCTTGGATGTGGAAGTGTGTTTTGCAGGTAATAAAGTTGATTCACAAATATATTTGCTGGGAAGTAGGAGATAGACAGTCCATAAACATGTGGGTTGACCAGTGGATACCTGATCTAGATATTTGATAGAGCATATCTCTGTTGAACCCACCAAGTGTTGGTGTGTCAAGTTTGGTTGTCATATTTTAGTGAGCCAAACCTCATTTAAGAGTCGCCTGATTTAAATGTACTAGAGTCAACTTCGTAAAGGTTATCTTGAAAGTATTAGGGTGAGACATTACAAGTATTGCGAAGACTTGAAGAAGTGAAGAAATACGGAGCTACAACCACAACATCATCCTTCCACTTGAGGTTAGTGATATTTGACTTGAACTATTTCATTCCCTAACGTATCTTTCAAGTCGTGCATATTGAAAACACAAAACTGTGAATCATGAACACTCTAGATAGACATAGTATTAAGGAATACAATATGAAGTTTCTTGTTTAACCATTAAACTTTGTATATAAGACATTAACATAATTGTATCAATGCTATTGTGATTATCTATGGGTATGAGGTGAGGATTTCATCTTAGGGAACAATGTTTTTATGTGTTCTAAGGAAATAAGTTCATGATATGTGTTGTGAACCGAAAAGGAAATCGCCATGCGTTATTGGGACTATTCTTCATTTCAAATCTTATGAATGACCAATATGTGTGATTAGTATAACTGCTCATGACTTGTTTATGTTCTTGTTAAAACTATTCACATGAGGCCCGACTTATGTATTGGTATGACTTTTATTAATGAAACCGATCTTAAGTAATCACCTGGAGTACGGTCGGGTTTGTGAGTGTCTGGCCAAATTTTGGAAAGGGGAACCGATCCTATGAAAAGGTGCAGTATATCACAAGGGGGAACCAATCCCTGTATGAGGTGCATAAAGGTTTATAGAAGAAAGGGGAACCGATCCTATGAACATGTACAACACATTTTTAGGAAAGGGGGAACCGATCCTATGGACATGTGCAGTGCATACAAGTTAGATACCAAATATATGTGGGGAACCGATCCTAGTACCTAGTCAGATGTATCTTTGGTAAGCTAGTGTGACTATGCACAGTAATCACATGGAGGTAGAACCGAAACTTGTTTTGGTAGAACCGTACACCCATGGTTTGTGATTGAGTGGTACTTGATAAATCACTTAGTTCTTGAAAGTCAGATGAACCAATTCTAAACTTGTTGGAAGTGTGGTAAATCGGTTTCAAGTGAGAAAGTATGAAAAAGGACTTGCAAGAGTAAGTTGTCGACACACTTTGAACACGCGCATTAATGTGTATTCTTTTATTGTTCAAATATATTGCTTAACAGCTAAGAAGGAAGTAAATCCCAAGATCGAATTTAAATAAGTTAAGAATCTTTTAATTAAGATTTCTAATTATATATGGAAAATAAGAATTAGTATTGTGCATTTGCTAGTTAAAGATTTTCCAAGGAGATCTCGATCATTATTTTTGGACAGTAAATTCACAGGAATTATGAAAACTGAATTTGGGTTAACATGGAAAAATATCTTGATAATATTTTCGGTTTTGGAAATTCCTTGGTGTCCAAACTTCCTTGTCTATAAATACTTTGAGTTTTCATTTCTAGCAAACTAATCCTTCATGACAGTAAACTTCCTTTGTTGTACTGTTACTGGTGAAGCCGCCTATCGGAGAGGAGAGTAATCTAATTAGGTGAAATCTCTTACGGCCTCTCAATTTAAAGTCTTCTTTGGGATTGAGAAGCTCTAGCGCGACCCATTGGTGGGAAAATAGATATTGCGGTTTATCTTTAGTTTTCATATTGATTTGATTGACTAACGGTGGTTGAACTTTGATTGCACCTAGTTTGTTTATGCTTGAGAATCTTCTCTTCTGATATAAGATTCACTCAAACTAGTTCAAGGTTTCGACATGGATCTTTAGACTGTTGTTAGATTTAAAGACGATCTTATGATAATCCATTGTTAACAGACTTCGTTCTGTGTATGATTGATCATAAGAGATTCAAGTAGTTATGTCAGGTGTTTATTGAAGATCTAAGAAGATTTGAAGACAAAGAAGAGATAAAAGATTTCTGACTTGGTTTTATAATCTTTGGTGTGCACAATACTTGTTTGGGTAACAGAGGATCCAACTATAATCGATTTATCCTTTGGGTATTTTGATAGAATAGTTGAGAAGATCGACATCAATACGTTTCCTTGGGATTAAAGGTATTGGTAGAAAAATCTTAACGATTTCCTTTTGGTGACTGAACATAAGATAGATCTTGGAACCTGGCAAAAGAGTTTATGTTAAGATAAATAGAAGAGCCTTTGAGCAACTCATATCACTTTGTTGAAGAGAGTTGATACCAAACAAATTTGTTGTTCCTTTATCGTTTGGAATATGAACCAAAGGAATTGGTCCAAGTACGTGACTTGTTTACAGGTTGGAGGCATAGGAATACAGATGGAACTAGATGAACTATAGGTTTAGTTGCTTGGTCTCAACTATACGAAGTTGGTTTATTTTGTCTAGCGGCTTTATCCTGAGAGTATTCAATTCTGGACAAGGTCCATGGGTTTTTCTGCATTTGCGGTTACTCGTTAACAAAATATTTCTGTGTCATTTACTTTATATTTCCGCAATATAATTGTTTTATTATAATTAAAATAAATTGCACAAATGTTAATTCCTATTAACTTGATACGCGAATCATATTGTGTTTGATTAAGTTCGAAGCTCTGTATCAAGTAAATATACATCGTTGTTGTATTGCCTCGATCTCGTATCCATAGACGATCATACGAAGTGTGAACCGATTAGTTATATTTTCTTGACTCAGTTCATAGACAATCACTTTCGGAGAAAGGACTTATAGGAAGGAAAAGTTTTAGCTAGAGGTATATTTGGGTACCCTCGCCTATTCAATTGGTATCAGAGTAGGCAAACACGAAAAGATCTAACAATCTGTGTTTGGTGCGATCCATCCTATAAGAATGAACTCGAATTCTCTTGAATCCACTTCAATTAACATACCGCCAAGATTTGAAGGAACAAAATATCTATGGTGGAAATATTCTATGTGATCTTTTTTTCAATCACGAGACTTTAATACTTGGCTATTAGTCGTTGATGGATATATTCTTCCAAAGATAGAAAATTCGGATACTGAGCTTAAACGCCTAGTAGATTTTTCGAATGAAGAAAAGGCACTAGCTAAGAAGAATTCAGATGGTTTGAATGTTATAATACATGCTATTAGCCGTGATCTACAACATCATTTATCAACATGTCAAACTTGGAAAGAAGCTTGGGATAATCTTCAAATCGTGTTCGAAGGAAACACATCAGAGAAGGAAGCTAGACTTTGAACTCTTATATCTGATTGGTAAAACCTTCGAATGGATGAAAATGACACTTTTGAAGAGTTTCATCTTAAACTCCCTGACATAATTAATTCCTCTTTCTCTCTTGGAAAGATTATTTCTGAAAAAGATATAGTGTGCAAAATTCTCGGATTGTTGCCTCCCAGATACGATTCTAATAAGCATGCAATTATAGAAGCTAATGATCTTTCTTCTCTCTATAGAAATCTATAGTAGGAAAAGTAAAGATTTTTGATCAAGAGAACATGTCCAAACAAAGAGACAAATTGGCCTACAAAGCCATAAAAGGGGTTTCAACCCAATATTCGGAAGTCTCCAAAGATCAGGAAGATCAAACTACTGAAGATGAAGCTGATATAAATCATTACTTGTCTCTTCTTACTCAACAATTCAAAAAACTGTTGAGACATCGAAAAAGAGAATTATCGGTTTTAAAAAGGAAAAATATTTCTTCACAAAAACGTGAAGACACCTGGGATGATGATGATGTTATTCCTTAATGTTACAAGTGCATAGGATTTGGCCATATCTCTCCAGATTTTCCAACCAAACACACTCAGTGGGAAAAAAATACATATACAGCCACTCTTGATTATTGTCCCGATGAGAATAATCAAGTTGATGAGATAGATCATGTTGTAACCATTGCAGAAATTTATGATTCTAAAACCCTTTCAAACATAGATACTCATGAAGAGTTCACTCCCTTGATTTTCAAAAAAATATTTCCGTGTAAAGATAAAAGAACTCACCTTTTTAAATTTGACATAGCTGAAATAATGTCATCTCTTGATCAACTCAAACAAAGTTTTTTGAATGATAAAGAGAAATTTAACAAGCGTCTGAAGAAAATCAAGGCTACTCAATGCTCTGAAAGAGTACAAGCATCTAAACTCATTTTCGATATTCGTTCTTGTCAAGATGAGATTAGAGTATCAAAAGCAGAAAATCATAAATTGAGAGAGAAACTCAATTCCTTTGAAAATTAATCACCTGGGTTGAATGATTCAAGAAACAAGAAGGTAAGAATAAAGAGATCTGAGGGATCCAATTCCAGAAAACGTCATATTTCTGGTGTTTGCTTTTTGTGAAAACAGAGAGGGTGTTATCAAAGGGAATGTCCAAATACTAAATAGAGAGAGAGACTATAAAACCAAAAATATAAGATCTAAATATAGATCGAAGATCTCCTCTCACAAGAGAAATCAGTTTCTTGATTGTCAAGATCTTACATCATAAGTCAATGATAAAATTCTTAAAGGAAGAAAACTTATCAACCAAAAGGTAAAAACCCGACTGGTTGTCATAGACTTTTACTTGTTATAGTAAGGATGTAGGTGTAAATATTTGGATAAAATATTTCTAAAAATGAACTTTCGGTTAAGAATTTAATTGCAATAATATTCTCAATATTTTTGAAGAATTTCTAGGACTTATAAGAATAAAGGTCACATATTTCTTTTCATAATGGTTTGACATAATGTCTACCTCTAGTTGCAACTCTCGCAAATCCGAAAATGTCTGGTCTATCTTGTTTCCCAACAAGAAACTTCATCTCGAGTCTAATGATGACGATTCTGATTTTTTCTAAAGAGCTTCAACAAGATGTTTCCAATGAAGAGTTCTTTTGTCTCAATGATAATCTTCTCAAGAATCTTTCACTAAAATTAGATTTAATTTTATGTGAAGTAAAGAACATGGAAAAGTATTTGCGAAAGGAAATTAAAAAAGTCAATGACAATGTTGTTAGTCTTGAATCAAGACTAGTAATCATATAAGATGATTGGAATCCGATAAAATCCTCTGATCAGGATTCGTCATTGGAAGAAACACTACAAGTTTGAAATTAGAATTTCAAAAATGAAGCTAAAATAGACATAATTTTTTTATTTCTTTCATTGATTGTATAAGTCTATTATGAACAAAAACTATTTTGAATAAAGTTATTTGATTTATAATTTTTCTTGTGATATTTTTTGATTTACATAGCATGTACTTTAATGCTTTATTTATTTGCTATGTATGTTTATGGGATGTTTGGTTTCGGTTTTATTACCTTGATATTCGATCTCATAATATGTTGAGAACCCTTATGGTTTGGGTGACTTTTTGATTTAGCAGGATTAATTTCTAGCCCATGTTGGTAGGCTTTATCAAAGGATCATGAGGGGTTCATGTAGAAACAATATGTAAAAAAGTCACAATATGTTGAATCGGTTTTGGTTTAGCATAAAAGCATATGTGTTTCTACGGTTTTCAACTTTTGTTTGCAATTGTTAAAATCGATTTTCAACCTTTCAGGTAAAGGTTGGTTTTTGTTATTCTTTTGTTTTTGGCATAAGGATGACAACATAATGGTATTTCGATATCAATTCTCCCTGGAAGAAGAAGATGCAATCATATTGGAGAAGTTGGATGCGAAATTGAGGTAACAATCTTGTTAGTTAATTGTTTTCCTGTTTTAAGCAAAGCCTATTTGTATTTGATATATATATTGCTTTTGCTTAAACGAAATTGTCGGTACAATTGATGTGTTTATTCCATTATGTATGTGTGGATGTTTGTGTGATTCAATTGTTTCCGGTTAAGTAAAACTATTGTTATCTTACTTTGTTGTGTGATATCAATCGTTTAGGCTTACGAAAGTTTGGTGCAATTAATGTGCTTTAATGTTTATGATATTTCAATTGCTTCCAGTTAAGAAAAACAATTGTTATTTTGCTTTATTGTATGGTATCAATTGTTTAGGCTTACAAAATTTCGGTGCAATAGTGGAACTTTAATGATTTATGTTGTTTCAATTACTTCCGGTTGAGGTGAATAATTATGCAAGTTGATTTATTGGTTTGTATGAATTATTTATGGCTTAACGAATGAATATATTGACAGGATGAGTTGTCTAGTCCAATTCAATTACGGATAAGCTAAGTTAATTCTGATCTTAGTTACACTTATCAAAGTGGAGGTTTCGGTTATTCAAGTCTAGCCGAATGCCTAAACTAGTTAACTAACCTAGTATTTGGATTGTTTAAAATCTAAAGGTCTAAGTTATATGGATAATTAGAACCTGATGAGAAAAATGGAGTTTAGCTTTGTGTTTGTACCATAAGTAAAAATACTACTTAATGGGCCCAATTGATACTTGAATCATCTTTTGGTTCTCATCCAAGCCCGCTAACCAGTCAACCGAGGCAGCCCACCAGTCTTCCCAGTATTACATAAATCCAACGACCGGTCAATTTTCAAAGTCGGTCAACTATCAAAGTCAATGTCCGATCAAGGTCAACGGTCAAAGTCAACAGCCGATCAATAGTTAAAGTCAACTGTCGGTCAACTTTCGAAGTCAGTCGCACCTCTAACCAATTTTTAATCTTGTAGCCAGCAGTACTTCTAACCAATTCCTAGCCAGAAAACTCTTTCGCACAGCCAACCAGTCTCCACCCATGCTGCCAGCTAGCCTCCATCCACACTGCCATCCATTATGCCTGTCAACCATCAATCCAGTCTTCCAGTATGCAGGATTTATCATGGAAGCATAAATGTGCAGAATCATGCGAATTGAATTCCAGCAGTTTCAGCCATGCGAATTGAATTCCAGTAATTTCAGCCATGCGAACTGAATTCCATCAGTTTCAGCCATGTAATACTAATTAAAGCAGTTTCATACATGCATCACTAATTACAACAGTTTCATACATGCAGAATTAATTCCAGCTGTTTCATACAGAATTGAAGAGGGGGGCATGAATGAGAAGTTAATGCAATTTATGTTTATATTGAAATTTGATATTGAACTGTATAAATGGGGAGGAGCAGAAATCAGGAAGAGGGGCCAAGAGGGGAAAATACTTATGATGTAATACAAATTATCAATGAAAAAATACTCCCCAAGGGGATTCACCCGTGGACATAGGCAACCATGCCGAACCACGTAAAAACCTGTGTCACTTTGGTTTGTTCTTCAATTCGCCTCCAACCCTAAATTCACACCAAACTATCCATTCAATCGTGTTTCGTGCCCAAAAGTAATTTAGGAAACAAACATTGGCGCCGACTAAGGGGAAAACGAGAAAAGAAATCGTGTTCTCCTTTTAAGAAAAGTTGTACAAAATGCTTCAAAATCGTTTCCGTGGAAAAGTTGTTCGGACGTTTCGTGAAAAATCACTGCTGCAGTCCAGTTGATCGTAACTGTGGAAACCCAGTTTGATCGCAATTATCGCAGTCCAGCTGATCGCAGCTGCTGTTGACCATATAATCGCGCATGCCGCAGTCCTGTTGATCGCAACTGCTGTAATCAAGATTCGTTGTTTCAGATTTGCTGAAGCTATTTCCTTCTGATACCGCTGAAAATCGCATCACTACAAAATCTGATGAAAGTGATGTCGGGACGCCCAGTCCGCGAAAAAGGTTATAGTGAAACACCATCAAAACTGTTGTTGGATATTCGATCCGCAACATGATAGGGTCAAAGATTCGTCGCAATTTCCGTCAAGGATCTTTAAGATTGTTGTGATACGAAGAAGAAAACCTCTTAAAAAAAATATAAAAATTTCCAGTTTGTATGCCTTCAACAATTACTGTTGCAGTCGAATTGATTGAAACTGGTGCAGTCCAAATTAATCGCAGTTACTACAGTACAGTTGATCGCAACTGTTGCAGTCCAGATTCGCAGTTCGAGCTTTTTGGAAACTATTACTTTCGGAAAGCACCCAATCTATACCACTACAAGGGTTGTTAAAACTATTGTCAGGACGTTCGGTCCATGGTAAAAGATGGCATTAAACATCATCAAAATTATTGTTGGATATTCGATCTCCAACATGGCTTGGTCCAGTTTTGTTTTCAATCATCGCAGATCCGGTGATCGCAATATTGCAGACCGATTAATTACAATTATCTATGATCGATCGATCGCAACTATCATGAGTCCAACATCATGATCGGAAACCACCACAGCTTATTCACTGCAAAAATGACCAAGATTGTTGTCAGGATGTTCGATCCGCAGCATATTCAAGTCCAAAGTTAAAAAAAGATTTGCTTCCCATATAATGTAGTGTCAACATGTTCGAGTTTGTGGAAGCACAACTATCATTATCGCAAGGTTATCAAGTTGTCTACATCTCAAAGTGCTTGAATACCCGACGGAAAACCTCCGGAAAATCATCTCAGAAAATTCCAGAAAGCGCCACAAAAGGTGCAGCAAAACCATGGTGAAAACTCCGTGAAAAACAGCAACGCTACCAAATAAACCGTTGCTGAAAGCTCAAGGTGATATTTGTAATGAATGGGAAGAGATAACAGTTCATAAAACTGTTGCGAAATGCTCGAACAAAAGAAAACAGTTTTCAGAGGAAAGATCATAGTTTGGCAGAAATGTCACCAAAAGTTTAAAAAAAAAAAAAACTGGCGGCCCAAGCCGACGGCTTCCTCACCCACGTCAGGGGTTCGCTCACCCACGTTTCCGCTCAGTCACCCGCCTTAGAGGTTCTGTTAACCCACTTCAACAAAGGTTTTGTACACCCACTTCCGTCAGGGCTAAGGAAAATTTTGATGCGTCGTTGGTGCATCAATATTCGATGTCCGGACACTCAGACCGTTGATGCTCTATGGTGCATCCATTTTCGATGATCTGTAATACATCAAATTTAATTCTCAGAAAAAGTTCGATGCTTCTTGTTATATCAAATTTCGATGCTCTGCGTATGCCAACCGTTGATGCTCTGTAGTACATCAAACTTCGATGCTCAAGGCTATATCAAACTTCAGCTAAATGGGACACGTCGGCAAGACACTCAACGATCCATGTCAGAAAATCCGTCCGGTCAACACGCCACGTCAGCAACTTGGCCCAGTCATCCCTGCCACGTTATCAGTCCATGTGTCCCACCACATCAGTATCTAGTACCACATCATCAGTGCCATGTTAGCACATCCCTGGATTATTGTCCATGTCATCAAAGAGGTACGGTAATGTGTATTTTATGGTGGGTCGCTGTATAGTGGGTGGGTCGATACATCAACATCCGGTGGGTTGGGTGGTGGGGTCCCGATACATCACATCCGCCACGCCACGTCAGCAAGGTGGTCAAGTCAGCGGTTTCCATATCAGCAACAAATCCACGTCAGCACTGAATGTCAGTAGCCGGTCCTCATCAGCTTGTTCCACGTCAGAAAAGTATGCCTTGTCAGCGTGCCATGTCAGCAAGGGAATGCGTGCTAAGAGAAAATCTTGCTTCGTCAATAACTTCTTCGTTTTAGGTCCGAATTAAGTGATTTTGGGCTCGTTGGAATCATCTTTAAATTTCCTAAAATATGGAGGTGAAAAATCTTAAGCATCGAGTTTCTACTCACAAAAATCACATGTGCAAGTTGTGAGTGCTGGTTCGATTCATAAACCTCAATACGCACATATTCGGTGCTAGTAAAAACTGCTGCAGTTAGTTGATCGAACTGATGTAGTCCGATTTTCCCAAAAAAATATGTTTTAATACAGTTTTCCTCACAACTGCTTCAGTCCAGTTTTACGCATAACTTCTACAGTACAGCTGATCGCAGCTGCTGAAATACATTTCCATGGCAACTGTCTTCAATCCAGTTTAGACTTAACTGGTGCATTCCAGTCCCACAGACAAATTTATTTACTAAGTAGAGAAGAGACGTTAAGGAACTATACTAGTCATCGTCGCTGGAAAACACCAACATAGCCAGTGGGCATCCTAATCACTTCATAAACGAAGTCGCAGTAACACTTTCAATACAGTACGTATACAGTTTATATATTTTCGCATCTTTTCATATATTCATGCATACTTTTGTTCAGTAAAACACCTACAATGTGGCGAGCATTTTCTCACAAGGATATGCACACATTTCAATTCTGCGCGCATTTGGAATAGTGGGATTAGCCCCCCACACGAATTCCAGGTAGCAGACATCTTCAAAATCCCATGCGCGAGCAAAATACAACAAGGCAGTGCACCCTTGTGCAAGCATTGAGCAGCATGACAATCACTATCTTCTGAGGGCGAGTTGCATATCACTTCAATGTGACTGAGTAGCACTTGGGGGCGAGATATGTAACACCTCATGGTCTAAGATAACTCTTTTGGGGTGAGATGTGTAACACTCCATACACTTGGGAGAGAGTTACATAGCACCTAATCGCAATGCGGAATTCAACTTCAGAAAATCAAAATTTCAGGTAACCCAAACTTCTTAATTCTCCAACGAGTTACAGGATTAAGAGGGGGGGGGGGAGCAAACACCCTAATATTTTGATACAATTATTACAATCAGAAGTGTTAAACTGCTATAGTTATGTTGATTGAATTATTGTACTCCAGTTCAAAAGCAACTGCTGCACTCGGTTGGATGCAACTGATGCAGTCCAGTTTTACTTACGAATTTTGTACTCAGTTGGATGCAACTGATGTAGTCTAGTTGTACTCAGTTGGATGCAACTGATGTTATCTAGTTTTATTTGTAACTGTTACACCTAGCTTTATCGAACTGTTTAAGTCCAGTTCCTCAAGAATTGCTCAGATCCAATTGATCAAAGTCTGCTGCATGATCCAGCTTTGTTTGTATTCTGCAGATCACCTGATCACAATAGCTTGTATGCGCATCCAATTGATCGTAGCTGCTGCAATGTAACTTTGCTCGTCGTTGCTTCATTCCAGCTGATCGCAACTGATGAAGTGCAGATCTGTTCGTTGCTGCTGCATTCCAACTGATCGCAACTGATGCAGTCCAGTTATGCTCGTAGTTCCTGCAGTCCAGCTGATCGCAGCTGCTGCAGTGAAGCTTTGTTCATTGTTGTTGTATTCCAGCTGATCGCAGTTGATGCAATTCAGCTATGCTCGTAGTTCCTGCAGTCCAGCTGATCGCAGCTGCTGCAGTGAAGCTCTGTTCGTTGATGTTGTATTCCAGATGATCGCAGATGATGCAGTCCAGCTATGCTCATAGATTCTGCAGATCCAGTGATCGCGGTTCTGCTTGATGCGACTTTGTTCGTTGCTGCTGCATTCCAGCTGATCGCAGTTGATGCAGTCCATCTATGCTCATAGTTCCTGCGGTCCAGCTGGTCGTAGATGTTGTATTGCAACTTTTCTCGTCACTGCTGCAATCCAACTGATCGATTCTTGCTTGATCATCTCATTCTTAATCCTGCAGATCCATTGACCCGTTAGCTGCTGCAGTGCAGTCTTGCTCGTTGCTGTTATAGTTAAGCTGATGGAAGCTGCTGCAGACCATTTTTGCTCAACGACGTTACTACCCAGTTTTGCTCATTACTGTAGAGGACAGTTTTTTGTGGCCATCGCTGTCAAATCCTACGCAACTACCGCAGTTTAGTTTTACATCAGCAGTTGTCGCTCACTAACGATACCACTCCACTCTAGCATCACGCTTCTGTTTCAGAATAGTTCAGCCTTCGATCCTGATTTTGCATACAACAATGGTTCATGCTCAACAGTTTCCCGTCGATCTCCCAGCCACAATAGCCTCACTTGGGGGCGTCTTGATTATGATTTCCGTGAACAACAAGGGAAGTTCGCCAATCACCTCAACATGAATAATCCACACTTGGGGGCGAGTTTTATCATTGACTAAGGAAAACAAAATTTTCTTAACCCCCAACAAGTTGGAGGGTTAAGAGGGGGCGATGTTTGTACCATAAGTAAAAATACCACTTAATGGGCCCAATTGATACCTGAATCATCTTTTGGTCCTCATCCAAGCCCGCTAACCAGTCAACCGAGGAAGCCCACCAGTCTGCCCAGTATTACATAAATCCAATGACCGGTCAATGATCAAGTCGGTCAACTGACAAAGTCAATATCCGTTCAAGGTCAATGGTCAAAGTCAATGGCTGATCAATAGTTAAAGTCAACCGTCGGTTAACTATCGAAGTCAGTCGCACCCCTAACCAATTTTCGGTCTTGTAGCCAGCAGTACTGCTAACCAATTCAAAGCCAGAAAACTCTTCCGCATAGCCAACCAGTCTCCACCCATGTTTCCAGCCAGCCTCCATCCACACTGCCAGCCATTATGTCTGTCAACCATCAATACAGTCTGCCAGTATGCAGGATTTATCATGGAAGCATAAATGTGCAGAATCATGCGAATTGAATTCCAGCAGTTTCAGCCATGTGAATTGAATTCCAGTAGTTTCAGCCATGCGAATTGAATTCCAGAAATTTCAGCCATGCAGTACTAATTACAGCAGTTTCAGACATGCAACACTAATTACAGTAGTTTCATACATGCAGAATTAATTCCAACTGTTTTATACAGAATTGAAGAGGGAGGCATGAATGAGCAGTTAATGCAATTTATGTTTATATTGAAATTAGATATTGAACTGTATAAATGGGGAGGAGCAAAAACCAGGAAGAGGGGCCAAGAGGGGAAAATACTTATGCTGTAATACAAATTATCAATGAAAAATTACTCCCCAAGGGGATTCACCCGTGGACGTAGGAAACCATGCCGAACCACATAAAAACCTGTGTCACTTTGGTTTGTTATTAAATTCGCCTCCAACCCTAAATTCACACCAAACTATCCATTCAATCGTGTTTCGTGCCCAAAAGTAATTTTGGGAACAAACACTTTGTTTTGGTCTTATCGAATGAAGCGGTTGTATTTATACAATCAGTTTAGCAAAGGAACTAAGTTTCTTAGTTGATTTTTGATGTTCTAAACTAGTTGGGAAAATTGCTACGGGCAATTATTTCCATGATAACATATCAAAACATAATTACTTTGTAGTTTCGGTTTTGATATTGGTTATCAAAAATGGTATGTGGAAGCCTCGTGCTTGACTCAATAGTTTGAAAGTCTATTTTGAGATTTGTAAGATCCTTTTCATGTTGTCCATTATTTTTTCGTTTCTTTGTCATTTTTGTGACAAAAAGGGGGAGAAATATATGGAGTAAACAGGTGATGCTGGTATCAATTTTATGGTTGATTGGTATCACTAGGGAAGAGTACAATGGTGCTTGAACGTTTATCTAACGAATGAGGAAAAGCACAGACTAAGGGGGATTAACATATCATATGATTGGGATAACAAAGACGTGCAGATTGAAAATATACCTATCTCATCTTTAGGGGGAGTATGAGCTTTGTTATTATAATGTCAATAATGGCATTTTAAAGATTGAATTAATGCAGGTTATGAGTTGTTGAATTCGAAAAATAAAGCGTATGTGTAATGAATTATTGTAATTTGTTTATCCATATGATTGTAAGAGTTTTGTCACTAAAATTGACAAAGGGGGAGATTGTTAGAGCATAGCTCGTTGAACCTACCAAGCGTTGGTATATCAAGTTTGGTTGTCATATTTTAGTGAGCCAAAACTCATTTAAGAGTCGCTTGATTTAAATGTACTAGAGTCAACTTCGTATAGGTTAGCTTGAAAGTATTAGGGTGAGACATTACAAGTATTGCGAAGACTTGAAGAAGTGAAGAAGAACGGAGTTACAACCATAACATCATCCTTCCACTTGAGGTTAGTGATATTTGACTTGAAATGTTTCATTCCCTAACGTATCTTTCAAGTCGTGCGTATTGAAAACATAAAACTGCGAAGCATGAACACTCTAGATAGACATAGTATTAAGGAATACAATATGAAGTTTCTTACTTAACCATTAAACTTTGTATATAAGACATCGAAATAATCATATGAATGCTATTGTGATTATGTATGGGTATGAGGTGAGGATTTCATCCTTGGGAACAATGTTTACATGTGTTCTAAGGAAGTAAGTTCATGATATGTGTTGTGAACCGAAAAGGAAATCGTCAGGCATTATTGGGGCTGTTCTTCATTGCATATATTATGAGCGACCAATATGTGTAATTAGTATAACCGCTCATGACTTTTTGTGTTCTTGGTAAAACTATTCCCATGAATCCTGACATATGTATTGGTATGACTTTTATTAGTGAAACCGATATTAAGTAATCACCTGGGGTATGATTGGGTTTTTGAGTGTCTGACTAATTATTAGGAGAAGGGGAACCAATCCTAGTAAGAGGTGCAGTGAATCACAAGGGGGACCGATCCTTGTATGAGGTGCAGCAAGGTTTATGGAAGAAAGGGGAACCGATCCTATGAACATGTGCAACACGTTTATGGGAAGGGGGAACCGATCCTATGGACATGTGCAGTGAATACAAGTTAGATACCAAATATATGTGGGGAACCGATCCTAGTACCTAGTCAGCCGTATCTTTGGTAAGCTAGGGTAACTATGCACAATACTCACATGGAAGTAAAACCGTAAACCCATGAGTTGTGATTGAGTGCTACTTGATCAATCACGTAGTTCTTGAAAGTCAGATGAACCAATTCTAAACTTGTTTGGAAGCGTGGTAAATCGGTTTCAAGTGAGCAAGTATGAAAAAGGACTTACAAGAGTAAGATTTCGACACACTTTTGACACGGTGCATTAGTGCTTATTCTATATTGTTCAAAGATATTCCTTAATGGCTAAGAAGGAAGTATATCCCAAGATCGAATTTAAATAAGTTAAGAATCTTTTTAATTAAGGGTTTTTAATTATATATGGAAAATAAGAATTAGTAATGTGCATTTGCTAATTAAAGATTTTCCAAGGAGATTTCGATCATTATTTTTGGACAGTGCATTCACAAGATTTATGAAAACTGAATTTGGTGGAGTAATGAAAAATATCTTGAGAATATTTTCGGTTTTGGAAATTCCTTGGTGTCCAAACCTCCTTGTCTATAAATACTTTAATTTTGCATTTCTAGCAAACTAATCCTACGTGACATAGACTTCCTATTTTGTCTTTGTTACTAGTAAAGCCGCCTATCGGAGAGGAGAGTAATATTATTAGGTGAAATCTCTTACGGTCGCTTAATTTAAAGTCTTCTTTTGGATTGAGAAGCTCTAGCGCGACCCGTTGGTGGGAAACTAGATATTGATGTTTATCTTTAGTTTTCGTATTGATTTGATTGACTAACGGTGGTTGAACTTTGATTGCACCTAATTTGTTTATGCTTGAGAATCTTTTCTTCTGATATAAGATTCACTCAAACTAGTTCAAGGTTTCGACAGGGATCTTTATACTGTTGTTAGATCTAAAGATGATCTTGTGATAATCTATTGTTAACAGACTTCGTTCTGTGTGTGATTGATCACAAGAGATTCAAGTAGTTGTGTGCAGGTGTTTATTGAAGATCTAAGAAGATTTGAAGATAAAGAAGAGATTGAAGATTTCTGACTTGGTTTTATAATCTTTGGTGTGCACAATACTTGTTTGGGTAACAGAGGATCCAACAATAATCGATTTATCCTTTGGGTAATTTGATAGAATAGTTGAGAAGATCGGCATCAATAAATTTCCTTGGGATTAAAGGTATTGATAGCAAAATCTTAACGATTGCCTTTTGGTGATTGAACATAAGATAGATCTTGGAACCTGGAAAAGTAGTTTATGTTAAGATAAACATAAGAGACTTTGCGTAACTCATATCACTTGGTTGAAGAGATTTGATACCAAGCAGATTTGTAGTTCCTTTACTATTTGGAATACGAACCAAAGGAATTGGTCCAAGTACGTGACTTGTTTATAGGTTGGAGGCGTAGGAATACAGACGAAACTAGGTGAACTATAGGTTTAGTTGCTTGGTATCAACTATACGAAGTTGGTTTATTTTGTATAGCGGCTTAATCCTGAGAGTATTCAATTCTGGGCAAGGTCCCGGGGTTTTTCTGCATTTGCGGTTTCCTCGTTAACAAAATCTTGATGTGTCATTTACTTTATATTTCCGCATTATAATTGTTTTATTATAATTAAAGTAAATTGCACAAACATTAATTCCCATTTACTTGATACGTGAATCCTATTTTGTTTGGTTAAGTCTGAACCTTTGTATCAAGTAAACATACTTTGTTGGCTTGCTTTCAAAAATATATATATATGTTGAGGTAAATATGATTTCTAGAATTTTCTCCAAAACTTCTCTTTTTTTACATTACAATTATCAATACCACTTGATATATCATACAAATATTTTATAGCAAAGATGTCATATTTTGTCAGTTTCTATCTAGGTTTATCTTTTTCTAAGGTATCATTCATATCTGTGAACAAATTGACGTTATGATAGCTTGAGAAATAACATGAGGAAAAGAAGCAATGATTAATTCTTTGTTCCACTTATTCATACTAGTAAGGACACATGTGCGATGCACATGTTTGAATTTTTACTCAAACAAAAATTTATTATTCATATTTGTACTCGTTACGTAGACGATTGAAAGAGATTTTTAAATATATAAATTTTAAAAATATCCGGTGTATATTTTGAAAGATATTAAGTTTTTAATTTTTTCGATCTATTTTTAAAACAATGGTACTTACGTAAATATTTAAAAAGTAGGGACAACTAAGTAATTTAGGGGGTCTCCTACCAAAAAGAGCTCTTTTCTTTATATTAGTATTAGTATTAGTATAAGATAAGATAATATATGGGTTAATCAAGTCAAATACAAGTGTTAACATAATGTTATTTTCAAACAGAATCGGTGTATATTAATGTTGAAAAAGCGAGGGTACCCCAAATATACCTCAGGCTATTACCTTTCCTTCCTATAAGTCATTTCTCCGAAAGTGATTGTCTATGGACTGAGTCGAGACAATACAACAAATCGGTTCACACTTTGTGTGATCGTCTATGGATACGAGATCAAGACAATACAACAACAAAGTGTGTTTACTTGATACAAAGGTTCGGACTTAACCAAACTCAGTAGGATTCAGGTATCAAGTAAATAGGAATTTTCTTTTGCGCAATTTACTTTAATTATAATAAAACAATTATAATGCGGAAATATAAAGTAAATGACACAGCAAGATTTTGTTAACGAGGAAACCGCAAATGCAAAAAAACCCCGGGACCTAGTCCAGAATTGAATACTCTCAAGATTAAGCCGCTATACAAAATAAACCAACTTCGTATAGTTTAGACCAAGCAACTAAACCTATAGTTCACCTAGTTCCATCTGTATTCCCACGCCTCTAACCTGTCAACAAGTCATGTACTTGGACCAATTCCATTGGTTCATATTCCAAACAGTAAAGGAACAACAAATCTGTTTGGTATCAACTCTCTTCAACCAAGTGATATGAGTTGCGCAAAGGTTTCCTTATTTATCTTAACATAAACTCCTTTGCCAGGTTCCAAGATCTATCTTATGTTCAATCACCCAAAGGTAATCGTTAATATTAAGCCAATCAATACCTTTAATCACAAGGAAACGTATTGATGCTAATCTTCATCAACTATTCTATCAAAATACCTAAAAGGATAATTTGATTATAGTCAGATCCTTTTTTTCCCAAAAACGTATTGTGCACAGCAAATATTATAAAAACCAAGTCAGAAATCTTCAATATCTTCTTTGTCTTAAAATATTCTTAGACCTTCAATAAACACCTGCACACAACTACTTGAATCTCTTGTGATCAATCACACACAGAACGGAGTCTGTTAACAATGGATTATCACAAGATCGTCTTTAGATCTAACAATAGTCTAAAGATCAATGTCGAAACCTTGAACTAGTTTGAGTGAATCTTATATCCGAAGAGAATATTCTCAAGCATAAACAAACTTGGTGCAATCAAAGTTCAACCACCGTTAGTCAATCAAAACAATACAAAAACTAAAGATAAACCGCAATATCTAGTTTCCCACCAACGGATCGCGCTAGAGCTTCTTAATCCCAAAGAAGACTTTAAATTGAGCGGTCGTAAGAGATTTCACCTAATTAGATTACTTTCCTCTCCGATAGGCGGCTTAACCAGTAACAAAGACAAAAGAGGAAGTCTATGTCACGTAGGATTAGTTTGATAGAACTGCAAACTCAAAGTATTTATAAACAAGGAAGTTTGGACACCAAGGAATTTCCAAAACCGAAAATATTCTCAAGATATTTTTCATTACTCCACCAAATTCGTATTCATAATTCCTGCGAATGCACTATCCAAAAATAATGATCGAAATCTCCTTGGAAAATCTTTAATTAGCAAATGCACATTACTAATTCTTATTTTCCATATATAATTAAAAACCCTTAATTAAAAAGATTCTTAACTTATTTAAATTTGATCTTGGGATTTACTTCCTTCTGTAGGATCAGAATATTGTCACAATAATATTCTTGCGAAATAAACAACAGTTCTGGGACACATCAATGATATTCTGCGACATGTCTCAGAGTGACGTGAGGAGTGACATATCAGATGAAAACGACATAAACATGAGTAAAGTGTGACATTTCTGCGACGAACCAATAAGACTTGCGAATGAATAAGGCGGTGCTAACTGCGATTTATCGCAAGAACTCAGATCCGAAATTAAAGGGAATCTTAACTGTAAATGAGCTGTCATGAGCTGTAATCCATTATGTAAATTCCTAT
This sequence comes from Papaver bracteatum, assembly GCA_023529315.1. Lineage (NCBI taxonomy): Eukaryota > Viridiplantae > Streptophyta > Magnoliopsida > Ranunculales > Papaveraceae > Papaver > Papaver bracteatum. The sequence continues at coordinate 520,573 of JAJJWX010004051.1, forward strand.
ATAAAGGAAATGAATAGTTCCAGAGAGGAGGATGAATTTTTGAAGGGCTAGGAAGGTTTTTAGGAGAGAGAAAATCTTTATCAAGAGTTCGGTGTTCTTGATTTTTGTAAAATTTCTTAAGATCATATTAATGAAAAAGTGTCTTTAATCTTCAAATTATGTCATAAATATTGATAAATTCTTGAATAGGGTGTAGTGTGGGAATTCCTGCAACTACATTTTGGCGCCCAGAAACACGGATGAATAGTTGAAAATCATAGTAAAAGTTAGGTAAAAGAAAGAAATTATTCAAGAGTTAGAAGAATATCAAGAAAGTTGATGGAAGAAAAGATGATTAAAGTCAAAGATAATCAAAATAAAGTAGAGTGTGATGTAATAACAAAGATGATGATAGATAAGTTCCATGAAGATATTAGAGGAAGGATACACAAGAGAGATTTTGAAGGAAAGAAAATCATGTTGGAAGAGGAGGTATCACCGCTAAAAGATTGGGAAAACAGAAGATCACATTCACGGCAGCAGAAATTCCGAAAGAAAATTTAAGCCATACATCTCCATTGGTGATCACAGTGTCTGTTGTACCAACAAGAAAAGAGAAATCAATAAGATCTACAGAAGAGTGGGTTGTGAATAGGACTCTGGTGGACGCAGGAAGTTTTGTCGATATAATGTTTTACCACACATTCAAGAAAATGGGATACAAAGATGAAGAAATGCTTAGTCCAACATATCATATTCATGGATTTGGAAAATCTCTAACAAAACCTAAAGGTGAAATTATAGTGCGAATTCACTTGGGGGAAATAGAGACGCAAATAACTTTGTGTGTAGTGGACGTGAAATCACCATATAATATCTTTGTTGGGAAGACCATGGATACATGCAATCAAGGCTGTATCATCAACTCTACATCGAGTGCATAAAATTTCCTATGCCTAGCGGAATTGGCGAGATTAGAGGAGATACAGATTGTGCAGCGTTGTGTTTCGAATGAAGTAAAGAATTGCGAAAATCAAATTGATTTGCGAAAGCAATGTGAGAAAAATGAGGAAAGAAGAAAAGAAAGAAGAAGAATTCAAGATTTACATGATAAGATCAGAAGAAGGAAAAGGAATATTTAACGATGTATCGCAAGAAAGTGATGAACCAGCGGAGGTAATAAAAACACCAACACCAATGGGAGAACATGAAGCTAGTTATATTGCAGCAGAACCCACAAAAGAAGTAAATGTTGGCAGTGAAGAAGACCCAAAAATGTTGAAAATTGGAACTAAGATGGATGTGGAGGAAGAAGAGCAAACTGTAAACCTTCTGCGAGAATACAGAGACATTTTTGCGTGGAATATGGACGAGATGCCTGGAATAGATCCATCTGTTGCGTGCCACAGATTGGAGATTAACAAAAATGTCAGACTATTCAAAATAAGAATAAGAAAGATTGCGACTACTTATCATGCCAAGATAGAAGAAGAATTGCAGAAGATGCTAGAAGCAGGAATTATAAGGCAAGCAAAATATCCAGAATGGATCGCCAACATGGTAGTAGTTCCTAAGAAAAATAAGGGGATAAGAATTTGCATTGATTTTACTGATCTAAATAAAGCATGTCCCAAAGATAATTTTCCCTTGCCAGATATTCCGCATCTGGTGGAATCTGCCATGAGAAATGATCGAATATCTTCGTTAGATGGATACAAGGGCTATAATAAAATCCCACTTGCGGAAGAAGATCAAGAACATACTGCATTCTTTGCTCCCAGAGGACTATATTGCTACACAAAGATGCCTTTTGGGTTACGAAATGCAGGAGCAACTTATCAAAGGATGGTGGAAAAGGTGTTCACGAAATGGATACATAAAACTTTAGAGGTATATGTGGATGATATGTTGGTAAAAAGCAAAGAAGCTAAAAATCATGTGCAGGACTTAAGGGAAATTTTTGATCAGATGCGGCTTTTTAATATCAAAGTAAATCCTGAGAAATGTACTTTCGGAGTATCATCTGGGAAATTCTTGGGATATATTGTATCAAAAGAAGGAATACAAGTTGATCCTGAAAAGGTGCAAGCAGTTCGAGATATGCTAACTCCAGCAACATTAAAAAGATGTGCAAAAATTGAATGGACTTTTAGCCTCACTAGGAAGATTTATTTCGCGATCATCAGATAAATGCAAGCATTTCTTCAACATACTAAAGAAGGGAACAAAATTTAAATGGACAGATGAATGTGAGAAAGATTTTCAAGGAATTAAGGAATATTTGATGAATATATCCATTTACGGAAGGTGAACCAGGAGAAGAATTGATGATATATCTTGCGACAACTCCACATGCTTTAAGCGCGGTACTTTTTTGCGAAATGACGCGGGGAGTTGAAAAACCTATTTACTACATCAGCAAAACATTTAATGCTGCGGAGAAAAATTATTCGAAGATTGAAAATCTAATTTTGGCATTAGTTTATGCGGCTTCTAAGCTTCGCATATATTTCCAAGCGCATAAAATCAAAGTACTAACAAAAGTACCAATCGAGTCAGTAATGAAAAATTCAAAAAGATCATGCAGAGTCGAAAGATGGAACGCACAAGTGGGGCATTTTGAGATTCAATATGCAATTCTATCTTCGCCAAAATCTCAAATTGTCGCATGATTTTTCTCGAGAATTTCCTTTGGAGGATGATGAGTATTTGTAGAAGACATGATGGATATAGAAGAAGAATATGGGGATCCTAGAGATCTTTTAACAGAACCAAATAGGTGGGAGATATTAGTAGATGGATCATCCAATGGAGAAGGAAATGGAGTGGGAGTCGTTTTTATTTCGCTTGGAAAGGCGCAAAAATGGCATTTGCATTTCGATTTGGAATTTGAATCTTCCAATAATGAGACAAAATATGAGGCTATAGTACATGCTCTAAGATTTGCGATAGAAATGAAGGTGGAGAATGCAAGAGTTACCAGTGATTCACAGTTGATTATCCGCCAAATTGAAGGGGAATATGCAATTAACGATATATCTTTGAAAAAATATAAGAAACTTATTGAAGAATTATCTGCGAAAATTCCAAAACTCAAATGGAGGCATATTTCAAGAAGAGATAACAGGCTTGCAGATGCTTTTGCGTTTATATCAAGTATGATGGTAGATCCGACTGCGAGAAATATAAAAATACAAACACTCATAGCACCATTTATTAATAAATAAGAAGAAGAGGAAGCTGAGGAAATGGTAGTAGAAAATAATGGCGAAGAATCAAGTCGAATTATCGCAGATTGGCGTGCGGAAATTCACGCATATCTAGCAAGGGGGGAGATTCCAAGGAACAGATTAGAAGCACATAAATTAAAAAGTAGAGCAAAAAATTATGGGGTACATTATTTATATGTCCCTACTTTTGACACCCAATAAATATATCCTTATTCAACAATAAATATGTCCCTACTTTTTTACAACCTTATCCATTTAAAATTAGATTACCTAAATGACCTCAACAATATAATATTTTCTTGTATTTCAAAATGGAACAAATTTTTTCCTCTACTTCACCCGTACCACCACCACCACTACTAGGACCACCTCACATCCACCACCACCAACATTCAACTACCACTCCACCACCACCATTCAACGACCACCACCAACCAACCACCACCACCACTAATATTCCACTACCACTCCACCACCATTGCATCACCACCACCAGTCCACCGCCACCACTGGAGCCACCACCACCACCACCACCACTGGAGCCGCCACCACCATCGGCACCACCGCCACCACCACCACTGATGAAATCACCGCCAGTCTGCCGCCACCACCCACCGCCGCCACCACCGCCGCCGCCGCCACCACCCACCGCCGCCGCCACTTGTTCAAATATTTTTGTATCAAAAACAATAGTTGATCCAAATAAAAATAAAACCAACAATAGAAGATTACCTAGTTTATCCAAGAAAAAAGGATCAACAGTAGAATTTTATCTAGTTTATCCAAGAAAAAATGATCAATGAGAGTAGATTGATCCAATTTTAGTGGATCAACAATGGATGTTGATCCATGAAAATTGGATCAATAATGATAGTTGATCCATGTAAAATGGAGTGAACTTGGCGTGAGTCGAACACGCATCATCTGAAATGGAGTCAGTCATGCTACCGTTGCACCACAAGTTCAACATTGGAACACATTTACATGATTTAAACTACAAAACATGAGTTCAAAGGATCAACAACAGTAGTCGATCCCATATAGATGGATCAACAACCATAGTTGATCCAATATCGATACTGCTTCAACCCGGATAACCACCATATTTCATTACCTGTAGGTTCATAAACACCAACAGCTCCAAGACCATCTTCAAAACCAATCTCAGTTGAATCAACAATGGATGTTTATCCATTTCAGTTGGATCAACAATGGATGTTTATCCATTGCAGTTGGATCAACAACCATAGTTTATCCAAAATATATGGATCAACAACCATAGTTGAATACAATGCATTAATTCTACCATCCTGTATAAGTACTAGTTAACTCAAGTTTCAATAGCATAACCACAAGGAAGATTATAAGAGTTTTCTTTCGCTAAAATGGATAAAAAGAGGTGTGCAAACCTTGTTGACATAATGGATTAATTTGTCCATTTGCTTGAACCAAGATTCTCTTATTGTAACTTCTGGATACTTGTAAAAACTTGGTAGGTTGTTGGGTTGTTTTTCAGTAATTTCTTTGAAACATTTCACATGATGTAGTTGGTTTGAAGTCAACTAATTGAAGTGTTTAAAGTAGTGTTGGAATGTATACCTCACGTTGTCTATGATCCAACTCCGACAGGTACACCATATGTAGGATCAAGTCTGTTGAGCTCAGCTTCGACTCGCACAAGCATCCAAAACCCAGGGACTCATTTGACATATCCGTTTCTAAGTGGAGGAAAACATGATGTACAATGAGGGGTAGTCTACTTGCATCAAGCATTTTATTCTCGTTACTTTTCAATGCCTTGCTGCAAATACTGAATCAAGTCGTAACCTGCCGTGGTCCACTTGTTATAGGCATCTACGCATGTACGGATCATAAAATTCGCAGCCTCACGTTCAGTCATCTCAGGATGAAATCTCTTCCACAGATTCCCTATTGGGTCACCCCTACTAAAGCAAGTCAACCCACTATCTAACATCATCAATACAGTATTGATAATCCCATCCATGTGACGTCGAGCTGCTAAATACCCTTTCACGCATGAGCTGTAATAATGGAAATGTGAAGAAATTTTATTAGCAAAATTAACTTGTATATCAAGTGTTGAGTCAGCATGATTACTAAAATTTGAAGCAAGAAGATATAAAACAAGAAAATATGAACAAACAAGAGTTAGCCTCACCTAAGAAACCTGTTCCATGTTTCACTTTTCATTACACCAGATGGATCAAGCAACTGAGTCATTTCGTGCCTCAGCTTAAAGTGTGCACTTCTAAAACGCATATTGCCTCCATGTGAAATTTCAAAGATAAAACCAAAATCAATATGAACGAGCCTCCCCACACTGCAACACAAACATAGATCATTAGCTAACGTTATATCATGAACGCCTTTTATAACAGTGAATAGATCATGCAATTGTCAATAAGAACTTACCATACATGACTATAAATAGGAATAGTTTTTAAGTATTATTTAGTCAAACAAAAGTACAACTCTTGTAAAGTTTTAGCACTCAAAATCGAATTTGAATGAATGCAGGGGATATAGTGAAAGAATCATATCGTACTTATCAAAAAGTAGATTCCCATTGTGCCGATCTTTTGGATGGAGTAAAAGACTGGCAACTGCATAACCTGCAGCGCTGATAATGAAGTTATCACGAGCAGCTTCGAAACTGGGAGACCCAACGGTCCCAAAGTATTGTTGGAAAATCTCGTATAAACCAGCATCAGTGGTTTCACCCATTTGACTTCTACTCCGTGTGTTGGGGACCGCCTTCAAAATCAGGTTTCACGTAGTGTTTAGATAATAATATGGTAGAACCAAAAGAAAAATAAGAAAATCTACACAACCTCGGATCAACTTTTTTTTTTGGATTTGAGATTAGACACGCAGCACTATTAAATGATGTCACCGAGGTAGCAGTTTTATACAGTTAAAGAGACAACTATACCTCAATAATGCCTCTCTCTGGACCAGTTGGGAGCACACCATAAGGAAATACATAAAGATTTAGCCCAACTGCTTCAAAAATGTCTCTAAGAAGAGAAATCACTTGAAGAGCGAGAACATCTTGCCGACAATCATCCCCAACCTACATAATATGAACAAGATTGAAGATACAATTAACAGGAGTAATATAGTGCTATATATGGTGTGAAATAGCATGATTGTTTATAAACAGAAGAGGATAGCCGAAAATAAATCCCTCCATAAGCAACAGGAACAGCACCCCATAAAAATCCACATATCAGACCAACAACTTGTCTTATCCAATGTAATACATCTCCCAATTGATCATACATGTTTGAATTCAAAAAACAAAAAATCACACAATTAAAATATTAAATTCCTCTCAGATGCAGATCGAATTGCAAAATAAAAACCATAAAATTGAAAGATGAAAGACCGAAATTGATTTGATTTTACCTTATCCCAGGAAGCTTCAGGATCGAACAATTTACCGAAATTGAAAGGTGCTTGATGCTGATGACTTACTGATTTATCTTTCATCTTTTCTCTCAACTCTTCTAAATCAAATCTGGGTGAACAAGAAGAAGATGAAGAGAAAATGAAACTAACGAATAGCGACTCTAAATAAAAAATCATTATATTCTACTTACATGAGTCAATATAGATTAACAAAAAAAAATTGAAGAAGAATATAGTTAATTACCTTAATCAAATAGCATGATTGTTTCAATATTTCGATTGTAACAGCGGCAGAAAAGAAGGAATAACGACGGAGATGTTGGTGGTGGTGGAGGCGATGGCTGTTCTAAGAAGAGAAGGAGAAAGTGATTTTAGATCAGGAAAGATGGAGATGTAAATTATGATTAAGGAGTTGGTGGTGGTAGTTATGGTGATGGTACTGGTGGTGTTGGTTGTGCTGGCGTCGGAGATGGTAGTGGTCGTTGATTGCAGCGGCGGAGACGGTGGTGGTCGTTGCAGAGGTGTTGTTCGAAAATTTATGATGGCTCTGTTCTTCTCAGAATTGAAGAATAAGATGATGTATAAACACATCCAGGGTAAAAATGGAAATCATCCAAATAAAAATTTTAAATAAAATTTCAATTATGGCATCAGGGACATTTGTAAAGCCTGTCAGGGATATTTGTGAAGACCCGTTGAAAGGAGGGACAAAAGTTCAATTACCACAAAATTATGAGTTAAGAGATGGGGTATTATATCGAAAATCTTTAAATGGGCCTTCCCTCAGATGTTTGACACAAGAAGAAGGAAAGCAAATATTAAAAATGTTACATAGTGTGGATGTTGGTAATCACAGCGGCGGAAGATCTTTAGCATACAGAACTAAAATGCAAGGTTATTATTGGCCATATATGCATGAAGATGCAAAGAATTTATCAAGAAGTTGCGAGGAATGTCAGAGATTTGCAAAAAGAATACATGCACCAGGTGAAACATTAACATCCTCAAAAAATGTTTAGCCATTTGGAAAGTGGGGTTTAGATATTGTGGGACCATTTGTACCGGGAACAGGGCAAAAGAGATATTTAATTATCACAACAGATTACTTCACAAAATGGGCGGAAGTTAAAGAAGTACAACATATTCGTGATAAGGACATTTTCACATTTATATTTGAAAATATCATTTGCAGATTCGGAATTCCAGCGCAGTTGGTGTCAGATAATGGAAAACAATTTGAAGGACAAAATATAGAGATGTTACTTAATGCATTCAAGATAAAGTGCGGAAAATCGACTCCTTTATACCCACAGGCCAATGGTCAAGCTAAAGCAACTAACAAAACAATCGCAGATATTCTCAAAAAGAAGTTAGAAGGGCATCATAGAACGTGGTGTCAACAAGTTCATAATGCAGTTTGGGTTTATAATACAACACGAAGAGAAGCAACTGGGGAATCTCCTTTTTGTTTAACGTATGGGGTTGAGGCAGTATTATCAACAGAAGTTGTTATTCCTACAACAAAAAGAGAAGCTTGGGAAAAGAATCTTAGTGCTGGTATGATTCTAGACAAACTTGATGAGGTAGAAGAGAAGAGAGAAAAGGCATTACAACATATGGAAAACTACCATCGCAGATTAGCTCGTGAATATAATAAACGAGTAAAGAAGCGTGAGTTCCAAGTTGGAGATCTAGTTCTGCGAGAAACACCAGAATATCAGCGAGAAAATGGGGGAAAATTAGCGAAAAAATGGGACGGGCCATATATCATCAAAGAAATAGTTGGAACTGGAGCATATAAATTAATGGATCCATAAGGAAGAGACATGGGTGAAAGACTTGGCAGACCATGGAATAGACAATATCTAAGAAAATTTTATCAAAAGAGGTTTGAAAGACTAGAATGAAGGGATTACACGCAAGAAATTGTGAGAGAATAAAAGAGATGTTTTGCAAGAACAAAGTTGGCTAAATATAAAAGCTATTTTCCGCAATAATTTGCGAAATAATTAAGAATTTTAATGCAAATGCATAAGACAGGCGAAAATTGCCTAAAAACATATAAGAATGGGACGAACTTTTATGGCGTACACCTTAGTTCGCGGATTCTATTCCGTAAGAGGCAATATCCTTAAAGTGCGTCATAAGGGGGGTATCTCTTTGTATGGATATGGGAAAGGCTATACCGCTGCTGGAACCTAGTCATGGAGATTTGGGATTATAGAAAATCCATCCGGGAGAGATAACTTGGATTCCCAACTATATAAGGTTATACCCTGGTTGGGCGCCCGAGAGTTTCTCCTAAGGAATGCAAAGTATGATCAAGGCGCCGAGGTACACGGTTGAGATGTGGGTGCCCGGTATGGATGAACCTACCCTGGCCATCCACGGCAAGTCTTGGCTTACGATGTGTTCGGCCCAAAGAAAACCCCACTTAGGGTGCAGTCTTGTAACTATAAGCCATATAAGGCATAAAGGACAAGGCTGCGAAAACAACTGGTTGTTGGCAGAACCGGATGGGAAAGTGCTAGTCTTGTATGGCCGATGTATAATCCTTAAAGGGGAAACCAGGGGGAGAGATAAGGGCGATACCCTCCATTAGGGAGCTGTGTATCAAAAAATACGGCAATGTCATGGGACTTTATAATCACAAGAATATTTAGACCCGTCATATTGTCGTGGGACACAGACAACAATGTCATGGGACTTTATATTCGCAAGAATATTTAGGCCCGTCATATTTCCGCGTGACTGGCCAAAAAGCCTAAAGAGAAATGTTAAGATGAGATCAATGGGTTTTTGCGATAAGATCAAAAGATGAGATAAATGAAATCAATAATAAGAGGATATAAATCGCAAAGACGTCCTGCGATTTCATCGAAAAGACGACAACGTCATAAGTCTTAAAAAGCAAAGAGGGATTAATCTCACAAGAAGGCTTAGATTTATCATATTGTCGCAGAGATTAAAATTAAATGATAAGGCAAGATCAATGGATTATTACAAGATCAATGTAAAAGTAAGAATCCATGCGTTCTTGTCGCATAAAAGTGGCATAATAAGACCTTTAACTAGGAAGGCGAAATAAGACCACAAGAGAGGTTATATCTGCAAAGCATATAACAGATTTTTCGCAGCGTTGATTGCGATAATTCATTTATCATATTGCAGATTGATAACAAGAGGCAAGTATGGGATTTCTTATAAGGGTAACAAATTCAATACTTCACAAGGAAGATTACGAGAGGCAAATATGGGGATTATAAAACAATATTTCATTATCTTCCTTGAGAAGAATTAAAATAATAAAAAATAAGATAATCAAGTTACAAGAATTTATGAAGATTGGTTTCAGATTAATAAAAATATATAATTAGAAGAAGATGATGGGGTTACAAAAACTGCAATGTTTCGCAAAAGAGATTCAGAAATTACAATCATTCGCAGGACAAGGAAAAGAACAAGATATTTCGCAAGAATATAAAACTCCAGAGAATATTCTTCCTTAATTTTATCATTCTTGTTCGCTACTATTATCTTCATCAGCGACACATTTTTCAGTTTGGGTTTCTCCATCACCAGTGATTGTTTTGTGAGGAGAATTATGTTCTTCTGATTCTTTATGAGGATTTCCTTGATATTCTCCATCATTGAGAGGGTTCTCTTCTTCTTCTTCTATTTCTTTAGGTGGGTTTTGTTCATCCTCAGAAAAATCTTCTTCATTACTTGAATAATTTAGATCTTCATATATGAGACGAGGGACTTCGTTATTATCTATCTCCAAGGGTTTGATCTTCATAGGAGGTAAAGAATGAGAGAATAAAACATTGTTTATGAGAACCTCAGCACCTAAATGCGCCTTACGGAGGCAATTCTTTTCCCGGTTTCTGATCTCTATATCTTTGAAATATTCAAGATAGTCAAATCTTCTTAATGCTCTGTTGTGAGAGTTAGAAAGCGCATTGTTCTTTTTGCGAAGTTTGGCCAACCTCATAGACAGATCAGAGATTGAAGCTTGAAGGTGCTTCTCAGATTCTGCAGAAGAAAAATCACATATTAGATAGAATTTTCGCAAGAAAAAAGATGGGAAAATACAATGAAATAATTAAATAGACGAGGCAGTCAAAATGACTACCTTCCTTTTGCGAGGATAAAGTTTGAATTATGTTAAGGAAGCAATATTTCCATTGATTCATGGTATCATCGAAAGTATCACCAAATTTACCTTTCAAACGATAATTTATACTTTTTTATTTAGAAAGAAGATGAGTATTTTCTTCTTTTAAGGAGGAATGGAAGTTCTTCAGTAGAGCATAGTCATCTTTGAGACTGTTGACTTTTACGCTCAGAGCTAATCTACCTTTTATAAGTTTCTCTTGTTCAGCGGCAGATGATTCGGTTATCTTTTTAAGCTCATCTTTCAATACACGAAGAGATTGCTTTTGGTTGTCACACATCTTTTGAAGATTACTCAATTGCTGCGAATAAACCATTGTTTTACTCACAAAGCTACGTTTCTCTTGAGATAGGGTTTTGTTTTCATCTAATAAAGATTCCACCCTCAAATTAGTCTGATTTAGCGAATATAAAAGTTGAGTGGCTTCATTACTTAGGCGATCTCGTTCACAAATTAGCTGATTATTCTCATTCTTAAGATTATTTATCTCGTCAATTGAATGTGTGTGAAGAGTATTCAATCTATCAAATTGATTCTTCCAAGACTCTTTCCCAATGCGGGCCTCATCAGCGATTGTTTCCCATTCAAGTATCTTCAATAATTGGTTATGTTTTGAAGCTAAATATGCGTCAACAAATAAATAAAGAAAAATTGAGTACATAGAAAACAAAGAATTATTGAGGCAAAAACAGAGGAAAGAATGTTGTACCTTTCAGATCATCATTTCTGCTGCGAAGATTTTCGCAGTCTAATTCAGAATTGCGAAACTTATGATCGAGAAGTTCACATTCTAAAGTTTTGGCTTGAAGATTCTTCTTCAAGGTCTCAATTTCACTTTCTAAAGAAGTTAGCTTAGACGAAGAACCGCAGGATCTAAGATGCTTGCTTAGAATTATACAAATATCTTGTCTTGCAGGGTATGTAGAAGATTTCATAGCATCATTCAAAACTTCAGATAATATTTGAAAAGCAGCTTCAACCCCTGTTGCTATTTCTTGAGAAGAAGGAAGAGAAGTAGAGGAATAAGCTTTGGCGACAATAACTTGAAGATTAGAATCACTCGCGGTAGTAGGGGTGGAAGAAGGAACTTGGTTAGTCGCAGTTAAAGTCTCATTCACCGCAACATTCTTCATCGCAACTTCATTCATCACGGCTTCATTCACCGCAACATACTTCATCGCAACTTCATTCATCACGGCTTCATTCACCGCAGTTTTATTTACCGAGGTTTCATTCACCACGGTTTCATAAATCGCAGGATCATTGGCTGCTGATTCATTCACTTTAATTTCAGCTATTAAAGATTCATCCATCGCAACTCTTGAAATATTGGTGGAAATATTAGCATCAATAGGTTCATTTGGAATTAATGAAGAAGTAGTAGTGGTGTTAATATTAGAATTTACGTGAGGAGAAGGAGAAGAGTTATCTTGCGGCGGAACAGGGTCTGCAGGCAAGAAATCAAGAATATCCACTTCATCTGGAAGATCTTTAATTTGACGAGAACGCTTAAGAGGTCTAGAAATATTTTTTTCACCCTGCGAATAATAATGTAGATAAGAAACAGAGGCAACAATATTGTTATTTCAAAGAAATAAGTGTTTCTTACTACCTTATCATTCTCAGATCTTTTCGCCTTTCCAACACGCCTTTTTTGAGAAACTTTAAGGTTAGGGTTTTTGACAATAATCTTAATCTGCGAAGTAGTGTTACTGAAAAGTATAATATAGAATATGGGGATTACAAAGAAAATCAGGCGATAGAAATGATGAAACATGAACAAAATAAGGTTCAAGATAAGAACATACCTTTGAGTCTCCATTAGAGCAGCAGCAGGAAGGATATGAGGAAAGAAAAAATTGCAGACGAAAAAGAAAGAAGTTAAAGAAAAGAGAGATGACGAAAAAAAATCTTTCCTCGAGTGGGACATCTATTTATAGATGAAGGATGGGTAACCGGGTTGATCGGTAAAAAATTAAAGATTGACACGTGCCAACGGTAAAACGAAAAATAGGGAACTTTGTCGGGTAAAAAGTAAGGAGTTGCGGCAAATCAAGAAACTTAAATTCTCATGATCTTTATCTCCTTCGCAGAAAAGATATGAGAAGAGGCAAGATGTAGGATCAGAATATTGTCACAATAATATTCTTGCGAAATAAACAACAGTTATGCGACACATCAATGATATTCTGCGACACGTCTCAGAGTTACGTAAGGAATGACATATCAGATGAAAACGACAGAAACATGAGTAAAGTGTGACATTTCTGCGACAAACCAATAAGACTTGCGAATGAATAAGGCGGTGCTAACTGCGATTTATCGCAAGAACTCAGATCCGAAATTAAAGGGAATCTTAACTGTAAATGAGCTGTCATGAGCTGTAATCCATTATGTAAATGCCTATATAAAGGAAATGAATAGTTCCAGAGAGGAGGATGAATTTTTGAAGGGCTAGGAAGGTTTTTAGGAGAGAGAAAATCTTTATCAAGAGTTCTGTGTTCTTGATTTTTGTAAAATTCCTTAAGATCATATTAATGAAAAAGTGTTTTTAATCTTCAAATTATGTCATAAATATTGATAAATTCTTGAATAGGGTGTAGTGTGGGAATTCCTACAACTACATTTTGGCGCCCAGAAACAGGGATGAATAGTTGAAAATCATAGTAAAAGTTAGGTAAAAGAAAGAAATTGTTCAAGAGTTAGAAGAATATTAAGAAAGTTGATGGAAGAAAAGATGGTTAAAGTCAAAGATAATCAAAATAAAGTGGAGTGTGATGTAATAACAAAGATGATGATAGATAAGTTCCATGAAGATATTAGAGGAAGGATACACAAGCGAGATTTTGAAGGAAATAAAATCATGTTGGAAGAGGAGGTATCACCGCTAAAAGATTGGGAAAACAGAAGATCACATTCACGGCAGCAGAAATTCCGAAAGAAAATTTAAGCCATACATCTCCATTGGTGATCACAGTGTCTGTTGTACCAACAAGAAAAGAGAAATCAATAAGATCTACAGAAGAGTGGGATGTGAATAGGACTCTGGTGGACGCATGAAGTTCTGTGGATATAATGTTTTACCACACATTCAAGAAAATGGGATACAAAGATGAAGAAATGCTTAGTCCAACATATCATATTCATGGATTTGGAAAATCTCTAACAAAACCTAAAGGTGAAATTATAGTGCGAATTCCGTTGGGGGAAATAGAGACGCAAATAACTTTATGTGTACTGGACGTGAAATCACCATATAATATGATGTTGGGAAGACCATGGATACATGCAATCAAGGCTGTATCATCTACTCTACATCAGTGCATAAAATTTCCTATGCCTAACGGAATTGGCGAGATTAGAGGAGATACAGATTGTGCAGCGTTGTGTTTCCAGAATGAAGTAAAGAATTGTGAAAATAAAATTCAGTTGCGAAAACAGCGCAGAAAAATGAGGAAAGAAGAAAAGAAAGAAGAAGAATTCAAGATTTACATGATAAGATCAGAAGAAGGAAAAGGAATATTTAACGATGTATCGCAAGAAAGTGATGAACCAGCGGAGGTAATAAAAACACCAACACCAATGGGAGAACATGAAGCTAGTTATATTGCAGCAGAACCCACAAAAGAAGTAAATGTTGGCAGTGAAGAAGACCCAAAAATGTTGAAAATTGGAACTAAGATGGATGTGGAGGAAGAAGAGCAAACTGTAAACCTTCTGCGAGAATACAGAGACATTTTTGCGTGGAATATGTACGAGATGCCTGGAATAGATCCATCTGTTGCGTGCCACAGATTGGAGATTAAAAAAAATGTCAGACCATTCAAACAAAGAATAAGAAAGATTGCGACTACTTATCATTCCAAGATAGAAGAAGAATTTCAGAAGATGCTAGACGCAGGAATTATAAGGAAATCAAAATATCCAGAATGGATCGCCAACATGGTAGTAGTTCCTAAGAAAAATAAGGGGATAAGAATTTGCATTGATTTTACTGATCTAAATAAAGCATGTCCCAAAGATAATTTTCCCTTGCCAGATATTCCGCATCTGGTGGAATCTGCCGCAGGAAATGATCGAATATCTTCGTTAGATGGATACAAGGGCTATAATCAGATCCCACTTGAGGAAGAAGATCAAGAACATACTGCATTCTTTGCTCCCAGAGGACTATATTGCTACACAAAGATGCCTTTTGGGTTACGAAATGCAGGAGCAACTTATCAAAGGATGGTGGAAAAGGTGTTCACGAAATGGATACATAAAACTTTAGAGGTATATGTGGATGATATGTTGTTAAAAAGCAAAGAAGCTAAAAATCATGTGCAGGACTTAAGGGAAATTTTTGATCAGATGCGGCTTTTTAATATCAAAGTAAATCCTGAGAAATGTACTTTCGGAGTATCATCTGGGAAATTCTTAGGATATATTGTATCAAAAGAAGGAATACAAGTTGATCCTGAAAAGGTGCAAGCAGTTCGAGATATGCCAACTCAGCAACAGTAAAAGATGTGCAAAAATTAAATGGACTTTTAGCCTCACTAGGAAGATTTATTTCGCGATCATCAGATAAATGCAAGCATTTCTTCAACATACTAAAGAAGGGAACAAAATTTAAATGGACAGATGAATGTGAGAAAGCTTTTCAAGGAATTAAGGAATATTTGATGAATATATCCATTTTACAGAAGGCTGAACCAGGAGAAGAATTGATGATATATCTTGCGACAACTCCACATGCTTTAAGCGCAGTACTTTTGCGAAATGACGCAGGAGTTGAAATACCTATTTACTACATCAGCAAAACATTTAATGCTGCGGAGAAAAATTATTCGAAGATTGAAAATCTAATTTTGGCATTAGTTTATGCGGCTTCTAAGGTTCGCATATATTTCCAAGCGCATAAATTCAAAGTACTAACAAAAGTACCAATCGAGTCAGTAATGAAAAATTCAAAAAGATCAAGCAGAGTCGAAAGATGGAACACACAAGTGGGGCATTTTGAGATTCAATATGCAATTATATCTTCGCCAAAATCTCAAATTGTCGCAGATTTTCTCGCAGAATTTCCTTTGGAGGATGATGAAGCTGTAGAAGACATGATGGATATAGAAGAAGAATATGGGGATCCTAGAGATATTTTAACAGAACCAAATAGGTGGGAGATATTAGTAGATGGATCATCCAATGGAGAAGGAAATGGAGTGGGAGTCGTTTTTATTTAGCCAGAAGGCGCAAAAATGGCATTTGCATTTCGACTGGAATTTGAATCTACCAATAATGAGACAAAATATGAGGCTGTAGTACATGCTCTAAGATTTGCGATAGAAATGAAGGTGGAGAATGCAAGAGTTACCAGTGATTCACAGTTGATTATCCGCCAAATTGAAGGGGAATATGCAACTAACGATATATCTTTGAAAAAATATAAGAAACTTATTGAAGAATTATCTGCGAAAATTCCAAAACTCAAATGGAGGTATATTTCAAGAAGAGATAACAGGCTTGCAGATGCTTTTGCGTTTATATCAAGTATGATGGTAGATCCGACTGCGAGAAATATAAAAATACAAACACTCATAGCACCATTTATTAATAAAGAAGAAGAAGAGGAAGCTGAGGCAATGGTAGTAGAAAATAATGGCGAAGAATCAAGTCGAATTATCGCAGATTGGCGTGCGGAAATTCACGCATATCTAGCAAGAGGGGAGATACCAAGGAACAGATTAGAAGCACATAAATTAAAAAGTAGAGCAACAAATTATGATTTACGAGATGGGGTATTATATCGAAAATCTTTAAATGGGCCTTCCCTCAGATGTTTGACACAAGAAGAAGGAAAGAAAATATTAAAAATGTTACATAGTGTGGATGTTGGTAATCATAGCGGCGGAAGATCTTTAGCATACAGAACTAAAATGCAAGGTTATTATTGGCCATATATGCATGAAGATGCAAAGAATTTATCAAGAAGTTGCGAGGAATGTCAGAGATTTTCAAAAAGAATACATGCACCAGGTGAAAGATTAACATCCTCAAAAAATGTTTGGTCATTTGGAAAGTGGGGTTTAGATATTGTGGGACCATTTGTACCGGGAACAGGGCAAAAGAGATATTTAATTATCACAACATATTACTTCACAAAATGGGCGGAAGTTAAAGCAGTACAACATATTCGTGATAAGGACATTTCCACATTTATATTTGAAAATATCATTTGCAGATTCGGAATTCCAGCGCAGTTGGTGTCAGATAATGGAAAACAATTTGAAGGACAAAATATAGAGATGTTACTTAATGCATTCAAGATAAAGTGCGGAAAATCGACTCCTTTATACCCACAGGTCAATGGTCAAGCTGAAGCAACTAACAAAACAATCGCAGATATTCTCAAAAAGAAGTTAGAAGGGCATCATAGAACGTGGTGTCAACAAGTTCATAATGCAGTTTGGGTTTATAATACAACACGAAGAGAAGAAACTGGGGAATCTCCTTTTTGTTTAACGTATGGGGTTGAGGCAGTATTACCAACAGAAGTTGTTATTCCTACAACAAAAAGAGAAGCTTGGGAAAAGAATCTTAGTGCTGGTATGATTCTAGAAAAACTTGATGAGGTAGAAGAGAAGAGAGAAAAGGCATTACAACATATGGAAAACTACCATCGCAGATTAGCTCGTGAATATAATAAACGAGTAAAGAAGTGTGAGTTCCAAGTTGGAGATCTAGTTCTGCGAGAAACACCAGAATATCAGCGAGAAAATGGGGGAAAATTAACGAAAAAATTGGACGGGCCATATATCATCAAAGAAATAGTTGGAACTGGAGCATATAAATTAATGGATCCAGAAGGAAGAGACATGGGCGAAAGACTTGGCAGACCATGGAATAGACAATATCTAAGAAAATTTTATCAAAAGAGGTTTGAAAGACTATAATGAAGGGATTACACGCAAGAAATTGTGAGAGAATAAAAGAGATGTTTTGCAAGAACAAAGTTGGCTAAATATAAAATCTATTTTCCGCAATAATTTGCGAAATAATTAAGAATTTTAATGCAAATGCATAAGACAGGCGAAAATTGCCTAAAAACATATAAGAATGGGACGAACTTTTATGGCGTACACCTTAGTTCGAGGATTCTATTCCGTAAGAGGAAATATCCTTAAAGTGCGTCATAAGGGGGGTATCTCTTTGCATGGATATGGGAAAGGCTATACCGCTGCTGGAACCTAGTCATGGAGATTTGGGATTATAGAAAATCCATCCGGGAGAGATAACTTGGATTCCCAACTATATAAGGTTATACCCTGGTTGGGCGCCCGAGAGTTTCTCCTAAGGAATGCAAAGTATGATCAAGGCGCCGAGGTACACGGTTGAGATGTGGGTGCCCGGTATGGATGAACCTACCCTGGACATCCACGGCAAGTCTTGGCTTACGATGTGTTCGGCCCAAAGAAAACCCCACTTAGGGTGCAGTCTTGTAACTATAAGCCATATAAGGCATAAAGGACAAGGCTGCGAAAACAACTGGTTGTTGGCAGAACCGGATGGGAAAGTGCTAGTCTTGTATGGCCGATGTATAATCCTTAAAGGGGCAACCAGGGGGAGAGATAAGGGCGATACCCTCCATTAGGGAGCTGTGTATCAAAAAATACGGCAATGTCATGGGACTTTATAATCACAAGAATATTTAGACCCGTCATATTGTCGCGGGACACAGACAGCAATGTCATGGGACTTTATATTCGCAAGAATATTTAGGCAAATCATATTTCAGCGTAATGGCCAAAAAGCCTAAAGAGAAATGTTAAGATGAGATCAATGGGTTTTTGCGATAAGATCAAAAGATGAGATAAATGAAATCAATAATAAGAGGATATAAATCGCAAAGACGTCCTGCAATTTCATCGAAAAGACGACAACGTCATAAGTCTTAAAAAGCAAAGAGAGATTAATCTCACAAGAAGGCTTAGATTTATCATATTGTCGCAGAGATTAAAATTAAATGATAAGGCAAGATCAATGGATTATTACAAGATCAATGTAAAAGTAAGAATCCATGCGATCTTGTCGCATAAAAGTGGCATAATAAGACCTTTAACTAGGAAGGCGAAATAAGACCACAAGAGAGGTTATATTTGCAAAGCATATAACAGATTTTTCGCAGCATTGATTGCGATAATTCATTTATCATATTGCAGATTGATAACAAGAGGCAAGTATGGGATTTCTTATAAGGGTAACAAATTCAATACTTCACAAGGAAGATTACGAGGGGCAAATATGGGGATTATAAAACAATATTTCATTATCTTCCTTGAGAAGAATTAAAATATTAAAAAATAAGATAATCAAGTTACAAGAATTTATGAAGATTGGTTTCAGATTAATAAAAATATATAATTAGAAGAAGATGATTGGGTTACAAAAACTGCAATGTTTCGCAAAAGAGATTCAGAAATTACAATCATTCGCAGGACAAGGAAAAGAACAAGATATTTCGCAAGAATATAAAACTCCAGAGAATATTCTTCCTTAATTTTATCATTCTTGTTCACTACTATTATCTTCATCAGCGACACATTTTTAAGTTTGGGTTTCTCCATCACCAGTGATTGTTTTGTGAGGAGAATTATGTTCTTCTGATTCTTTATGAGGATTTTCTTGATATTCTCCATCATTGAGAGGGTTCTCTTCTTCTTCTTCTATTTCTTTAGGTGGGTTTTGTTCATCCTCAGAAAAATCTTCTTCATTACTTGAATAATTTAGATCTTCATATATGAGACGAGGGACTTCGTTATTATCTATCTCCAAGGGTTTGATCTTCATAGGAGGTAAAGAATGAGAGCATAGAACATTGTTTATGAGAACCTCAGCACCTAAATGCGCCTTACGGAGGCAATTCTTTTCCCGGTTTCTGATCTCTATATCTTTGAAATATTCAAGATAGTCAAATCTTCTTAATGCTCTGTTGTGAGAGTTAGAAAGCGCAGTGTTCTTTTTGCGAAGTTTGGCCAACCTCATAGACAGATCAGATATTGAAGCTTGAAGGTGCTTCTCAGATTCTGCAGAAGAAAAATCACATATTAGATAGAATTTTCGCAAGAAAAAAGATGGGAAAATACAATGAAATAATTAAATAGACGAGGAAGTCAAAATGACTACCTTCCTTTTGCGAGGATAAAGTTTGAATTATGTTAAGGAAGCAATATTTCCATTGATTCATGGTATCATCGAAAGTATCACCAAATTTACCTTTCAAATGAGAATTTATACTTTTTTCTTTAGAAAGAAGATGAGTATTTTCTTCTTTTAAGGAGGAATGGAAGTTCTTCAGCAGAGCATAGTCATCTTTGAGACTGTTGACTTTTACGCTCAGAGCTAATCTACCTTTTATAAGTTTCTCTTGTTCAGCGGCAGATGATTCGGTTATCTTTTTAAGCTCATCTTTCAATACACGAAGAGATTGCTTTAGGTTGTCGCACAGCTTTTGAAGATTACTCAATTGCTGCGAATAAACCATTGTTTTACTCACAAATCTACGTTTCTCTTGAGATAGGGTTTTGTTTTCATCTAATAAAGATTCCACCCTCAAATTAGTCTGATTTAGCGAATATAAATGTTGAGTGGCTTCATTACTTAGGCGATCTCGTTCACAAATTAGCTGATTATTCTCATTCTTAAGATTATTTATCTCGTCAATTGAATGTGTGTGAAGAGTATTCAATCTATCAAATTGATTCTTCCAAGACTCTTTCCCAATGTGGGCCTCATCAGCGATTGTTTCCCATTCAAGTATCTTCAATAATTGGTTATGTTTTGAAGCTAAATATGCGTCAACAAATAAATAAAGAAAAATTGAGTACATAGAAAAATTGATGCAAAAACAGAGGCAAGAATGTTGTACCTTTCAGATCATCATTTCTGCTGCGAAGATTTTCGCAGTCTAATTCAGAATTTCGAAACTTATGATTGAGAAGTTCACATTCTAAAGTTTTGGCTTGAAGATTCTTCTTCAAGGTCTCAATTTCACTTTCTAAAGCAGTGAGCTTAGACGAAGAACCGCAGGATCCAAGATGCTTGCTTAGAATTATACAAATATCTTGTCTTGCAGGGTCTGTAGAAGATTTCGTAGCATCATTCAAAAATTCAGATAATATTTGAAAAGCAGCTTCAACCCCTGTTGCTATTTCTTGAGAAGAAGGAAGAGAAGTAGAGGAATAAGCTTTGGCGACAATAACTTGAAGATTAGAATCACTCGCGGTAGTAGGGGTGGAAGAAGGAACTTGGTTAGTCGCAGTTAAAGTCTCATTCACCGCAACATTATTCATCGTAACTTCATTCATCACGGCTTCATTCACCGCAACATCCTTCATCGCAACTTCATTCATCACGGATTCATTCACCGCAGTTTTATTTATCGAGGTTTCATTCACCACAGTTTCATTAATCGCAGGATCATTGGCTGCTTATTCATTCACTTTAATTTCAGCTATTAAAGATTCATCCATCGCAACTCTTGAAATATTGGTGGAAATATTAGCATCAATAGGTTCATTTGGAATTGATGAAGAAGTAGTAGTGGTGTTAATATTAGAATTTACGCGAGGAGAAGGAGAAGATTTATATTGCGGCGGAACAGGGTCTGCAGGCAAGAAATCAAGAATATCCACTTCATTTGGAAGAGCTTTAATTTGAAGAGAACGCTTAAGACGTCTAGAAATATTTTCTTCACCCTGCGAATAATAATGTAGATAATAAACAGAGGCAACAATATTGTTATCTCAAAGAAATAAGTGTTTCTTACTACCTTATCATTCTCAGATCTTTTCGCCTTTCCAACACGCCTTTTTTGAGAAACTTTAAGGTTAGGGTTTTTGACAGTAATCTTAATCTGAGAAGTAGTGTTACTGAAAAGGATAATATAGAATATGGGGATTACAAAGAAAATCAGGCGATAGAAATGATGAAACATGAACAAAATAAGGTTCAAGATAAGAACATACCTTTGAGTCTCCATTAGAGCAGCAGCAGGAAGGATATGAGGAAATAAAAAATTGCAAACGAAAAAGAAAGAAGTTGAAGAAAAGAGAGATGACGAAAGAAAATCTTTCCTCGAGTGGGACATCTATTTATAGATGAAGGATGGGTAACCAGGTTGATCGGTAAAAATGTAAAGATTGACACGTGCCAACGGTAAAACGAAAAATAGGGAACTTTGTCGGGTAAAAATTAAGGAGTTGCGGAAAATCAAGAAACTTAAATTCTCATGATCTTTATCTCCTTCGCAGAAAAGATATGAGAAGAGGAAAGATGTAGGATCAGAATATTGTCACAATAATATTCTTGCGAAATAAACAACAGTTCTGCGACACATCAATGATATTCTGCGACACGTCTCATAGTGACGTGAGGAATGACATATCAGATGAAAACGACAGAAACATGAGTAAAGTGTGACATTTCTGCGACGAACCAATAAGACTTGCGAATGAATAAGGCGGTGCTAACTATGATTTATCGCAAGAACTCAGATCCGAAATTAAAGGGAATCTTAACTGTAAATGAGCTGTCATGAGCTGTAATCCATTATGTAAATGCCTATATAAAGGAAATGAATAGTTCCAGAGGGGAGGATGAATTTTTGAAGGGCTAGGAAGGTTTTTAGGAGAGAGAAAATCTTTATCAAGAGTTCTGTGTTCTTGATTTTTGTAAAATTCCTTAAGATCATATTAATGAAAAAGTGTCTTTAATCTTCAAATTATGTCATAAATATTGCTAAATTCTTGAATAGGGTGTAGTGTGGGAATTCCTGCAACTACACCTTCTTAGCCGTTAAGGAATATCTTTGAACAATATAGAATAAGCATTAATGCACCGTGTTCAAAGTGTGTCGACATATTACTCTTGCAAGTCCTTTTTCATACTTGCTCACTTGAAACCGATTTAACACGCTTCCAAACAAGTTTAGTATTGGTTCATCTGACTTTCAAGAACTACTTGATTGATCAAGTAGCACACAATCACAACTCATGGGTTTACGGTTCTACCAAAAAAAGTTTCAGTTCTACCTCCATGTGAGTACTGTGCATAGTTACACTAGCTTACCAAAGAGACGGCTGACTAAGTACTAGGTTCGGTCTCCCACATATATTTGGTATCTAACTTGTATGCACTGCACATGTCTATAAGATTGGTTCCCCTTTCCCAAAAACGTATTTCACATGTTCATAGGATCGGTTCCCCTTTCTTCCATAAACCTTGTTGCACCTCATACAAGGATCGGTTCCCCTTGTGATGCACTGCACCTCTTACTAGGATCGGTTCCCCATCTCCCAGTAATAAGTTCAGACACTTCACAACCCGATCATACCCCAAGTGATTACTTAAGATCGGTTTCACTAATAAAAGTCATACCAATACATAAGTCAGGCCTCATGTGAATAGTTTTACCAAGAACACAAACAAGTCATGAGCGGTCATACTAATCACACATATTGGTCATTCATAAGATATGCAAAGAAAAAGAACCCCAATAATGCCTGGAGATTTCCTTTTCGGTTCACAACAGATATCATGAACTTACTTTCTTAGAACACATGTAAACATTGTTCTCTAGGATGAAATCCTCACCTCATACCCATGCATAATCACAATAGCATTTATACGATAATGTCGATGAATTATATACAAAGTTTAATGGTTAAGCAAGAAACATCATATTGTATTCCTTAATACTTTGTCTATCTAGAGTGTTCATGCTTCGCAGTTTTATGTTTTCAATATGCACAACTTGAAAGATACGTTAGGGAATGAAACAATCCAAGTCAAATATTATAAACCTCAAGTGGAAGGATGATGTTATGGTTGTATCTCTATTATTCTTCACTTCTTCAAGTCTTCGCAATACTTGTTACGTCTCACCCTAATACTTTTAAGCTAACCTATACGAAGTTGACTCTAGTACATTTAAATCAAGCGACTCTTAAATGAGTTTTGTCTCACTAAAATATGACAACCAAACTTGACATACCAACGCTTGGTGGGTTCAACTGAGCTATTCTCTAACAATCTCCCCCTTTGTCAATTTTAGTGACAAAACTCTTACAATCATATGAATAAACAAATTACAATAATTCATTACACATATGCTTGATTCCCGAATTCAACAACACATAACCTGCATTAATTCAATCCTTAAAATGCCGTTGTTGAAATCATAATAACAAAGCTCATACTCCCCCTAAAGGTGAGATAGGTATATTTTCAATCCACACGTCTTTTTTATCCCAATCATATGATATGTTACCCCCCCCCTTAGTCTGTGCTTTTCCTCATTCGTTAGATAAACGTTCAAGCACCATTGTCCTCTTCCTTAGTGACACCAATCAACCATAAAATTAATACCAGCATCACTTGTTTACTCCATATATTCCTCCCACTTTTCGTCGCAAAAATGGCAAAGAAACGAAAAAATAATGGACAACACGAAAAGGATATTACAAATCTCAAAAATAGACTTGCAACCTGTTAAGTCAAGCACAAGGGTTCCACATACCATTTTTGATAACCATCATAAAAACTGAAACTACAAAGTAATTACATTTTGATATGTTATCATGGAAATAATTGCCCGAAGCAATTTTCCCAAATAGTTTAGCAAACCAAAAATCAACTAAGCTACTTAGTTATTTTGCTAAACCGATTGTATAAATAAAACCGCTTCATTCGATAAGACCAAAATGGCCAAAACAAAGATAAACTCCATTTTTCTCATCAGGTTCTAATTATCCATATAAGTTAGACCTTTAGATTTCAAACAAGCCAAATACTAGGTTAGTTAACTAGCATTTCCTTGTTTAGGCTTTCGGCTAGACTTGAATAACCAAAACCTCCACTTTTATAAGTCTAACTAAGATCAGAATTAACTTAGTTTATCTTATCCGGAATCGAATTGGACTAAACAACTCGTCCCGTCAACATATTCATTCGTTAAGACATAAATAATTCATACACACCAATAAATTAACTTGCATAATTATTTACCTCAACCGGATACAATAGAAACAACATATATATATATATCAAGATTTCACTATTGCACAGAAATTTTGTAAGCCTAAACAATTGATACTACACAATAAAGCAAGATAACAAAAGTTTTACTTAACCATAAACAATTGAATCACATAAACATCCACACATACACAATGGAATAAACATATCAATTGTACCAACTATTTCGTTTAAGCAAAAGCAATATATATATCAAATAAAAATAGGCTTTTCTTAAAACAGGAAAACAATTAACTAACAAGATTGTTACCTCAATTTCGCATCCAACTTATCCAAATATGATCTCATCGTTTTCTTCTTCCAAGAGAATAGATATCGAAATACCATTATGTTGTCATTCTCATCCCAAAAATAAATAAATAACAACAACCAACCTTTACCAGAGAAAGGTTGAAAATCGGTTTTAACAATTGCAAGCAAAATTTGAAAACCGGCGAAACACGTATGCTTTTATGCTAAACCAAAACCGATTCAACATATTGTGACTTTTTCACATATTGTTTCTATAGGAACCCCTCATGATCCTTTGATAAAGCCTACCAACATAGGCTAGAACTTAATCCTGCTAAATCAAAAAGTCACCCAAACCACAAGGGTTCACAACATATTATGATATCGAATATCAAGGTAGTAAAACCGAAATCAAACATCCCATAAACATACATAGCAAAAAAAATAAAGCATTAAAGTACCGGCTATGTAAATTGAAAACTATCACAAGAAAAATTATAAATCAACTAACTTTATTCATAATAGTTTTTATTCAATAGACTTATACAATCAATGAAAGCAATCAAAATTTGATGTCTATTTTTATAGATTAAGTATTACAGCATATAACTTAATTTCTAGTGGTTCTCTTGTTGTTCACTGATGTTTCTTCAGTGTTCAAACTATTAAAGTATGTATCAAGAGACTTGTCTGCAACCACTTCTTGTTTCTCAAGTTTCTCAACTTAAATTTTCATGTCAGCTATTCCAGCTTTAGTTTCCTCAATCTTATCCTTGAGACAATCTTGATTTCAAATTGTTGCTATGAGATTGGTTCTTAGTTCTTCAAAACCATGGATATAGTCAATAAAATTATTAGAACGAACCCACTTGGTTTTGGTTGGATCTTGTATATTGTAGGCCAACATACATGACTCATCTTGTGATCCAACCGAACCTTCAGAATCATAATCATACATGATTTTTGATCTGCTTATTTTCTTCCTTTTAGTATTGATTCCTTGACAATCTTTAACCCTTTGAGCCTCCTCCTTATTAGTCTTTGAGACACTGCGAGTTATTGGAGGTGAAAAAGCGGGGGTCTAACAACCTCACCTAATATTTTGATTAGCAATCTCTATGGACAACTCCGAGTTGTTTTCTATAGAATCAACTAGACTCAATCAATAGAAAATATTCATGGAGTTATTATCTCAATCTCTCAATTTTATTTACTCAAGCAAATATGATTTACGAGTCTAATCAAAGAGAGATAACTTGGTTGGTACCAAAGACCAATATCCAAGTGTCAATCGATTTAAATCAACAACCAATAGGTCGGATATTCTAATTGATTGAACAACGCACAACCTGTATTATTTCAATTATATAAAAATATAATGCGGAAAATAAATAACACAGACACCAGAATTTTGTTAACGAGGAAACCGCAAATGTAGAAAAACCCCGGGACCTAGTCCAGATTAAATATACATTGTATTAAGCCGCTACAGATACTAGCCTACTCCAAATTAACTTCGGTCTGGACTGTATTTGAACCCCAATCAATTCCACACTGATCCAAGGTACAGTTATGCTCCTACACCTCTGATCCCAGCTGGATACTGCGCCCTTGATTCCCTTAGCTGATCTCACCCAAAACCAAGAGTTGTTACGACCCAAAGTCGAAGACTTTAGCAAAAAAATTTGTCTCACACAGAAAAGTCTACAAGATAGATAAATTCGCCTCCCACGAATAAACCTATGAGTTTTGTTCCGTGTTTTGATAAATCAAGGTGAACAGTAACCAATCAATAAAACCATACTTATATTCCCGAAGAACAGCTCAGTTTTATCAATCACCTCATAATAGTCTTAATCGACGCAGCGAAAAAAGATATTGTGAAATCACAAACGATGAGGCGAAGTTGTTTGTGATTACTTTTATATCTTGCCTATCAGAGATAGAAATCTCAAGCCAATTATTACAATTATACTCATATGATAGAACTAGCAAGATCATATCACACAAGTACAAGAAAAGTAGTATCAGTCTGGCTTCATAATCCAATTAAAGTCTTTAATTCGTTAACCTGGTTTTAGAAGAAGAAAACCAAAGGTTAAAGGAGAATCGACTTTAGCTTAGCAAACTAGTATCACACAGAATGTGTGGGTATTAGGTTTCCCAGTTGCTAGAGTTCTCCCTTATATAGTCTTTCAAATCAGGGTTTGCAATCAATGTTAGCTTAGTAACAAAACATTCAATATTCACCGTTATATGAAAACCTGATTAGATACAAGCTAATATCTTTCAACCGTTATATCGAAAACTTAGCTTGCCATACACACATGTACTTGACGATTTTGGGTTTGTGTAACCGCACCCAAACATGTACAATAGTTGGTTCAAGATTAGTCAACCAAATGGTTAGCCAAATGATAAATTTCATATCAACCATATTCTTCTTAACCATAACTAGTCCAAATGACTCAAATGATCTAGTTAGAGAGTTGTTCAATTGCTATGAGATCTTATGTACTACACAAGAATCAAGATACAATTGAAGCAAAAACCATGTGATTCACTCGAATCATTCATGAACTATAAATCCACGGTTTGTAATAGCATTCCTTAGATAATTTAAATAAGTTCACGAACTTCGTTTTTAGACATAACCACTCAAGTTTGCGGACTGGGTTTGCGGACTTAAGTAACCGGTTAGAGTTCACAAACTCCGCCAGAAATTCTTGGGTTCAAGAACTTCCGTTAGTACGCGGACTAAAACCAAGCTTCAACTCCAGCAGAAATTCTCGGGTTCGAGAACTATGCTCGTTCGCGGACTGGGTTGACTGCTCAAGTTCCGGTTTTCACTTGATCAAAAAAGTTAGCAAACTTCAGTTCAAGTGCATAAGGACTTATACATATATGTGTTACCACAACAATGTTTATATCCCCCAGTGGTTATATTTTCTAAACTCTCATTTCAATCATTGAAACATTCTCAGAGGACGTCATATAGTTGTTATTCATGAACTAGTTTTCGTCAGAGAAATTTCCAAAGTGATTGAAACATAACATGACTTTCATCACTAAGCAAAGATAAACTTGGATAAAGCGAAAGCTTTACCAACACACATTTCGAGAAATAGATAAGCGAGATATACTCAGCTCGAAATGTCACTTATGTATATCTTTAGTCTATATAGTAAAACGACTTTTGTCTCAAGATAGGAGATAGAGTAGATAGACTTTTGAGTGATATATAAGTTCAAGTCTCCACATACCTTTTAGTTGATGAAGATCCACTAGTTCCTTAAGTAGTCCTTTCGTCTTGTATGATGATTGCCATGGAGTTCTTGAGCTCAACTACACTTTCTATCCTAGTCCGAGACCTTAGCTATAGTAGACTAGAAATCAAGACTTTATAGTTATGATCACTAACATTGACAAACATGCTTGATATAGCAATGCATGCAAGTTCGACCGAGCAATGTTCTAACAATCTCCCCCTTTGTCAATTTTAGTGGCAAAACTATTAATACATATGGAATACAAAAAATATATAAATAAACTTTGTAGCTCCTATTCCACATGTCTAATCTTCAACAATACTCGAAATCTTTCTCACTTCCAAGTAATCCAATGATCCCAAAGGTTGTAAGTTTAACATCATCGTTGTTGAAAATCCATAACTATAACAATGAGAAAAGCATCGGTTCCCAATCATTGTTATACAGTGTCATAGTATTATTACACAGCGTCAAAGTCCAATTGCATCACAACTTCAACAACAATACTATGGTGATACTTTACTCCCCCTTAGTCACTACTCCATCTCACATCGAAACCACTCCCCCTTACATAATGATCCGAAAACCATACGTATTTGTAGTGTGAACTACAATTAATTCTCCCCCTTTTTTTCAATAAAATTGGCAAAGGTACGAGAACGGGATCCTAATAAAATTTCCGTAAGAGACATTTCATGACCAAAGGTAAATATGTATCATCTTGTTTAGATGAAATAATAAAGCCAACACTAAATGCATTCATCAAGGAGTTTATAAAGACATAAGATAACCCCTCTAATATTCCACAGCCGCACTCCCCACAAAGATTTGGCAATTAAGCACAAGTTTAAAAGAACTCTCCTCCATAATATGTCATTCCCTAAGGAACAACAAGAGCGACCTTAATTTCAAAAGAAAATAAGGATTTCTTTAGACTCAACAAATTACATACAAGTATTAATTTGGAATCCAACAAGAAATATTCAATCAAATTATCCAAAGAGGACCAAGATTAATTTGACTAAATATGCTCAACACAAGTAAACTTATGGGGACTTTTAAAAATCAATTAAATTAATCACAAGAAAACTTGCAAATAATCTAATTGTCATACTCAACCAAACTAATTACAAGAGTAATCAATTCAATTGGCCACACTCAACATAAGAACTTCTATGGAGCAAAGACTAAGTTAATCACCAATAACTAACCAAGTCGAAGAGATGCTCAACATAAGAAAACTTACGGAGTGATAACTAAATAACCACACAAGATGATTGATTTAGTTCATTTGGGCTCAACATAAGAGATTATGGAACCCCGACTAAGAATAACATGACAACCTTAACCGTACATGTACTCAACATAAGAAAACTTATGGAATACAAACTAAATAACCACACAAGTTGATTAATTTAGTTCTTAATGCTCAATATATAGCATCTCATGGAACAACCAATCATGCCAATAAGAAATCGACTTAGTTGTATCGTGCTCAACATGAGATACACAATGGAGCCTTCACGGTAATACATAAAAAATAGATCAATAAGGATCTATACCATGGATAACACAAGGATTCATTTTATGTTTTAATCACCATTTGCACAATGACACGCAATAAACATAATCCTTATTTCACAAAAGATTTTAACATATCTTACATCAAAAATTGACAATATAGGCTTAACTTTTGTGTTTGTCAAAAGTCTATTCATCCTTTTATCAATATTTGCATATCAATTCACGAACGACTTTACTTTTGACAAAATATGGGACAAACAATTTCACGGACGTAAACACACATATCCCATCAAAATATTGTAATATATAAGACCAAGAGATTGATATTGCAACCATCATCTTCCAAACAAGTTTAGAATTTTTAAACCAAAAAATCTAAAAACAAGAAGATGAAAACATTGGATATAGCTATGTGTAATCACAATAATGGATATTCCAAAACACTAGTTATTCTTCTAAATAAAAGAGAAATAATAGAATTCTCATCAGAAGACTTACTAGTTGTCGTAGATCTTTCTCAGAGCATCTACTGAGAATTCCTTCTCATTATTGAAAAACCCATTGATTATGGGATCGTTCAATTCCTCCAAGTATTCAGAAATATCCGTTAACTCACTGAGTTCTCTTCTCAAGTCTCGTAGAGTATTCTTGGATAGAGACAACATTTGTTCATAGTGAGTTATTCTTTCCAAAGAGGAAATGATTTGGGATTTTAAACCATTTCTCTTATTGATAAACTCTTTTACCATGCCTCTAAAATTATCATCAAAAGGACAAATAGAAAAGAGGCAGTTAGAGGAAGAACCTTCTCCATTAATTGTAGTATTCACTTTCTTCACCCTTGAGGAAGAAATCCCTTTACACAGATACATATTAGTTGCTTCAACTTCATCCTTGCTTGTGATGCTTCTGGTTACAGGATCCATAAGATTGTATCTTTTCAAGGAAGGAGGAAGTCTATCAATAACTTAAATAGACTTATGACTATCAAAAACCCTAGAAGAAAAAGTCTTCTGAAGTTTAATGATCCATTATCTATATTGTTAGGAGAATATTTTTCTTAAAATAAATACATACATAACTTGAGCCACAAAAATACGCAGAGCCTCACTTTCTCAAGTTAAAATGAGGATGTGAACGCTCCTTATGTTAGATAGGAGAATTATGAGCCAAATGCTCTCCTTATTTATCACATAATGATTTTTCAAGGTTTTTTGTGTAAGAAAGTTTTCTACCTCTTCTGATTCTTGAAGCATTGTTTTTCGGAGGACTGCACAGATTATACAGATTCATCTTTTGCATGTTCTTCTGTAGTTTGGCAATTATTTCCATTTTCTTCTTGAATCTCCAACATGTACTCTGAACATGCCTTGCATTTCCATAAAACGAACAACCCAAGGATTCCTGGTTTTGTTGAGGTATCTTCTGCTTATCGTGGCTTGCAATTTTTATCTTTCCGTGGTCAATAGAAGCAACATGATTCACAAAGTATGCACACTTGATTTTGTATCCTAAACCACTAGTATTTCCAAAGGGCTTCTGACCAAATAACATAGCTGAAATTTTATCAGAACTTCCAGATAATCTTTGTAGATCATCCTTAAGTGTAGTAATCTCTTTTTCCTTTAGAACAGTGGTTCTGGTGAGTTTAACATTAAGATAGTCTATCTCAAGATTTTTCACCTGGATTAATGATTCTAGTTTCTTCAATAAATCCTTTAATTGAAGATTCTCTTAGAGGACTTCTTTATTCAAGAAATTGAAAACCTCTGTGTCTGTCTCATATTCTGAATCAGAACTTGAGTATGTAGATATTTCTGCTGTAAAAGCTGAGACTTCATTGCATCTATTGAACGTATTCAATCCGTTGACACTTAAAGGTTTTTCTTTCATAGAATCATTGGTGGAGAGGACAAACAAGGGATGTTTATCACGCCTAATGCTCTTTTTTATGAGTTCTTTTATCTTTTCTGTCATTAATGGTTTTTCAAACCAGACGTCATCTGTACAACATTCATCACCCAAAGACAAAATAGAGGTTTTTCTTGTGGTAGATATACCATTGAATG
The DNA here is from genome assembly GCA_023529315.1 of Papaver bracteatum. NCBI lineage: Eukaryota > Viridiplantae > Streptophyta > Magnoliopsida > Ranunculales > Papaveraceae > Papaver > Papaver bracteatum. The sequence goes on from JAJJWX010004051.1 coordinate 552,560, forward strand.
CAACGGTTTGAACAGTGTCTTGATCAGAGAATCTCATCTTTCCGAAAGATGATTTTTCAGAAGGAGTAGTGAGGTTATTTACTCTATCGATGGTACATATCTTATAATCATGTTTGTTGACTTCAAAAGTAGTTTCTAAGATATCTTAGGCATCTTTAGACTTAGTGCAAGAAGACACATAGTGCCGAAAGTCTGGGGTAATGGCATGTCTGATAGCATGTAGACCTTCAGAATTATGCTTTACAGCAAGAATTTCTTCTGGACTATAACTATCAACATCCTTTGGTATATATATACATCATCTTTTGTATTTACCGGGAGATCATAGCCATTAACAACATGTACCCATATTTGAAAATCACGAGCTTGAAGATACGTACTCATAGAAATTTTCCACCATGGGTAATTTGAACCATCGAAGACTGGTGGTACGTTAATTGAGATAACACCTCTGTTCATAGAGTCAGATCTCTACAAACATAGACTTATGAGGTCTTGAACATGGTTGCCTGATCTGATACCAATTGAAAAAGTAGGGGTCTGACAACCTCACCTAATATTTTGATTAGCAATCTGTATGGACAACTACGAGTTGTTTTCTTGAGATTCAACTAGACTCAATCAATAGAAAATACTCAAGGAGTTATTATCTCAATCTCTCAATTTGATTTACTCAAGCAAATATGATTTGCGAGTCTAATCAAAGAGAGATAACTTGGATGGTACCAAAGACCAATATCCAAGTGTCAATCGATTTAAATCAATAACCAATAGGCCGGATATTCTAATCGATTGAATAACGCATAACCTGTATTATTTCAATTATATAAAAATATAATGCGGAAAAGAAATAACACAGATACTAGAATTTTGTAAACGAGGAAACCGCAAATGCAGAATAACCCCGGGACCTAGTCCAGATTAAACATACACTGTATTAAGCCGCTACATACACTAGCCTACTCCAAATTAACTTCGGTCTGGACTGTAGTTGAACCGCAATCAATCTCATACTGATCCAAGGTACAGTTATGCTCATATGCCTCAGATCCCAGCAGGATACCGCGCACTTGATTCCCTTAGCTGATCTCACCCACAACCAAGAGTTGCTATGACCCAAAGTTGAAGACTTTAGCAAACAAATCTGTCTCACACAGAAAAGTCTACAAGATAGATAAATTCGTCTCCCAGAAATAAACCTATGAGTTTTGTTCCATCTTTTGATAAATCAAGGTGAACAGGAACCAATCAATAAAACCAGACTTATATTCCCGAAGAATAGCTCAGTTTTATCAATCACCTCACAATAGTCTTAATCGACGTAGCGAAAAAAGATATTGTGGAATCACAAACGATGAGACGAAGATGTTTGTGATTACTTTTATATCTTGCCTATCGGAGATAGAAATATCAAGCCAATTATTATAATTGTGCTCGAACGATATAAATAGCAAGATCAGATCACACAACTACAAGAAAAGTAGTATCGGTCTGGCTTCACAATCCCAATGAAGTCTTTAAGTCGTTAACCTGGTTTTAGAAGAAGAAAACCAAAGGTTAAAGGATAATCGACTCTGTCTTAGCAAACTAGTATCACACGGAATATGTGGGGATTAGGTTTCCCAGGTGCTAGAGTTCTCCCTTATATAGTCTTTCAAATCAGGGTTTGCAATCAATGTTAGCTTAGTAACAAAGCATTCAATATTAACCGTTAAATGAAAACCTGATTAGATACAAGCTAATATCTTTCAACCATTAGATCGAAAACTTAGCTTTCCATACACATGTACTTGACGATTTTGGGTTTGTGTAACCGTACCCAAACGTGTACAATAGTTGGTTCAAGATTAGTCAACCAAATGGTTATCCAAATGATAACTTTCATATCAACCATATTCTTCTTTACCATAACTAGTCCAAACGACTCAAATGAACTAGTTAGAGTTGTTCAATTGCTATGCGATGTACTACACAAGACACAATTGAAGCAAAAATGATGTGATTCACTCGAATCAATTCATGAACTATAAATCCACGGTTTGCAATAGCATTCCTTAGATAATTTAAATAAGTTCGCGAATATCGTTTTTAGACATAACCACTCAAGTACGCGGACTGGGTTCGCGGACTTAAGTAACCGGTTGGAGTTCACAAACTCCAGCAGAAATTCTAGGGTTCGAGAACTTCTGTCAGTTCGCGGACTGGGTTCACGAACTGAAACCAAGCTTCAACTCTAGCAGAAATTCTCGGGTTCGAAAACTATGCTTTTTCATGGACTAAGTTCGCGGACTGGGTTGACTGCACAAGTTTCGGTTTTCACTTGATCAACAAAGTTCGCCAACTTCGGTTCAAGTGCATAAGGACTTATACATACATATGTTACCACAACAATGTTTATATCCACCATTGGTTATATTGTCTAAACTCTCATTTCAATCATTGAAACATTCTCAGAGGACGTCATATAGTTGTTATTCACGAACTAGTTTTCGTTAAAGCAATTTCCAAAGTGATTGAAACATAACATGACTTTTGTCACTAGGCAAAGATGATATTGTATAAAGTGAAAGCTTTACCAACACATATTTCGATAAATAGATAAGCGAGATATACTCAGCTCGAAATGTCACATGTGTATATCTTTAGTCTATATAGTAAAACGACTTTTGTCTCAAGTTAGGAGATAGAGTAGATAGACTTTTGAGTGATAGATAATTTCAAGTCTCCACATACCTTTTAGTCGATGAAGATCCACTGGTTCCTTGAGTAGTCCTTCGTCTTGTATGATGATTTCCATGGAGTTCTTGAGCTCAACTACACTTTTTATCCTAGTCCGATACCTTGGCTATAGTAGACTAGAAATCAAGACTTTATAGTTTTGATCACTAACATTGACAAACATGCTTGATGATATAGCAACGCATGCGAGTTCGACCGAGAAATGCTCTAACAGGAGGCATGCTTGGTTATATATAAGATGATTGACCAGGGTATCAATATATTGAAGGTAATTGTTTCTTTTTAAAAGGAGACAACTTTCGAACCGAAAAATATCAGTAGAATCCGAAAATATTAAGGAATATATTTCGTTTCCTTTTGTCCGAACTTCTTGGTTTTATTCAAATATTCTAAATAAAACTTATCTAGAAACTCATGATAAACATGAACGATTTATTGGATTTACAACTATCCAACAAATTACAACTTCTCTGATAATTAATTACACAAATTACATGTGCTCCAGATTTATTGTGCCATTCCCATCCATGAATACGATCACAGATTGGGATGAGAATGCACAATTTTGATACAACTAAGTTGTATCGGAATAAGATTTTTCAAGCTTATATTGACTATCAGAAACATAGTTCATGTTTCTCTTAGGGAATTTCTGACCAATATATTTTCTCCCAAAACGATGATCTTTTCTAACTCTAGAGATATGATCATGTGGAGAAACTGTACCGATGTGAGAATTCTCAGAGAATGATAGATCTCTCTTAATTATTTCAATGAGATTTTCATAAGATTTTCTCATTCAAAGGACTTCCTTATGATTCATATCAGTGTGATTATCTGAAATAATTATTGGAGATCCCTCATTGTTTCTTTTGGTAGAGATTCTCTCTTTCCCTTCCTTCTGGAATCGTTCTTCATCAAAACAAGGATTGTTTCGATATGTATGAGGAGGAATATTCTTCCAGAATCTATTGTCAATTCTTTCCTATGATTTTGAGTTGATATTATAGGGTTGTGGCATGATCTGTCTTTCTACTGAGGAATGATCTTTTAGTTTTTTAAGACAAGAAACTTCCTTCAAAAATTTTACCACCGTATGTTGAAGAAGTATAAGTTTCCTTTCAAGTGACTGAAAAGTGTATTCTTTAATATCATTATCATGGAATCGGTTCAAAGTTTACTTTGGACAAGATTTTATTTGATCATCAGTAGTGAAAAGGCAAGGGTACCCCAAATATACCTCAAGCTATTACTTTTCCTTCCTATAAGCCCTTTCCCCGAAAGTGATTATCTATAGACTGAGTTGGGATAATACAACAAATCGTTTCACACTTTGTGTGATCTTCTATGGATACAAGATCGAGACAATACAACAATAAAGTGTGTTTACTTGATACAAAGGTTCGGACTTAACCAAACTCAATAGGATTCACGTATCAAATAAATAGGAATTAACGTTTGTGCAATTTACTTTAATTATAATAAAACAATTATATTGCAAAAATATAAAGTAAATGATACATCAACATTTTGTTAACGAGGAAACCGCAATTGCGGAAAAATCCCGGGATCTATTCCAGAATTGAATACTCTCAGGATTAATCCGTTATACAAAATAAACCAACTTCGTATAGTTGAGACGAAGCAACTAAAATTATAGTTCACCTAGTTCTGTTTGTATTCCCACGCCTCCAAACTGTAAACAAGTCACGTACTTGGACCAATTCCTTTGGTTCGTATTCCAAACATTAAAGGAATAACAAATATGTTTGGTATCTGTTAGAACATTGCTCGGTTGAACCCACCAAGCGTTAGTATGTCAAGTTTGGTTGTCATATTTTAGTGAGCCAAAACTCATTTAAGAGTCTCTTGATTTAAATATACTAGAGCCAAATTCTTATAGGTTAGATTGAAAGTATTAGGGTGAGACATTACAAGTATTGCGAAGACTTGAAGAAGTGAAGAAGAACGGGGCTACAACCACAACATCATCCTTCCACTTGAGGTTAGTGATATTTGACTTGAACTGTTTCATTCCCTAACGTATCTTTCAAGTCGTGCATATTGAAAACATAAAACTACGAAGAATGAACACTCTAAATATACATAGTATTAAGGAATACAATATGAAGGTTCTTGATTAACCATTAAACTTTGTATATAAGACATCAACATAATCGTATGAATTCTATTGTGATTATGTATGGGTATAAGGTGAGGATTTCATCCTAGGGAACAATGTTTACATGTGTTCTGAGGAAGTAAGTTCATGATATATGTTGTGAACCGAAAGGGAAATCGCCAGGCATTATTGGGGCTGTTCTTCTTTACATATCTTATGAACGACCAATACGTGTGATTGGTATAACCTCTCATGACTTGTTTGTGTTCTTGGTAAAATTATTCACATGAGGTCTGACTTATGTATTGGTGTGACTTTTATTAATGAAATCGATCTTAAGTAATCACCTGGGGTATGATCGGGTTGTGAGTGTCTGAACTTATTACTGGGAAAAGGGAATCGATCCTAGTAAGAGGTGTAATGTATCACAAGGGGAACCGATCCTTGTATGAGGTGCAACAAGGTTTATGGAAGAAAGGGGAACCGATCCTATGAACATGTGCAACACGTTTTTGGGAAGGAGGAACCGATCCTATGGACATGTGCAGTGCATACAAGTTAGATACCAAATATATGTGGGGATCCGATCCTAGTACCTAGTCATCCGTATCTTTGGTAAGCAAGTGTAAGTATGCACAATACTCACATGGAGGTAGAACCGAATCTTGTTTTGGTAGAACCGTAAACCAATGAGTTTTGATTGAGTGTTACTTGATCAATCACATAGTTCTTGAAAGTCAGATGAACGAATTCTAAACTTGTTTGGAAGCGTGGTAAATCGGTTTCAAGTGAGCAAGTATGAAAAAGGACTTGCAAGAGTAAGATGTCGACACACTTTGAACACGATGCATTAATGCTTATTCTATATTATTCAAAGATATTCCTTAATGGCTAAGAAGGAAGTAAATCCCAAGATCGAATTTAAATAAGTTAAGAATCTTTTTAATTAAGGTTTTTAATTATATATGGAAAAAAAGAATTAGTAATGTGCATTTGCTAATTAAAGATTTTCCAAGGAGATTTCGATCATATTTTTGGACAGTGCATTCACAGGAATTATGAAAACCGAATTTGGGTAAATATGGAAAATATCTTGAAAATATTTTCGGTTTTGGAAATTCCTAGGTGTCCAAACTTCCTTGTTTATAAATACTTTGAGTTTGCATTTCTATCAAACTAATCCTGCGTGACATAAACTTACTCTTTTGTGTTTGTTACTGATGAGGCCGCCTATCGGAGAGGAGAGTAATTTAATTAGGTGAAATCTCTTATGGCCGCTCAATTTAAAGTCTTCTGTGGGATTGAGAAGCTCTAGCGCGACCCGTTGGTGGGAAACTAGATATTGCGGTTTATCTTTAGTTTTCGTATTTATTTGATGGACTAACGGTGGTTGAACTTTGATTGCACCTAGTTTGTTTATGCTTGAGAATCTTCTCTTATGATATAAGATTTACTCAACCTAGTTCAAGGTTTCGACAGGGATCTTTAGACTGTTGTTAGATCTAAACATGATCTTGTGATAATCCATTGTTAACATACTCCGTTCTGTGTGTGATTGATCACAAGAGATTCAAGTAGGTGTGTGCAGGTGTTTATTGAAGATCTAAGAAGATTTGAGGACAAAGAAGATATTGAAGATTTCTGACTTGGTTTTTATAATATTTGTTGTGCACAATACTTGTTTGGGGAAAAGAGGATCTGACTATAATTGATTTATCCTTTTGGGTATTTTGATAGAATAGTTGAGGAAGATCGGCATCAATACGATTCCTTGTGATTTAACGTAATGATTAGCTTAATCTTAACGATTGCCTTTGGGTGATTGAACATAAGATAGATCTTGGATCTGGCAAAGGAGTTTATGTTAAGATAAACAAGGGAACCTTTGCGCAACTCATATCACTTGGTTGAAGATAGTTGATACCAAACAGATTTGTTGTTCCTTTACTGTTTGGAATATGAACCAAAGGAATTGGTCCAAGTATGTGACTTGTTTACAGGTTGGAGGCGTGGGAATACATACGGAACTAGGTGAACTATAGGTTTAGTTGGTTGGTCTCAACTATACCAAGTTGGTTTAGTTTGTATAGCGGCTTAATCCTGAGAGTATTCAATTTTGGACTAGGTCCCAGGGTTTTTCTGCATTTGCGGTTTCCTCGTTAACAAAATCTTGCTGTGTCATTTACTTTATATTTCTGCATTATAATTGTTTTATTATAATTAAAGTAAATTGCACAAACATTAATTCCTATTTACTTGATACGTGAATCCTATGGAGTTTGGTTAAGTCCGAACCTTTGTATCAAGTAAACACACTTTGTTGTTGTATTGTCTCGATCTCGTATCCATAGACGATCACACAAAGTGTGAACCGATTTGTTATTTTGTCTCGACTCAGTCCATAGACAATCACTTTCGGGGAAAGTACTTATAGGAAGGAAAAGTAATATCTTGAGGTATATTTGGGGTATCCTCGCCTTTTCACTTGGTATCAGAGCAGGAAAACACGAAAAGATCTAACAATCTGTGTTTGGTGCGATCCATCCTATAAGAAACGAATCTCTTACATGATTCAGTTAACGTACCTCCAAGATTAGATGGGACTAACTATCCATTATGGAAATCTGCTATGAAATCCTTTCTTCAATCCCGAGATTTTAATATTTGGTTATTAATCGAAGACGGATATCAATAACCGATAGACTATTCAGAAATAAAGTTTAAACGCTTAGCGGATTACACTCATGAAGAAAGAATTCGTGCAATGCATAATTCTGTTGGTTTGAATGCCATCATACATGCAGTTAGCCATAAACTTTTACATCATGTGATGGCTTGCAGGACTTCTAAAAAAGCATGTGATACTCTTGAGACTGTATTCGAAGGAGATGATTCTGAAAAGGAAGCTAGACTTCTTTGCCTTTAAACTGAATGTGAACATCTCAAGATGGATGATAACGACACCTTTGAGGAGTTTAACTCTAAACTTTCTGAGATTGTTAATGCATCTTTTTTCCTTGAAAAGGTTATACCTGAAGAATCAAAGTGAAAAAAGTCTAGCTTAACTATTGTGATTTTCGTAACAAATTAAGAACATCTTATCTATTTAAACATGTTTCGATTTAGGTTTGCCATAAAAAGGACAACGATGAAGTACAATGCTTCAAGTGCCGAGGATTCAGACATATGGAAAAACATTATCCCAGCAGAAGAACTCAGAAGTGCAACAAGGCATATGTCTCCACTCTTGATGATATTCCGGGGGAAGAATCCAATGAAGAAATATCTAATTGTAATGCACTTCTTTCCAACTCTAATTGTGATGTCTTCAGTAAGTCTAATAAACTTCTAGAAAAACTTGAGTTGGAAATTAAGAAAAGTGAAAGGTTAATCCTAGGTCTTAAAAATCGATTGAAATCCCTTTCATATCAATCATGTAAATAAAAATCTGAACAAGTGAAATCGGATGAAAAGCCGAAAGAATCAGAAACTAAGTTTTCTGATAATATGATAAGATCTTCATGTAGAAGAAATAATCATACTGAAACACTCCTTGAAAATAAATTTATCAAGGCTCTTCGCAGAGGGATAAAGATTTTGAAGACTGATAAGTTTATAAGATCTCAAAAGGAGATTGCAAACTCTTGTAATCACAAGAGTAAGAAGGAACAGAGGGAAACACAATCTATTGTGTTCATAAGTCATCCTAAGGATGTTTTTGTTCAATATGGTGTGAATAATTCTCACCTCAACACACACTGATTGTGTTGAAATATGCATCCTCACTTGTTACTCAATATTCTGTGTGTGAGGAAGCATAAATCTGGGCAAGAGATTTTATCTGTGTAAAATAATAGATATCTTTCTATTTTTGATAAATATAGTTTCGGTTTTCTTAAACCAAAATTTATTTATTGATATTCTCCATATCATCTTCTTGTCCGAAAGAAGACTTTGAATCTCAATGGAGAATTCGACTAAAGATAAGATATTTCTTGATGACTTAGCACTCTGTGCATCTGTTATGACTGGAACTCATGTTGTTTCACCTCATGATATTTCTCAAGATTCTCTAAGAAAACAGATCCTCTATGTTAAAGGTTGAATTAGATATCATGAGTTAATAATAAAGGATTCAAAAGAAGTACTAGCTAATCTTCATTCCCAGCTGTTTGAAATGAAGAAATCATCTACTAAAAAGGGGAGTGCTCAGAAGAATTTGAATCTAGTTTTTGAAAGAAATCGTCATGAGAACTGAGTTGTATTAGAATAATAGACATCAATTTTTGATTGCTTTCATTGATTGTATAAGTCTATTGAATAAAACTATCCTATTATGAATAAAGTTATTTGATTTATAAATTTTCTTTTGATAGTTTTTGATTTGCATAGCCGGTACTTTAATGCTTTATTTTATTTGCTATGTATGTGTATGAGATGTTTGATTTCGGTTTTATTACCTTGATATTCGATCTCATAATATGTTGTGAAGCCTTATGGTTTGGGTGACTTTTTGATTTAGCAGGATTAAGTTCTAGCCTATGTTGGTAGGCTTTATCAAAGGATCATGAGGGGTTCCTATAGAAACAATATGTGAAAAAGTCACAATATGTTGAATCGGTTTTGGTTTAGCATAAAAGCATACGTGTTTCGCCGGTTTTCAACTTTTGCTTGCAATTGTTAAAACCGATTTTCAACCTTTCTCTGGTAAAGGTTGGTTGTTGTTATTTATTTATTTTTGGGATGAGAATGACAACATAATGGTATTTCGATATCTATTCTCTTGGAAGAAGAAAACGATGAGATCATATTTGGAGAAGTTGGATGTGAAATTGAGGTAACAATCTTGTTAGTTAATTTTTTTCCTGTTTTAAGAAAAGCCTATTTTTATTTTTATTTGATATATATATATATATATATATATATTGCTTTTGCTTAAACAAAATAGTTGGTACAATTGATTTGTTTATTCCATGATGTATGTGTGGATGTTTGTGTGATTCAATTGTTTCCGGTTAAGTAAAACTTTTGTTATCTTGCTTTGTTGTGTGATATCAATAGTTTAGGCTTACGAAATTTGGTGCAATTGCGGTGCTTTAATGTTTATGTTAATTCAATTGCTTCCAGTTAAGTAAAATTGCAAAGTTTAATGGTTAAGAAAGAAACTTCATATTGTATTCCTTAATAATATGTCTATCTAGAGTGTTCATTCTTTGCAGTTTTATGTTTTCAATATGCACGACTTGAAAGATATGTTAGGGAATGATTCAGTTCAAGTCAAATATCACTAACCTCAAGTGGAAGGATGATGTTGTAGTTGTAGCTCTGTTCTTCTTCACTTCTTCAAGTCTTCCCAATACTTGTAATGTCTCACCCTAATACTTTTAAGCTAACCTATACGAAGTTGACTCTAGTACATTTAAATCAAGCGAATCTTAAATGAGTTTTGGATCACTAAAATATGTCAACCAAACTTGACATACCAATGCTTGGTGGGTTCAACCTATCTATGCTCTAACAACCACTACCAATACTCCTTCTCAGACAATCCTTAATGGCGTCTCTCCCATTGATTATACTCTTCCAACTAGTTGAGCTCATATTACTGGCCTCACAAGTCCATAAATCATTTTCTTTCACATACTTAGCCTGCAAAAACCTAGAAACATCAGAAGGGGGTTATCAAAAATTCTCCAAGCCATTTTAGCTAATAAAGAGAGGTTATTATATTCTAAATCCCCTAAACCAATACCACCCTTATCAATCGGTTTGCATACCATCCTCCTGTTAACCTTATGCATCTTAGAGCTATCCTTGTCACCTACCCACAAAAAATTCCTCCTGTACTTATTAAGCTTATTGATTGGGACTTTAGGTAACTTCAAAACAGACATAACATGGGTTAGTCACAGGATCAATAACAAATCTTAATAAAGTAGTTCTACCAGCAATATGAAGATTCCTAGACTTCCAACCTTGTAATATGTTGTCAATCTTTTCAATCAAATATAATAATAAGTCTTCTCACTAATCCTCCACCATTGGAGAGAAACTCCAAAATATTTACCAGGTTCCTTAGCAACTTGAACATTGAGGGATCTGGCCATACCCTTAGTGAAAATTCTACCCAAATTACTAGAAGTAATCAAGGTAGATTTGGACTCACTAACTATTTGGCCAGACCACCTGCAAAACTTATCTAAAAGAAGTTTGAGATTGCATGCATTCTTATAAATGGCTTTCACAAAAATAATGTTATCATCAGCATAGAGGGAATGAGTGATGATGGGAGCCCCTCTAGCAATAACAAAACCATCAATAAATTTAGTTTCAATACCCCTACTTATAAGTCTAGACAGAGTTTCAATACATAAAGTAAAGATGAAAGGGGACAAAGGGTCCCCTTGTCTAATACCATTAGTGGGATGAAAACTTCTACTAGGTGAGCTATTAATTAGAACTTTGAAGGAAACAGATTCAATGCATTTCATAACATAATTAACAAATATAGGCTCAAAACTAATGCAAGTCAGGTTCTTAGAGATGAAAGGCCAACTGATCTTATCATAAGCTTTGTCGAAGTCAAGCTTCAAGGCCATCCAACCTTTAGTCCCTTTCTTATGCTTAAAAGAATGTAACACTTCATTACAAATGACATCAGGATAAAAAAAAGTGACCTGTCAAAGACAAAAGCATGTTGATTGGCGGAAATAAGGTTATTTAATAAAGGCCTCAACCTATTTGCTAAAATCTTAGTAATGATCTTCATAGTGAAGTTACACAGACTGATTGGCCAATACTCTTTAATAGAAACATGATTATCTCTTTTGGGAATTAAGGCAATAAAAGTCTTGTTAAGCTTAGGATCAAGGTGGTCAAATTGAAAAAATTCTTGAACAAGCCCAACGACAGTAGTACTTACCTCTTCCCAATACTTAGTAAATAATATACCTATAATCCCATCAGTCCCAGGAGCCTTAAGATCCCCAAGTTGCTTCACTTCCCTTTTGATTGCATCAACTGTCACCTCCCTAATAATCTTAGAATTATCCTCATTGGTCATCACATTGGGGAATAAATCAATAATGTTCGGACTATCTAAAGAACAAACAGTAGAGTTAAACAAGTCTTTGAAATGGTTAAAAATATGTGATTCAATTTCCTTATCCTTCTTTAACCAGTTTCCTTTTCCATCCTTAATTATAACAATTGAATTTTTAGATCTTCTAACCATGGTAAAAGTGTTAAAAATTCTAGTATTAAGGTCCCCTTCTTTTAACCAGTTAACTCTAGACTTTTGTTTCCAAAATAGTTCTTCCATTCTAAGAAGTCTAAGGTACTCAACTAGATAATTAGTCATAGCACATTTAAACTCAATAGAAGGATTTAAGTCGAAATCATTTTGGGATTTTGACAAATTTTGATGGGCAACCTCAATTTATGTGTGTAACATCCTAAAAACATTTTTGTTCTATTTTTTGGACTCAACTTGAAGTCTATCAACATTATCAAAGAACTAAAAAGAATTACTATTGTGTATTTTATGAGTCCAGGTCTTTTTCACAACATCCTTATACCTAGGATCCTCGGCCCACATAGTTTCAAACCTAAAATGTCTAGATCTAAAAGATTTTTTAGGACCCAGATATATCAATACTACTCTATGATCATGGTTATAATAAGGGAGATGAATTACCTGAGTCTTGTCAAATCTGGAGCACCATTGAGAATTAGCAAGAACTTTGTCAAGCCGCTCATTTATGCTAACCAAACCAAACCTCTGATTATTACAAGTGAATCTTGGACCATGAGACCCCAAATCAATAAGACCATACTCATTAGTTATATTAGTAAGTTCCTCCAGTTAACTGACAGTTGGAGTCCTACCACCATATTTCTCATGAGAATGACCTATAGTGTTTAAGTCTCCCATCACCATCCAACCGTTATTAGGAGTAAAATAAATAGACCTCATTTCATACCACAACCTTTTTTTGCTAAACTTATTGGTACTACCATAAATAGAGGATAAAATTCAAGGAGCCTGAAACTTAGCAGTAACCACTGCATGGATAGCCCACCTCGATTCAGACATAGCCTGGATGTCAACATCATCAGAATTCCATAAAAACAAAGTCCACTAAAGAATCCTTGAGGGTCAACAATGATAGAGAGGTTATAGACAAACCTCCTCATGATATTAACAACATGACCTTCTAAAACTCTAGTCTCAAGAAACGCAATCACAATGGGCTTATACTTCTTAATTAACATCTTCGTAACTCTAGTAAATAAGGGACTAGAACTACCCCTACAATTCCAAACTAAAATCTCTAAAAAAGTGGGAGTAAAACAACTAAACCCAATATTTCATTTGGAAATCTGAATATACAAACTCCAATATAATTTCAAGAGAATCAACTAGACAGACAGATTCAATCTATAGAAAAGTATATCAAAGAGTTTATATCTCTTATTTCACAATGTAGTCAGAAAATCAAACAAATAGAAATCCGCAAGCCTGATTGTTATGTGAAACAACTTGAACGGTACCAAAGACCAATGTTCAAGGATCAATCAATTCAACCAAAAACCTAAGGTTGGATTTATCAATTGATCGATACAATGCACAACCTGTGATATTTCTATTATATAACAAAATATAACGCGAAAAAGAAATAAAACAGACACTAGAATTTTGTTAACGATGAAATCGCAAATGCAGAAAAATCCCGAGACCTAGTCCAGTTTTGAACACCACATTGTATTAAGCCACTACAGACACTATCCTAATACCAATGAAATTCGGACTGGAATTTAGTTGAACCCTAATAAATCTCACACTGATTCAAGGTATAGTCATGATCCTTAAGCCTCTGATCCTAGCAGGATACTACACACTTGATTCCCTTAGTTGATCTCACCCACAACTAAGAGTTGCTATGATCCAAAGTCGAACACTTGATAAACAAATCTGTCTCACATAGAAAAGTCTATTGGAATAGATAAATCTATCTCGCACAGAAGTACCTATGAGTTTTGTTCCGTCTTTTGATAAATCAAGTTGCACAGGAACCAATTGATAAACCAGACTTATATTCCTGAAGAACAACCTAGTATTATGAATCACCTCACAATAATCTTAATCGTATGGTAGTGAAACAAGATATTGTAGAATCACAAACGATGAGACGAAGATGTTTGTGACTTCTTTTAATATTACCTATCATAGATAAATATCAAGAAAATATTAGTAAAGATAATACTCAATCACGATATTAAAAGTAAGATCAGAACACACAACTACAGAGAAAATAGTTGGGTCTGGCTTCACAATCCCAATGATGTCTTTAAGTCGTTAACCTACAGGGTTTCGTGAAAAACCTAAGGTTAAAGGAGAATCGACTCTAGTCACAACTAGTATCACACAGAAGGTGTGGGGATTAGGTTTCCCAGTTTCTAGAGTTCTCCTTTATATAGTTTTCAAATCAGGGTTTGCAACCTAAGTTACCTTGGTAACAAAGCATTCAATATTCACCGTTAGATGAAAACCTGATTACACCCAAGCTAATATATTTCAATCGTTAGATGTAACTTAGCTTGTTATACACAAATGAAATGTACCCTCATTTAGGTTTATGTAACCATACCTAAACATGTACATCATATTGGCTCAACAGTAGTTAACCGAGGTTAGCTATATGAACACTCTCATATCAACCTTATTCATCTTAACCATAACTAGTTCAAATGAATCAAATGAAACTAGTTAAAGAGTTGATCAATTTCTATATTCTCATAGAAGTATACAAGAATACAATTGAAGCAAAATCGGTTTGATTCACTCGAATCAATTCATGAACATTGTAGCCACTTTTTGCAAAGAATGTATTCTTTATTATATAAATGTATTAATGTCACAACCGATTTTAGAACTTTAACCACTCAAGCATGCAAATGGGTACGCATACTTGAAGTAGCCGGACCAAGTTTGGTTTTCGCCAGTATGTGAACAGGTATGCATACCTCCAAACCCAGCAGAAATTTCCTGTCACAAACCTTACGCCAGTATGCGTACGGGTACGCGTACTTAGGTTCCCGGACTTCTCAAACCAACAGGTATGCATATGGGTATGCATACTATGGTTCCCGGACATGGATCACATATATGCAAGAGTGCACAACATGTTTATAATCCAATGTTGGTTAAGTGTTCTAAACTTTATTTCAATCATTGAAACATTCTTAAAGGATGACAATAGCCGTTTTCACACACTATTAGCTTCAAAGAAATTTTCAAGTTATTAAAATAATCATAATGAAACATTCCAAGTCTACACCAAATGATTGTATCACACAAACCATGTAAGCTGTTACTCGGCGATTTCCACATGATCATCTTTTGACTTTTGTCAAGAATATAATATGAACTTGGTTGAAGCGAAATCTTACTAACACATATTTCGAGAAATATGTAAGCGAGTTAAACTCAGCTCGAAATCTCAAATGTGTACAATCGAAAATCATATAGTAATACGAATTTTGTCTCAATATAGGAGATAGAGTAGAAATAGACTTTCCAAGTGATATATGAGCTTTAGTCCCCACATACCTTTTGTTGATGAAGTTCCACAAGCTCTCCTTAGTAGTTATTCGTCTTCAATTATTGACCACCATGAAGTCTAATGCTCAACTACACAATCTATCCTAGTCCGAGAAATTACTTTAAGTAGACTAGAAATCAAGACTTATAGTTTTGATCACTAATATTGAAAAACAAGCTTGAGATATCAACGCTTGCGAGTTCGACCGAGCAGTGCTCTAACAATATCCACCTTTGTCAATTTTAGTGACAAAACTATCAATACATATGGATTACAAAATAAATAAACTTTGTAGCTTCTCATCCAAATGCTTGATCTCCTTGGTTCTTCAACATTACTCGAAATCTTCGTCACTTCCAAGTACTCCAATGATTCTAAATGTGTTTAACTCAGCATCATAGTTGTTGAAGATCCGCAGCTCTAACAATGAGAAAACAATTGCTCTCAATCATTGTTATATAGTGTCATAGTATTATTATATAGCATCAAAGTCCAATTGTATCACAACTTTGACAACAATACTATGGTGATATGTATCACTACCCCTTAGTCAATACTTCATCTCACAATGAAAATCACTCCCCCTTTTGTCAATATAAATTGGCAAAGGTACGAAAACTAGTGGGATCCTCATGAAATTTTCATAGAGATACTTCATGACCAAAAGATAACAACATACCAACTTGTTTAGATGCCATCAAATAGCCGAAACTAAATGCATTCATCAAGGAGTTTATAAAGATACAAGATAACCCCTATAATATTCCACAGCCGCACTCCCCACAAAGATTTGGCAATTAAACACAAGTTCAATTAAGAACTCTCCCCCATAAAATGTCATTCCCGAAAGAACAACAAGAGCGACCTTACTTTCACAAGAAAATAAGGATTTCTTTGGACATTAACAAATCACATGAAACATGAATTTGTATCCAAAAATCTCAATTGAATTAACCATAAGGAAAATGATCAATTCAATTAGTCATGCTCAGCATAAGAGAACTTACGGAGCAACACAGTACATACACAAAGATGTGGATTAGGGAAAGACCAATACTGCAGAATAATCAAAGATTCATTCTATTTTTCATTAGTATTTGCACAATGACATATAATACACTTAATCTTTGTAAACAAAAGTTCATCCTTTCTTCCATCAATATTTTCATAATGACATAAAAGGCTGAACTTTTGTAGTCAAAAGTTCATTCTATCTTTTATCAATACATTCATATTGACATATAATAGAGTTAACTTTTGAACAAATATGGGACAACCAAGTGTAGTGATCTACACTACAATTTAGCACAGAAACATCTTTGAATCTCTAAGTATAGAGATTGGATTGGATGAGAAGAGAATTTTAGAAGGTAAAAGAAAAATTTTGATTATTATTTTTCATGCGAATGCAAATACATAAGATTGAAGCTTATAAGGGAAAACAGACTCAAGTACCTACACACGCCACTCACACGCCTACTATCACTATTTTTACTAAATAGCATATGGACAGCCTTTAAAAAGTGGACACCCCATAACCGGGACATGACAAATTCCCACCCGCTCAAATCATCCTTGTCCTCAAGGATAGAGGATATGAAAAACGAGGTGAGATCTTGATGGCATTCATAGTTGTAGCCGCTTCTTCTCATCAGCATAAAAGCCGAGTCCTGTAAAAAATTTAGCATCAAGGCCCACAAATGACTGAGCTCATATCTCCATCTTGGAGTTTCAGTAAGTAGGCCCACTGCCTTTACGGTTTGGTACGTCTTAATAGCATTGTTGTCGACTGTATAAGCACATCCAAACATAATAAATATATCTCCACTGCCAGCTGAGGGATGGAGGTAGTTTTTCCTTCCTTCTCGGATAAGGACTTCACAAGCGCATGAGCATATCTGATGCCAAGACCTTACTTTGTCTCTAATTTTTTCCAGACAATTGGCATACCAGATAATAAGGTGGGCTGCTGTAATGAGAGATGTTAGGATGAATGTCATCCAACTGATCATGTTTCTAGTACTACCTCCTCCTATGCTAATTGCACTTGCTGACATAGTGGACTTGACCTCCTCCGTTTTCCTGTCCATCGTTGTGCCATTAGTGGAACGAATCTTCAGTTGCGTCAAAAGTTGATGGAAATTTTCAAGAAAATACTCAGCTTCCAACAAGATAAAGAATTTAACAAACACTCCCTCATGACCCAGATTGTACTGCCTTTTATCCATTTCTCTATATTCTTCAAACTTGTATATACTAACCCTTTCAGGTGAATTGTTCTTATTCGTCCAGAAGTACACAGTTGTATAATAATTTGCTACAAAATCTGAATAACTCCAACTCTTATCAACCAGAACTTATTATATGCACTCGAGTAAAAAGCTCATTCAATCTGTTGTCACCACAGACACTTCCATTAGCTTCTATGGACCTGCTCTCATCACCACAAACATTTCCGTTAACTTCTATAGACTTGCTCTGGATTATCCCCACTCTCCATTGATATATTCATTCCTGACATAACACTCGATTATGACAAGAAAAATAATGTTGAGAAACAACCAAGCCTAGCATGCTACACACAAAGTAGTTCAGAATTGATATAGCTTCTTGTTTCTTGACTTTAATTGATCCAGCACAGAGATCTCCTTTGTTATTAGTTAACCATGCTGAAAGGACCTGTATATTCAGTTGTAACTCATAGGTTTTCTAGCTATCCACTTCAAGTCTCTGGTCAGTACATATACCTCCCACAAGTGAGACCAATTTCTCCACATACACAACAAGGATCTCTTCATACTTGGTTTCAGTATGCAAAACACTAGTAAAAGTTTTATAGTATAAGAGAAGGAAATACTCTGCTGCCCACGCAGAGTGGGTGCTTGTGCTGACTTGTAAGTAAGTAGCTACTATGAGGAATATCTCATGACAAAATCTTATAAAAAGTATGTATCCCATGTTGTGTGTTAACTGCTACCAGTACCTTCGACTTAGAGGGGACCCAGTACTCCCATTATTAAATGGGTTATGTAGTGTACTATAGTTACGAATAACCTGTATAAGTCCAACATAGAGAATTCCTCTGTCATTAGCTTCAGTACGTACTTATTTGATTCCCACCACTCTTACAAGGGTTTCCTTCCAGCCTAAACACCAACCATGGAAACCACACCTCAGTTTTGCAATAACTATCAACTTTGTCATCTCAACAATGAATAATATTCATGACAGCTTGGAGGAGTCTTCATGACATCTGTAGTTGTATCCAGTACACAATTACCTGCAACCATGTGGACCAACGCATAATCAATTCCTAAAAATCTTCCTCGATCAAATAGTGTTCTAGTAAGAACTTGTCTATCACGACAATATTTCACTCTTCTTTCGCAGCTTTCCACACCTCTATATCCCCCCTTGAGCTTCAAGATGTTACAATATCTCTTGGAAACCAAGGAAACCACCACAAAAGAATAGACATTACCCAAGGAACACCATCTTATATTTTATACACTGTAATCACTTGTGCAGATATTTTTCTACGAAACTGATTTGACCAACCTCCATGAGTAGAATTTAACTCAAAAATACAATAAAAGCGAGGTGATAGTTCTTCCCGAATCCGTTGTTGAAGAAGTAAAAAACTACCATCACCATTAAGACCCCAGCTATGAAGATTAGGCTTGTAGTCGACTAGCTTTTGAGGAAAATCCAGTCTGCAATATGAATAATCTCTACTACTTGCATATATAAGAACCAACTCCCAAGTACTACTTCCCCTTGTTGATGGTGGATTTTAGTTCAAGATTAAAGTTGTAAAACCAATATTTGTGTTACCATCCTGCAGAGGATGAGATTATTTTATAAGTGATGAATACTTATTCGCTTCATTAATTCACCTAGAATGGAGCATGTAGCAATTATCCCCCGAATATTATGTGAATTTTAGCACTATTGATTAATGCATTAAACGCCTTGTATTTCATGTGTTGTTCCTAGTAGAACTCTCGTTGTTGGTGCGCCATGATGACTGATTATTACTCGCAGCAGAGTAGCATGAATATCCAAGTACCAACAGTGAGGCATGCACGAAATACCCGTACAGGCTATAACTCTCGGTGTGTTATACTAGCCCGATTGAGCATGTAACTCTCGGTGTGTTATACTAGCCCGATTGAGCGTCTAGACTATCCATAGCAGTCTAGAAACGATCACGGTCATCCAACTTCACCCGCATGATTGGATGGTCCAGATCGAATCCAATGCCCCCAAGCAGGTATTGGAACATTCACTGTCGAACCAACGCGGGCCCCGCGTGGTCGGCCTCCCCAAAAGGGGTGGCATAGCTTGCCAAATCGTCCAAACCAAGCGGAATGGACAAGAAACCCTAAATTAGGGTTTGCAGCATATTACATGTGTCGCAAAAACGATCTCGGCCATCCATCTTCGCAGGCATAGATGTAGGGTGTAGATGTAGATTCAAAAGGCCCAGAGCATGTCAACACAATCACTATGGGCCCGCCTACACACATGACCCATCAGTCAGGACCAGCCATGATTGGTTGTCCTAATTCGTGTGCACCTAATCAAGCATGATGCACGGACGGAAAAACCCTAATTAGGGTATGCGGCATCATCTATGTGTCGCAAAATCATCTCAAGCATCCATCTTCGCAGGCTTGAATAGAAGGAAAAGATGAAACATCAGGGAGGAGCATGCTAGCATGATCACCGTGGGCCCAGCTTCATGTCCGACCGATCATCCAAAGCCAGCCTTGATCAGGCGCCTCGGTTCGCGTGCCCAAACTGGCATGGTCACGCTTCCCAAATCAGAAATTGATCTCGACCACTCAACTTCGCCAGACAAATTGAGTGGCTTAGATCACGTTTCCATGGGACAGTCAGGTATAGGCGTGAATACCAGCCTACCACCTACACGCCAAACCAATCGGCCGAGACCGACAAGCTTTGTCGTCTCGAAACGTGTGTCTTGAAGGTGGCATACCGCGCCCCTTTAGGAATCCTTTGCGGCATAGGGTTTATGTCACAAATCGATCTCAGCCACTCAACTTCACCGATAAATTTGAGTGGCTTAGATTAAACCTCGGTGGGACAGTGAAGCATGGACATGGACATCAGCATGCCGACTACACGCATTCCTGATCGGTCCTCCATGAAATATTTCCTAGGCTTGGATTCTTCCAAGCTAAAGGAGCGCACTCGCACACCTCTTAAACCCTAATACGAGGGTCGCAGGTGTGGGTCATGAGTCATCTTATCCGTCCAACTTTGCCAGCTTGGACGGACGGCCTAGGATAAGAGTCAGGAGACCAGTGAGGTATCATCGTGATCACCGTCTACCACTCTACCACGCCATATGGTCAGCCAAGGAAGGGTTTGCTAGCATATCCTCCAAAGCCTCACGTGAATTAGGCAGCGCATGATGCTCAACAACGATGCTTCATATATGACGAATACATTCGATGCATAACATGCATAGAATACACACGATACTTTACAAGTATCGACTTCCTAAATAACCTAGTTATTTAACTAGCATTACATGCTATCTTCTGTGGATCCCACGATCCACACACTCGAGACATCAATCATGTCACAAACTAGGGGATACATACTAGGGTATTGGTCTGGTGGTTTACAGCGTGCAACGCGCCATCACAAGAACGTGTCAGGAAGACATGTACGGTTAGTGATGATAGGTGAAGTGGGAAAGACTGATCGTGTGAAACTAACACACAACTCCACAACTCCATCACTCCACTTCCCACGAGAGACGTGAATAAGGCTCAAATGACTTGTATAAATAGGTTCTCCTCCCTATTTCCAAAGCAGGAACACAACCCAGAGCCTGCTTGCATTAATCAAGACTGCTTATCTTTTCTGTTACAAGTCATAAACAAGCCTACACCTTCACAATATCAACACCTTTTTCGCTTCCCTCCCTAAAATCAACCCCATCTCCTTCACTTTGTGACCGAAACAAGTTTGGAACGGCCATTTCTTGGTTTATGACAGAATTGTATAGATTGATCTCTTGAATCAAAAGCACTCCTATGTAGTGCATTTGTTTAGGGTTTAGATTCATTCCTCATTCACACACCCCAAATTACCAAATTCAGCAGGAATAGTTTTCACTCAAAAACAATTGGCGACCATAGTGGGAGATTAATCTCTCGGTTGTGAAGTCATTTCATCAATACCCAATCCCATTGGTTGATTTTAAGATTGTTGGTCTTAGGACTCAACAAACAATTTCGAATTCCGGTCGAAGTTCGTCCAACGAAGAGGTTCCTCCTTCCAATGGTATATCTGACGACGCGGCTGGAAGAATCCCAACATTGATCGAGTTGACGCGAGTACAGGAGATTCATGCAAGGAACATGGACCTAATCAAGGAGACAGTAAACGGTATACTCGATCTCCTCATCAAGATGACATCAGAATGAGCGGTTCCCTTGTCACGGAGATTTCTAACTAGGGGCTGATCCTCGCAACGATCCTCCTCAAATCAACAGTTTTACCATGAACTAGAGACTGGTGGACCAAGAAGCCGCTTCTCTAGTGGAAAGTTTATGTGAACTTTTACACCTCTCGAAGAACCAGCGGGCGGAGACGTTTGCTGCAAT
Source organism: Papaver bracteatum (assembly GCA_023529315.1). Lineage (NCBI taxonomy): Eukaryota > Viridiplantae > Streptophyta > Magnoliopsida > Ranunculales > Papaveraceae > Papaver > Papaver bracteatum. The sequence continues at coordinate 574,669 of JAJJWX010004051.1, forward strand.
TAACCAGATAGCCTTGGACGTGCAGTTAACCCCTTTACGCACAGAAGCCTCCAAAATGCTGGATATGTGTGTGAATAATGTTACATTTACAGAAGAAGACATGATGGCGGAAGAAGGTCACAACCGGGCCCTGCATGTTACTGCACGCATCAAGGATTCAGAATTCAAGAGAGCCCTCATCGACACTGGAGCGTCTTCGAATGTGATTACCCTAAAGACACTCAGGACGGCCAAGGTTCGCCCAAGCAAGGTCGTACGGCATCCTACCACGATGAAAGACTTTGAGGGAAACCAACACATACGGGTATGTCAATATGAATTTGTATGTAGGACCCATCCAGTCCAAAGTAAAATTCGAAGTCATAGAAAAGGAGCCGGACTACCGCATGATATTGGGGAGACCATGGCATCATGATAATAGAATTGTACCTTCAACATATCTCCATTGCTTGAAGACTATGTTGAATGAAGAAGTCGTTCGTATTCCTGCATCGTTCTCTCCTTATGCGCCAATCTATGGCGTATAATTGTTTGATCCGAAGGAAACTCCGCGGGAAGAATCAAGAAAAGTTTGTAGCATCACACTCCCCACGTTGGCATTAATCCAGGAGGAGGACCAGCTTGCATCGTTGAAAACTAAGCCCCAAGATTTATCAGAACATCCTTCTTCATTTGGTGAAGCAGCAACTTATGCTCACACTAAAAGAAAACGAACTTTTGTGGCAAGCCGTGATCAGAAGGGGAAGACCGTATACCGACGCCGCTGTTAGCAATTAGCAGGAGAGACTACCACCAAGTCTCTCCGCCCAACGGAATGCTGCAATAATGAAGAAACATGGGAGGAGGTGTCGGATGCTCCATGATAGCTGCAGGACGGCACCAAATCCACGACCGACGAGCTTAAAACTGTTAATATCGGGAATGAAGAATTCCCCAGGCCTATCTCCATCAGCTCAACCCTGTCCACAGATGAACGCGCGAAGCTTGTGCAACTTCTCAAGGAATACCAAGATATATTCGCTTGGACGTATGAACAAATGACCGGTTTGGACGAAAAGTTGGTCACCCATCACCTGCATGTTACACCCGGATCCAAGCCGATCAAACAGTCTCTGAGGCAATTCAGACACGAAGTGGAAGAACAGATCAAGACATAGATACAAAAGTTGTTAGCCGCTGGCTTCATTAAACCCATTCATTACCCAACCTGGTTGGCTAATGTGGTTCCAATAAAAAATAAAAATGGGCAGATCAGGTGCTGCGTGGATTTCAGAGACTTGAACAGATGCTGCCCCAAAGACGATTTTCCTCTACCTAACATTGACATGTTAGTAGATACAACCAGCGGGCACGACATATTCTTCTTCATGGATGGATACAACGGGTACAATCAAATAAGAATGTACGAGCATGAAGCAAGTAAGACAGCTTTTCGGACTCCTCTCGGAAATTTTTTTTATATAGTAATGCCATTTGGTTTGAAGAATGCCGGTGCGACCTATCAACGCGCTATGACATCAATCTTCCATGACATGATGCAAAAGCAAGTAGAAGACTATGTGGATGATATAGTAGTCAAGTCGAGGGATCGGTCGGATCACACAGGAGTCCTGCGGCAAGTGTTTGAAAGGTTCCATGAGTACAAATTGAAGATAAATCCACTGAAATGCGTCTTTGGTGTTTCTTCAGGAAAATTTCTGGGATTCTAGGTAACAGCTAAGGGAATCGAGGTAGACCCATCCAAGACTCAAGCCATCCTCACAATGCCGCCTCCACGAACTGTGAAGGAAATCCAAAGCTTCATGGGCAAGGTAAATTATATTAGGCGTTTCATACCCAGCTTAGCCCAGCTCATTGTTTCATTTACCCGCTTGCTGAAAAAGGGAGCAAGCTTTATCTGGACCGCACTACAACAGGAAGCGTTTCAGAAGATCCAACGGATGTTGTCGTCTCCAGCGGTCATGAAGTCCCCTGTCCAAGGAAGTCCATTATATCACTACACAGCTTTCAACGATACCGCCATAGGGGCTTTGCTCGCACAGGAGGATGATGAAAGAGTCGAACGTCCCATACACTATTTCAGTCGAGTATTAAGAGAAGTTGAGCTCAGATATCCCAAAGCAGAGAAGGCATTCCTAGCCCTGATTCATTCCATTCAGAAGTTTAGAAATTACCTGTTGTCCAACAAGGTAGTACTCATATCTAAATCCGACCCGGCAAAATTTTTACTTTCAAAACCGGTCTTAATGGGAAGGACATCCAAGAGGCTGCTTCAAATGTCGGAGTTAGACATAACGTGCACGTCACCGAGAGCTATCAAAGGACAAGCCGTTGCTGATTTATTGGCAGCATTTCCTGGAGAAGGCACTAATGCATTACACGAGGATCTTCCCAGAGAATTTCTAGAGACCTCTATTGTTGAAAGAGAAGCATGGCTACTATACTTCGATGGCTCCGCCACTCCTAGAAATAACACTGGAGGAGCGGGCGTGGTCCTAGTATCTCCAACCAGCGAAGTATTTTCACATTCTTTCAAGTTGTACTTTTAATGCACCAACAACTCAGCGGAGTATAAATCCTTTCTCATGAGACTATCAATAGCCAAGCAAGCAGGGTCCACTCGACTAGAAATAATAGGTAACTCTAAATTAATGGTTAATCAGATGAACGGGGTATATGCATTAAAGGAATCAACGTTGGCCCCATACCGATCAGAAGCGCAAATGTTTTTGAACTACTTTGCAGATGCAACTATAACCCATGTTGGTCGCATCAACAACAGACATGACCATTGTTTAGCCACGCTAGCATCCAAGTTTCAGTTTGAAGGTTTGGAAGAGACTCTGATGGTAAGAAGGAGAACAGTGGAATCAACATGGCTCTCACAACGCGAAGACATTGGGACCTGTGATTGGCGAAGTCCTATCATTCAAGAACTCAGCAGCTCGCTTTCTCAAGGGAAGGTCAGTCTCAAAACCCTGCAAAGCTATGTATGCTATATCATCGAAACCCGGATGGTTCCCTGTTGAGATGAAGAGGGGAAGTTACAGCTCAACCGCGTTCATGCTGAAACCTTTGGACAAACGTTAGTGGTAATGCTCTACCGTCGTCTCCAATGCCTGGGTTATTATTGTCCAGAAATGGAAGCTTAATCTCGTTCACTCCAGAAGTCTTGCACCAATTGCCAAGTGCCGCCACATCAATTGGAGGTTCTCCACATAAGCCATGTTGGGGACTGGAGAGAACCGTACATTAGTTATCTCCGCGATAGAATATCTCCTCCTGATCAAAGGAATGCCGTCAAGATGAAGCAAAAGACAAAGCGATTCGTATTTCATGAGGGGATCCTATATCGTAAAAGCTTTAGAGGTGATCTATTACGGTGTCTGGATAAAGAAGAAATTTCTACTATGTTGAAAGAAATGCACGAAGGGGAACATCAAGGGAAAAAGAAACTATTTCTCCAGATACATGAGAAGTATTATTGGCCGACCATGGAGGATGATACAACTTCATTCGTTAAACACTGTCATGAGTGTCAAGTTCACGGGAACCTAGTTCACGCACCTTCCACTCCATTCCACTCGATAAGCAGTCCATGGCCCTTTTATAGCTGGGGACTTGACATTATAGGGAAGATTAATCCGTCATCGTCGAAGCAGCACGAGTATATCATAACTGCGACGGAATATTATACCAAATGTGTTGAAGTCATCCCTTTACGAGGAACCACAGGAGCAACAATTGCCGCCTTTAACAAAGAATACATCATTTGTCGATTTGGTGTACCCAAGCATATCATCACAGACAATGGCACTCCCTTTGTAAACAAATAGGTACGGGATCTGCTTGAAGAATATGTGATTAAACAGGTCTTCTCCACCATCTACTATCCTCAAGGAAACAGACAAGCTGAGAGCACCAACAAGACATTGATCCGGATTCTCAGTCGAACAGTGCATGACAACCGTAGGTGCTGGCACAAACAGCTTCCTGTGGCGCTATGGGAGTATCAGACGGCACCTAGAATTTCCGTTGGGGTTTTTTCCATATTCACTTGTTTACGGTGCGAATGCAATCCTCCTAACAGAAATCAGGATTCCGTCAGCAAGGATTGCAGCAGAAAGTGGGGTCCACTGGAGCGAGGCTGAAACAACTAACTCAAGAATTTCTGAGTTGGACACTTTGGATTCCAGAAGACGCAAGGCAGAGGAGCACGCTCAGGTGTACCGAAACAGGGTCTCCAGGGCGTATAACAAAACTGTAAGGCCACATGTGCTTGGATTAGGAGATTTGGCCTTGAAGACAGCCAAGCACATTTAGCAAGACATGTCTGTACAAAAATTCTCTCCGAAGTGGGAAGGTCCCTACATGATTACCAAGACTTACAGTACCGACTACTACAAGATCATTAAGGTGGATGGAGGCAAGCTAGAAACAATCATTAATGGAAAATGGCTCAAGGCATACCATGCCTGATCATTGTCTCGCAACTGTCCCACGACATGAAAATACGGGCATTTTCATTACACGTTTGAATTATCACTTTATTCATAAAAAAATAATAATAAAAAAAAAACTTCATCAGCCAATACAATCAAGAATGTTCAAAAAGAAAATTGACAATAAGGAAGTGTAGCTTAGAAGAGGCCGTCCAGCAGATTATAGTTCCTTGAAAACATCATCTTCAACCTGGCATGATACATCTCCATCTTGTCCTTGAAGTTTTGAATCACCTGCTCCACCTTCTCTGACTCCGCAGCTAGAGCCTTCTCCTCCTCCAAGAAAGCTTTTGTAGCAGGGACAACATTTGCAAAGATACCAGCTCGATCGACCTTGATGATGTCAAGACGCTGCCGCAGCCATCCCACATTGAACTCCATGGATTCGCAGGTAGATACCATGTTCTCCCACTTTTCGAGATTTGATTCAGCGACGTTGCGAACAGAAATACTCTCCATCTCACCAATCATGGGAAGAAGGCAGTTTACTGTAGTAACCAAAGCAGATGAGCAGTGCCGGACTACATTCCTGGTTGCGATGTGGCGATACATTTTCCACACTTTTGTGTACAGAGGCACAAACTCCTTCCGCACTAAGAATCCACCAACATGCCGGTAGCTGGAAGACAGGCATTTCATGTGTACATCAAATACAAGACCCGCGTTGGGGTATGCATAAGATGAGAGACCTAGATCAACATCTTCAAGGTCTGCAGCATCAGGTGTGTTCGAGTTTGAAGGAAGAGGATTGTTTAAGTCATCATCATCGATAACCGTTACACATGTTCCAGTGGGGTATCTCTGCAAAAAGAAAAGATTATTTGCCTGATCGTCACGAATAACAAACAATTATGCGGAGAAGAAAAGAAAAAGTGGACAAACCGGTATGACCTTATTGACTCGGAGAACACGAGCATGAGACTTATCATGAAGCCCGGACGTAGATCATGCACGCTTAACAGAAGATCCCGGGTGGTATGAAGAAGATGATCCACTTTTATTCGACATGATGAAGAAAGAGAGTTTCTACCAGAAAACCCTATTGTAGAACTGTAAAAAGTGCTTCAAAATCTCCACGCATGTATATATGCTAGAGAAACCCTAAAGGAAGAGTAATGCAGCCGCAGCGAAGCCTACCCGATATATGAGGATTCTACGCTGACCAGGTCATACTTTCTTTCAAACCCTAATCAGAGATTGGGAGAACAACTATATAAGAACGAGTTGGATAGAGCAGTGGGTAAACGCCCACGTCGGGGAATCCCATTGGAAAAAGACGCCTAAGAGAGGAAGCCGGTCACACCAAGGCGCGTGGTCACGCATGCATGGAGGATTGCCCACGATTGGTCAGAGTCTCTCCAGGTAAACTTTCCTCATCTCGCCCTCTTATGTTATATATGTCACCATCTCATGCCTACCCAACAATCGTGTAACCATTATATGCATGGGACTTAATGTTGATGGTGGATTTTAGTTCAAGACTAAAGTTGTAAAACCAATATTTGTGTGACCATCCTGCAGAGGATGAGATTATTTTTTAAGTGATGAATACTTCTTCGCTTCATTAATTCACCTAGAATGGAGCATGTAGCAACCATCCTCCAAATATTCTGTGAATTTTAGCATTATTGATTAATGCATTAAACGTATTGTATTTCCTGTGTTGTTCCTAGTCGAACTCTCGTTGTTGGTGCGGCATGATGACTGATTGTTACTCGCAGCAGAGTATCATGAATATCCAAGTACCAACAGTGAGGCATGCACGAAATACCCGTACAGGTTGTATCTCTCGGTGTGTTATACTCGCCTGATTGAGCATGTAACTCTCGGTGTGTTATACTAACCCGATTGAGCGTCTAGACTGTCCATAACAGTCTAGAAACGATCATGATCATCCAACTTCATCCGCATGATTGGATGGTCCAGATCGAATCCAATGCCCCCAAGCAGGTATAAGAATATTCACTGCCGACCCAACGCGGTCCCCGCGTGGTCGGCCTCCCCAAAAGGGGTGGCATAGCTTGCCAAATCGTCCAAACCAAGCGGAATGGACAAGAAACCCTAAATTAGGGTTTGCGGCATATTACATGTGTCGCAAAAATGATCTCGGCCATCCATTTTCGCAGGCATAAATGGAGGGTGTAGATGTAGATTCAAAGGGCCCAGAGCATTTCAACACAATCATTGTGGGCCCGCCTATACACATGAGCCATCGGTCAGGACCAGCCATGATTGGTTGTCCTAATTCGTGCGCACCTAACCAAGCATGATGCACGGCCGACAAAACCCTAATTGGGATTTGCGGCATCATCTATGTGTCGCAAAATCATCTCAAGCGTCCATCTTCACATGCTTGAATGGAAGGAAAATATGAAACATCAGGGAGGACCGAGCATGATAGCATGATCACCGTGGGCCCGGCTTCATGTCCGACCGATCGGCCAAAGCCAGCCTTGATCATGCGCCTCGGTTCGCGCGCTTAAACTGGCATGGTCACGCTTCCCAAATCAGAAATTGATCTCGACCACTCAACTTCGCCAGACAAATTGGGTGGCATAGATCACGTTTCCATGGGACAGTCAGGTATAGGCGTGAATACCAGCCTACCACCTACGCGCTAGACCAATCGGCCGAGACCGACCAAGCTTGGTCGTCTCGAAACGCGTGTCTTGAAGGTGGCATACCGCGCCCCTTTAGGAATCCTTTGCGGCATATGATTTCTATCGCAAATCGATCTCAGCCACTCAACTTCACCGGTAAATTCGAGTGGCCTGGATTAAACCTCCGAGGGACAGTGAAGCATGGACATCAGCGTGCCGACTACACGCATGCCTGATCGTTCCTCCATGAAATATTTCCTAGGCTTGGATTCGTCCAAGCTAAAGGAGCGCACTCGCACACCTCTTAAACCCTAATCCTAGGGTCGCACGTGTGGGTCGCGAGTCATCTTATCCGTCCAACTTCGCCAGCTTGGACGGACGGCCTAGGATAAGAGTCAGGCGACCAGTGAGGTATCACCATGATCACCGTCTACCACTCTACCACGCCATATGGTCAGCCAAGGGAGGGTTAAGCACATCCTCCAAAGCCTCACGTGAATTAGGCAGCGCATGATGCTCAACAACGATGCTTCATATATGCCGAATACATTCGATGCATAACATGCATAGAATACACACGATACTTTACAAGTATCGACTTCCTAAATAACTTAGTTATTTAACTAGCATTACATGCTATCTTCTGTGGATCCCATGATCCACACACTCGAGACATCAATCATGTCACAAACTAGGGGATACATACTAGGGTATTGGTCTGGTGGTTTACATCGTGCAACGCGCCATCACAAGAACATGTCAGGAAGACATGGACGGTTAGTGATGATAGGTGAAGTGGGAAAGACTGATCGTGTGAAACTAACACACAACTCCACAACTACATCACTCCACTTCCTCCACTTCCCACGAGAGACGTGAATAAGGCTCAAATGACTTGTATAAATAGGTTTTCCTCCCTATTTCCAAAGCAGGAACACAACACAGAAACCAAGTGTTAATACGAAGCGTATTCAAACACCCAGAGCCTGCTTGCATTAATCGTAAGACTGCTTATCTTTTCTATTACAAGTCATAAACAAGCCTACACCTTCACAATCTCAACACCTTTTTCGCTTCCCTCCCTAAGATCAACCCCATCTCCTTCACTTTGTGATCGAAACAAGTTTGGAACGGCCATTTCTTGGTTTAGGACAGAATTGTATAGATTGATCTCTCGAATCAAAAGCACTCTTGTGCAGTGCATTTTTTTAGGGTTTAGATTCATTCCTCATTCACACACCCCAAATTACCAAATCCGGCAGGAATAGTTTTCACTCATAAACAATTGGCGACCACATTAGGAGATTAATCTCTCGGTTGTGAAATAATTTCATCAATACCCAATCCCATTGGTTCATTTTAAGATTGTTGGTCTTAGGACTCAACAAACAATTTCGAATTCCGATCGAAGTTCTTCTAACGAAGAGGTTCCTCCTTCCAATGGTATGTCTGACGACGCGGCTGGAAGAATCCCAACATTGATCGAGTTGACGCGAGTACAGGAGATTCATGCAAGGAACATGGACCTAATCAAGGAGACAGTAAACGGTATACTCGATCTCCTCATCAAGATGATATCAGACATGAGCGGTTCCCTTATCACGGAGATTTCTAACTAGGGGATGATCCTCGCAACGATCCTCCTCAAATCAACAGTTTTACCATGAACTAGAGACTGATGGAGCAAGAAGCCGCTTCTCTAGTGGAAAGTTTATGTGAACTTTTACACCTCTCGAAGAACCAGCGGGCGGAGACGTTTGCTGCAATTAACCAGATAGCCTTGGACGTGCAGTTAACCCCTTTACGCCCAGAAGCCTCCAAAATGCTGGATATGTCTGTGAATAATGTTACATTTACAGAAGAAGACATGATGGCAGAAGAAGGTCACAACCGGGCCATGCATGTTACTACACGCATCAAGGATTCAGAATTCAAGAGAGCCCTCATCGACACTGGAGCGTCTTCGAATGTGATTACCCTAAAGACACTCAGGACGGACAAGGTTCGCCCAAGCAAGGTCTTACGACATCCTACCACGATGAAAGACTTTGAGGGAAACCAAACCAACACATACGGGTATGTCAATATGAATTTGTATGTAGGACCCGTCTAGTCCAAAGTAAAATTCGAAGTCATAGAAAAGGAGCCGGACTACCGCATGATATTGGGGAGACCATGGCATCATGATAATATAATTGTACCTTCAAGATATCTCCATTGCTTGAAGACTATGTTGAATGAAGAAGTCGTTCGTATTCCTGCATCGTTCTCTCCTAATGCGCCAATCTGTGGCGTATAATTGTTTGATCCGAAGTAAACTCTGAGGGAAGAATCAAGAAAAGTTTGTAGCATCCCACTCCCCACATTGGCATTAATCCATGAGGAGGACCAGCTTGCATCGTTGAAAACTAAGCCCCAAGATTTATCATAACATCCTTCTTCATTTGGTGAAACAGCAACTTATGATCACACTAAAAGAAAACGAATTTTTGTGGCAAGCCGTGATCATAAGGGGAAGACCATATACCGACGCCTCTGTTAGCAATTAGCAGGAGAGACTACCACCAAGTCTCTCCGCCCAACGGAATGCTGCAATAATGAAGAAACACGGGAGGAGTAGCTGCAGGACGGCACCAAATCCACGACCGACGAGCTCAAAACTGTTAATATCGGGAATGAAGAATTCCCCAAGCCTATCTCCATCAGCTCAACCCTGTCCACAGATGAACGCGCGAAGCTTGTGCAACTTCTCAAGGAATACCAAGATATATTCGCTTGGACGTATGAACAAATGCCCGGTTTTGACGAAAAGTTGGTCACCCATCACCTGCATGTCACACCCGGATCCAAGCCGATCAAACAGTCTCTGAGGCAATTCAGACACGAAGTGTAAGAACAGATCAAGACATAGATCAAAAGTTGCTAGCCGCTGGCTTTATTAAACCCATTCATTACCCAACCTGGTTGGCTAATGTGGTTCCAATAAAAAATAAAAGTGGGCAGATCAGGTGCTGCGTGGATTTCAGAGACTTGAACAGATGCTGCCCCAAAGACGATTTTCCTCTACCTAACATTGACATGTTAGTAGATACAACCAGCGGGCACGACATATTCTTCTTCATGGATGGATACAATGGGTACAATCAAATAAGAATGTACGAGCATGACGCAAGTAAGACAGCTTTTCGGACTCCTCTCGGAAATTTTTATTATATAGTAATGCCATTTGGTTTGAATAATGCCAGTGCGACCTATCAACGCACTATGATAGCAATCTTCCATGACATGATGCAAAAGCAAGTAGAAGACTATGTGGATGATATAGTACTCAAGTCGAGGGATCGGTCGGATCACACAGGAGTCCTGCGACAAGTGTTTGAAAGGTGCCATGAGTACAAATTGAAGATGAATCCACTGAAATGCGTCTTCGGTGTTTCTTCAGGAAAATTTCTGGGATTCTAGGTAACATCTAAGGGAATCGAGGTAGACCCATCCAAGACTCAAGCCATCCTCACAATGCCGCCTCCACGAACTGTGAAGGAAATCCAAAGCTTCATGGGCAAGGTAAATTATATTAGGTGTTTCATACCCAGCTTAGCCCAGCTCATTGTTTCATTTACCCCCTTGCTGAAAAAGGGAGCAAGCTTTATCTGGACCGCACTACAACATGAAGTGTTTCAGAAGATCCAACGGATGTTGTCGTCTCCAGTGGTCATGAAGTCCCCTGTCCAAGGAAGGCCACTATATCACTACACAGCTTTCAACGATACCGCCATAGGGGCTTTGCTCGCACAGGAGGATGATGAAGGAGTCGAACATCCCATACACTATTTCAGTCGAGTACTAAGAGAAGCTGAGCTCAGATATCCCAAAACAGAGAAGGCATGCCTAGCCTTGATTCATTCCATTCAGAAGTTCAGACATTACCTGTTGTCCAACAAGATAGTACTCATATCTAAATCCGACCCGGCAAAATTTTTACTTTCAAAACCGGTCTTGATGGGAAGGACATCCAAGTGGCTGCTTCAAATATCGGAGTTAGACATAACGTGCACGTCACCGAGAGCTATCAAAGGACAAGCTGTTGCTGATTTATTGGCAGCATTTCCTGGAGAAGGAACTAATGCATTAAACGAGGATCTTCCTGGAGAATTTCCAGAGACCTCTATTATCGAAAGAGAAGCATGGCTACTATACTTCGATGGCTCCGCCACTCCTAGAAATAACACTGGAGGAGCGGGCGTGGTCCTAGTATCTCCAACCGGCGAAGTCTTTTCATATTCTTTCAAGTTTGACTTTTAATGCACCAATAACTCAGCGGAGTATGAAGCCTTTCTCATAGGACTATCAATAGCCAAGCAAGCAGGGGCCACTCGACTAGAAATAAGAGGTAACTCTAAATTACTGGTTAATCAAATGAACGGGGTATATGCATTGAAGGAAGCAACGCTGGCCCCATACCGATCAGAAGCGCAAATGTTTTTGAACTACTTTGCAGATGCAACTATAACCCATGTTGGTCGCATCAACAACAGACATGACAATTTTTTAGCCACGCTAGCATCCAAGTTGCAGTTTGAAGGTTTGGAAGAGACTCTGATGGTAAGAAGGAGAACAGTGGAATCAACATGGCTCTCACAACTCGAAGACATTGGGACCTGTGATTGGCGAACTCCTATCATTCAAGAACTCAGCATCTCGCTTTCTCAAGGGAAGGTCAGTCTCAAAACCCTGCAAAGCTATGTATGCTATATCATCAAAACCCGGATGGTTCCCTGTCGAGATGAAGAGGGGAAGTTACAGCTCAACCGCGTTCATGCTGAAACCTTTGGACAAACGTTAGTGGTAATGCTCTACCGTCGTCTCCAATGCCTGGGCTATTATTGGCCAGAAATGGAAGCTTAATCTCATTCACTCCAGAAGTCTTGCACCAATTTCCAAGTGCCGCCACATCAATTGGAGGTTCTCCACATAAGCCATGTTGGGGACTGGAGAGAACCGTACATTAGTTATCTCCGCGATAGAATATATCCTCCTGATCAAAGGAATGCCGTCAAGATGAAGCAAAAGGAAAAGCGATTCGTATTTCATGAGGGGATCCTATATCGTAAAAGCTTTAGAGGTGATCTATTACGGTGTCTGGCTAAAGAAGAAATTTCGACTATGTTGAAAGAAATGCACGAAGGGGAACATCAAGGGAAAAAGAAACTATTTCTCCAGATACATGAGAAGTATTATCGGCCGACCATGGAGGATGATACAGCTTCATTCGTTAAACACTGTCATGAGTGTCAAGTTCACGGGAACCTCGTTCACGCACCTTCCACTCCCTTACACTCGATAAGCAGTTCATGGACCTTTTATAGCTGGGGACTTGACATTATAGGGAAGATTAATCTGTCATCGTCGAAGCAGCACGAGTATATCATAACTGCGACGGGATATTATACCAAATGTGTTGAAGTCATCCCTTTACGAGGAACCACAGGAGCAACGATTGCCGCCTTTAACAAAGAATACATCATTTGTCGATTTGGTGTACCCAAGCATATCATCACAGACAATGGCACTCCCTTTGTAAACAAATAGGTACGGGAGATGCTTGAAGAATATGTGATTAAATAGGTCTTCTCCACCATCTACTATCCTCAAGGAAACAGACAAGCTGAGAGCACCAACAAGACATTGATCCGGATTCTCAGTCGAACAGTGCATGACAACCGTAGGGGCTGGCACAAACAGCTTCTTGTGGCTCTACGGGCATATCAGACGGCACCTAGAAGTTCCGTTGGGGTTTTTTTCCATATTCACTTGTTTACGGTGCGAATGCAATCCTCCCAGCAGTAATCAGGATTCCGTCAGCAAGGATTGCAGCAGAAAGTGGGGTCCACTGGAGCGAGGCTGAAACAACTAACTCAAGAATTGCTAAGTTGGACACTTTGGATTCCAGAAGACGCAAGGCAGAGGAGCGCGCTCAGGTGTACCGAAACAGGGTCTCCAGGGCGTATAACAAAACTGTAAGGCCACATGTGCTTGGAGTAGGAGATTTGGTCTTGAAGACAGCCAAGCACATTTAGCAAGACATGTTTGTACCAAAATTCTCTCCGAAGTGGGAAGGTCCCTACGTGATTACCAAGACTTACAGTACCTACTACTACAAGATCATTAAGGTGGATAGAGGCAAGCTAGAAACAATCATTAATGGAAAATGGCTCAAGGCATACCATGCCTAATCATTGTCTCGCAACTATCCCACGACATGAAAATACAGGCATTTTCATTACACCTTTGAATTATCACTTTATTCATAAAAAAATAATTAAAAAAAAAACTTCATCAACCAATGCAATCAAGAATGTTCAAAAAGAAAATTGACAATAAGGAAGTGTAGCTTAGAAGAGGTCGTCCAGCAGATTATAGTTCCTTTAAAACATCATCTTCAACCTGGCATGATACATCTCCATCTTGTCCTTGAAGTTTTGAATCACCTGCTCCACCTTCTCTGACTCCGCAGCTAGAGCCTTCTCCTCCTCCAAGAAAGCTTCCGTAGCAGAGACAACATTTGCAAATATACCAGCTCGATCGACCTTGATGATGTCAAGACGTTGCCTCAGCCAGCCCATATTGAACTCCATGGATTCGCAAGTAGATACCATGTTCTCCCACTTTTCGAGATTTGATTCAGCGACGTTGCGAATAGAAATACTCTCCATCTCACCAATCATGGGAAGAAGGCAGTTTACTGTAGTAACCAGAGCAGATGAGCAGTGCCGGACTACATTCCTGGTTGCGATGTGGCCATACATTTTCCACACTTTTGTGTATAGAGGCACAAACTCCTTCCGTACTAAGAATCCACCAACATGCCGGTAGCTGGAAGACAGGCATTTCATGTGTACATCAAATACAAGACCCGCGTTGGGTTATGCATAAGATGAGATACCTAGATCAACATCTTCAAGGTCTGCAGCATCAGGTGTGTTCGAGTTTGAAGGAAGAGGATTGTTTAAGTCATCATCATCGATAACCGTTACACATGTTCCAGTGGGGTATCTCTGCAAAAAGAAAAGATCATTTTCCTGATCGTCACGAATAACAAACAATTATGCGGAGAAGAAAAGAAAAAGAGGGACAAACCGGTATGACCTTCTTGACTCGGAGAACACGAGCATGAGACTTATCATGAAGCCCGGACGCAGATCATGCACGCTTAACAGAAGATCCCGGGTGGTATGAAGAAGATGATCCAATTTTATTCGACATGATGAAGAAAGAGAGTTTCTACCAGAAAAACCTATTGTAGAACTGTAAAAAGTGCTTCAAAATCTCCACGCATGTATATATGCTAGAGAAACCCTAAAGGAAGAGTAAAGCAGCCGCAGCGAAGCCTACCCGATATATGAGGATTCAACGCTGATCAGGTCATACTTTCTTTCAAACCCTAATCAGAGATTGGGAGAACAACTAGATATGAACGAGTTGGATAGAGCAGTGGGTAAACACCCACGTCGGGGAATCCCAGTGGAAAAAGACGTCTAAGAGAGGAAGCCGGTCACACCAAGGCGCGTGGTCACGCATGCATGGAGGATTGCCCACGATTGGTCAAAGTCTCTCCAGGTAAATTTCCTCATCTCGCCCTCTTATGTTATATATGTCACCATCTCATGCCTACCCAACAATAGTGTAACCATTATATGCATGGGACTTAATGTTAATGGTGGATTTTAGTTCAAGACTAAAGTTGTAAAACCAATATTTGGGTGACCATCCTGCAGAGGATGAGATTATTTTATAAGTGATGAATACTTCTTCGCTTCATTAATTCACCTAGAATGGAGCATGTAGCAACCATCCCCCAAATATTCTGTGAATTTTAGCATTATTGATTAATGCATTAAACGTATTATGTTTCCTGTGTTGTTCCTAGTCGAACTCTCGTTGTTGGTGTGGCATGATGACTGATTGTTACTCACAGCAGAGTATCATGAATATCCAAGTACCAACAGTGAGGCATGCACGAAATACCCGTACATGCTGTATCTCTCGGTGTGTTATACTCGCCTGATTGAGCATGTAACTCTCGGTGTGTTATACTAGCCCGATTGAGCGTCTAGACTGTCCATAAAAGTCTAGAAATGATCATGATCATCCAACTTCACCCGCATGATTGGATGGTCCAGATCGAATCCAATGCCCCCAAGCAGGTATTGGAATATTCACTGCCGACCCAACGCGGTCCCCGCGTGGTCGGCCTCCCAAAAAGGGGTGGCATAGCTTGCCAAATCGTCCAAACCAAGCGGAATGGACAAGAAACCCTAAATTAGGGTTTGCGGCATATTACATGTGTCGCAAAAACGATCTCGGCCATCCATTTTTGCAGGCATAAATGGAGGGTATAGATGTAGATTCAAAGGGCCCAGAGTATGTCAACACAATCATTGTGGGCCCCCCTATACACATGACCCATCGGTCAGGACCAGTCATGATTGGTTGTCCTAATTCGTGCGCACCTAACCAAGCATGATGCACGGCCGACAAAACCCTAATTGGGATTTGCGGCATCATCTATGTGTCGCAAAATCATCTCAAGCGTCCATCTTCACAGGCTTAAATGGAAGGCAAATATGAAACATCAGGGAGGACCGAGCATGCTAGCATGATCACCGTGGGCCCGGCTTCATGTCCGACCGATCGGCCAAAGCCAGCCTTGATCATGCGCCTCGGTTCGCGCGCCTAAACTGGCATGGTCACGCTTCCCAAATTAGAAATTGATCTCGACCACTCAACTTCGCCAGACAAATTGGGTGGCATAGATCACGTTTCCATGGGACAGTCAAGTATAGGCGTGAATACCAGCCTACCACCTACGCGCCAGACCAATCGGCCGAGACCGACCAAGCTTGGTCATCTCGAAACGCGTGTCTTGAAGGTGGCATACCGCGCCCCTTTAGGAATCCTTTGCGGCATAGGATTTTTATCGCAAATCGATCTCAGTCACTCAACTTCACCGGTAAATTCGAGTGGCCTGGATTAAACCTCCGAGGGACAGTGAAGCATGGACATTAGCGTGCCGTCTACACGCATGCCTGATTGGTACTCCATGAAATATTTCCTAGGCTTGGATCCTTCCAAGCTAAAGGAGAGAACTAGCGCACCTCTTAAACCTTAATCCGAGGGTCACAGGTGTGGGTCGCGAGTCATCTTATCCGTACAACTTCTCCAGCTTGGACGGACGGCCTAGGATAGGAGTTAGGCGACCAGTGAGGTATCATCGTGATCACCGTCTTCTACTATACCACGCCATATGGTCGGCCAAGGGAGGGTTTGCTAGTGCAGCCTCCAAACCCTCACGTGCAGTAGGCAGGGCATGATGCTCAACATCGATGCTTCATATATTCCGAATACATTCGATGCATAACATGCATAGAATACACACGATACTTTACAAGTATCGACTTCCTAAATAACTTAGTTATTTAACTAGAATTATATGCTACCTTATGTGGGTCCCACGATCCACACACTCGAGACATCAATCATGTCACAAACTGGGAGATACATACTGGGGTATTGGTCTGGTGGTTTACAGCGTGCAACGCGCCATCACAAGAACGTGTCAGGAAGACATGGACGATTATTGATGATATGAGAAGTGGGCAAGACTGATCGTGTGACACTAACACACAACTCCACTACTCCAACACTCCACTTCCTCCACTTCCCACGAGAGACGTGATAAAGGCCCAAATGACTTGTATAAATAGGTTCTCCTCCCTATTTCCAAAGCATGAACACAACACAGAAACCAAGTGTTAATACGAAGCATATTCAAACACCCATAACCTGTTTGCATTAATCGTAAGCCTGCTCATCTTTTCTGTTACAAGTCATAAACAAGCCTACACCTTCACAATCTCAACACCCTCTTCGCTTCCCTCCCTAAGATCAACCCCATCTCCTTCACTTTGTGACCGAAACAAGTGTAGAACGGTCATTTCTTGGTTTAGGCCAGAATTGTATAGATTGATCTCTTGAATCAAAAGCACTCCCATGCAGTGCATTTGTTTAGGGTTTAGATTCATTCCTCATTCACACACCCCAAATTACCAAATCCGGCAGGAATAGTTTTCACCCATAAATACCCCTGTAGTCTTATAAATTCTGAGATAAGTCTGAATTTTCTTTAATTATATCCTTTGAATAAGAATTCCAAAAACTGGTCTCATGCATTCTAACACGAGAAAACAACAGATGACCACAAGAATGACTGGTGTTACAATCTCTGCCTGATATTTTCGCAAACAGATTACTACCATAACCACTGTCACCACCTTTAACGAATACACACACAACTGAATTCGCAAATATGGAATCCAATTGGTACCCAAGTTGAAAAATAAGCTCATAGAAAGATTTATCATCATATTTCTCTAATGGAATAACCAAACGAGAAGCACGACAGAATTTAAACCTAGAACCATAAGAACACACCTCATTGACTAAAATTTCTTTACCTCGGTCAAAAAGCATACGGCTATAACTAGGAATAAGTAGAACAACACCCGAACAAGTACTTCGATAATTGAGTAAGAATGGCAACATCTTGAGACTTACGAATATATATGATATAGACTGATTAATGTTGTCATCACTAATACATCTCCGATATTCAACCTGAACCAAGTCAACATTAAAATTCTGATTTAACGAGTAGAAACCATTTACCTCAGGGGTTCCAGCTATTTTACTTGGAAAATCCACCACCAAATTAGTATCAGGACTGAAAGTTTTACCTTCCTAATAGTCTAGAAATTTTGAATTCCCATTGCGTGTTTGAACTTCAACTTCAGAACTATCTACATCACGGTTCGAGAACTGTGTTTTGGTAGATCTATAATTTTCTTCACCTGCTAGATTTGAATCTACGGAAATTGAATAATGGGGGGTGAAATTACTCACTGATTTTGACTCATTAGGGATTACTTCCAAATCGACATCAACTTTGGGTATGAATCCAGATGAGAGTTCCGGCAAGCCTTCATCGATTTTCACTTTACTCAAATTATCCTGTACATCTTTTAATTCGGCAGATAATTTCTTAAAGTTGGCGATAAGTTGTGGTGAATGATTGTTGTAATTCTCCTTGAATTCCCTAACTAAGTCTTTTTGAATGATCATCAGAGAATCAACCTTCTTAGCTAGCTCATCAAACTATTTTTGATTCTCCATTGTAACCAGGTCACTCATGAAAGAGTGCTCTGATACCAATGGAAGTGATCTACACTACAATTTAGCACAGAAATATCTCTGAATCTCTAAGGATAGATATTGGATTGGAAGAGAAGAGAAGAGAATTTTAGAAGAGAAAAGCAAACTTTTGATTATTATTTTTCATGCGAATGCAAATACAGAAGATTAAATCTTATAAGGGAAAACAGACTCAAGTACCTACACACGTCACTCACACACCTACTATCACTATTTTTACTAAATAGCATACGGACAACCTTTAACAAGTGGACACCCCATAACCGGGACATGACACCAAGGTTCACGGACGTAAACAACATATCCCATAAAAATTTGCAATATATAAAATCATAAAGATTAATACTGCAAAAATCATCTTCCAAATAAACTTTAGAATTTAAACAAATAAATATAAAAACATTACAAGATGAAAACGTTGGCAATAGCTATGTCTACTCACAATAATGGCTATTCCAAACCCTAGTTATCCTTCTTAAAAACATAAGAATAAATTCTCATAAGAAGTTTCCTAGACATTAAGACCTCTAAAAAATTATTTATCATCCCCGAACTCCTTGTCGTCAACAGCCATATGAACATAAGGTTCATGAAGAAATGAGTTAATTCCAACAAGCCTTTTTGACTGATGTCGAACCAAGGCCTTCTGAACTTCAAGAGTCCTGAAAATAATAGCCTTTATTTCCTGAATCTCCTTGTTTCCTTCAACTATTCAAGAACATCAGAAAACTTCCGAGAATTTGAAGGAACAACTATTGGCTTCCCCACATTCCTTCTTTTTCTTTTCAAAGTTGGAGGAACATGAAATTTATGTTTTTCCTTCATGATTGATGGATTAACAATCATATTAACATCTTTTCCATCAAAATACATAATGCTTGGAATCTCCATACACGTATGAGATTGTGGGAGGAATTCACAAATCAGACTCAACAAACAATCTTGTGATAAAAAGAGTTTTTCAGAGAAGGAAAAAGGAATGTAGGGTTACAGAACCTTTTAAACACACAAGTTCACACACGCACAACTCTTAACCCTAAAGAGGGTGAATTGACGAGAATAACCCCTTTTATTGACTAAACAAGGAAGTCCCTTCCAATATCAATTTAGATATGAAAAGATGGAAGAATTCCAAACTTGCAAAGCACAGCAAGGCTAAAAAGAGAAAGACAAAACAATCTAAAACATTTCTTTTTTCCTAAAGCCTGAGGTGTGCACAATCTTGTCTCTTTTTATCAGGATCATGAGATAAGATGCACCAACCAACACAATCAAGTTGTGCTAGGGTGAATAATAATTTGTTCACCATAACCCTTTCGAAAGGAATTCATAGAACCCTGTTTCACAGAATGTTTAGACCATAATTTTTCTCTAGTGGTCTAGTATTTTATTTGGAAACTAACTTCTTCGAAGATGAGATGAGTTTACATACCTCAGGTGATTTTTGAACAAGTTTGAGTTTGTTTGCTAATTGATTTGCTCTTCGTTGAAGTTTGTTGACAATACAACAATCAAAGTGTGATTACTTGATAATAGGTTGGACTTAACCAAACTCTAGATCAAAAAAACAAGATATTGTGGAATCACAAATGATAAGACGAAGATGTTTGTGACTTCTTTTAATCTTACCTATCAGAGATAAATCTCAAGCAAATATTAGCAAAGATAATACTCAATCACGATACTAAAAGTAAGATTAGAACACGCAACTACAGATAAAATAGTTGGGCCTGGGTTCACAATCCCAATGAAATCTTTAAGTCGTTAACCTACAAGGTTTCGTGAAAAACTTAAGGTTAAAGGAGAATCGACTCTAGTCGCAACTAGTATCATACAGAAGGTGTGGGGATTAGGTTTCCCAGTTGCTCGAGTTCTCCTTTATATAGTTTTCAAATCAGGGTTTGTAATCTAAGTTACCTTGGTAACTAAGCATTCAATATTCACCGTTAGATGAAAACCTGATTAAACCCAAGCTAATATCTTTCAAACGTTAGATCGAACTTATCTTGTTAAACATAAATGAAATGTACCCTCATTTAGGTTTATGTAACCATACCTAAACATGTACATCATGTTGGCTCAACAGTATTTAACCAAGGTTAGCTATATGGACACTATCATATCAACCTTATTCATCTTAACCATAACTAGTTCAAATGACTCAAATGAAACTAGTTAAATGGATGTTCAATTGCTATATTCTCATAGAAGTATACAAGAACACAATTGAAGTAAAATCGGTTTGATTCACTCGAATAAATTCATGAACATTGTAGCCACTGTTTTCAAAGAATGTATTCTTTATTATATAAATGTATTAATGTCACAACCGATTTTAAAACTTTAACCACTCAAGTATGCAAACGGGTACGCATACTTGAAGTAGCCGGACCAAGTTTGGTTTTCGCCAGTATGCGAACGGGTATGCATACCTCCAAACCCATCATAAATTTCCGGTCACAAACCTTACGCCAGTATGCATACGGGTACGTAGGTTCCCGGACTTCTCAAACCAACATGTATGCATACGGGTACGCATACTATGGTTCCCGGACATGGATCACATATATGCAAGAGTGCACAACATGTTTATAATCCAATGTTGGTTAAGTGTTCTAAACTCTATTTCAATCATTGAAACATTCTTAGAGGATGACAGTAGCCGTTTTCACACACTATTAGCATCAAAGAAATTTTCAAGTTATTGAAATAATCATAACGAAAAATTCCAAGTTTGCATCAAATTATTGTATCACACAAACCATGTAAGATGTTACTCGGCGATTTTCACATGATCATATTTTGACTTTCGTCAAGATATAAGATGAACTTGGTTGAAGCAAAAGCTTACCAACACATATTTCGAGAAATATGTAAGCGAGTTAAACTCAGCTCGAAATCTCAAATATGTATAATCGAAAACTATCGTAATACGACTTTTGTCTCAATACATGAGATGTGGTAGAAATAGACTTTCCAAGTGATAGATGAGTTTCAGTCCCCACATACCTTTTGTTGATGAAGTTCCATAAGCTATCCTTAGTAGTTCTTCATCTTCAAATGATGAATTTCGTGAAGTCTAAAGCTCAACTACACAACCTATTCTAGTCTGAGACATTACTATAAGTAGACTAGAAATCAAGACTTATAGTTTTGATCACTAATATTGAAAAACAAGCTTGAGATAGCAATGCTTGCGAGTTCAACCGAGCAGTGCTCTAACAATCTCCATATCGAAATAATCTAAAGGAAAAGCAAAAAGATTCAAACCATGAAAACCTTTAGGATACCAGCTGTCCTCGGCTCTTGTCATTGATTCCTGATTCATGCACATCAGTGGGTTGAATCTCGTCTTGAGTATCCTTTGTTAGTCAGCCTCCGAATCCAAGCGTGTTGTTATCCCCATATTGAACTTCTAGAGAACTCTTGGGCTTCGTACAAGCACCGGGGTTTCCACCATTGGAGCTATCACTGCCTCTAGAATTGTTGCATCTCGCCACCTCTTTGTCATGCACTCTAGATTTTCCATCCATTCGTTGAGAAACTTTTCTGGTTCCACATTGGAAGGAAAAAATCGGAATGGCTTCGACACCCTCCTGACTCTTGCCAAAACTCCATTGTTGTTCACCAACTCTGGTGCTTGATTTTCTTGGGAAAGTATTACTAGTAGTTGTGTGACTTGTGTCAGTAACTGATTTTTCTCTTCCATTATTTGGATAATATGGTCGAGTCTGGTCATTTGGTCTGCCACCAACTCTACCAATTCTTCCCGCATCGCTGGTAACTCCTCTTGTGCTCTTCACTGTTAGGTAAGGATATCCCTGAGAAAATAATATTAGAGTGCTTTCCATTTCCAAAAATTATGGTACATAAATTCTTCCTATCGCCCTTTTTATTTATAACCTTATCAGTAACCTTGTAACTGTTACCAATCTCTTCACCTTCCGTGCCATCATTTCGTTTTCCATTCTATTCTCCATCATATTGTGATTATTGTCATTAATTGCAGAAAAAAGAAACTGACTCCCTTTGTTGCCGTTTTTATTTCCTTTAATTCCTTGAGTAGCTCCGATTCTTTTATAGTTCTCCAATAATTGCCCAGTTGGGGAAGATAGACAGTCTTGAACCCCTTTGTTAGTATCTTGTGCCTCATATGCTGCATTCTCCTGTAGAGCGATGAAACGGTTACCTTCAAGCTTGCCATGCACTTTGCCATGTTTACCATCATGCCCATTTCCAACCTTCGGCTTAGTCTTGTTCTTTTTGTTGCTAACTATCACCCAAGGACCGAACTTTATGACATTCTCAACTTGACCGTGGCTCACTGCATTTGCACCTACATTAACACTTGCGTTAGCACCTGCAAAAGAATTAACAATGTTAGCTTGAACAGTAGGCCTTAATTCAGGATAATTATTCTTCTTGTGTGATAATTATCACAATGGAAGAAGATTAATCCCACTCCATCATATTCAATATTTTGTTTGCATCCTCCAATCTTAATACAAGGTTTAAGAGGTTTATATGTATCGATCTCGACATAGAACCTTGCATACTTACCTCTTAGAAAAAATTCATTAGTAGTATCAATTTTTATGAACTTGCCTATTTATTTTTTTTTGGAACAAAAGATGATGATTAAGAGAAATTAGTTCAGTACATAAGTTTTATCTCTGCTGAGATGAGATCTAATCTCAGCAGGGGAGAAAGCAGACCAAGCTACAGATAAAACCCTCTCTCTAGCTAGTTTAGAGAGAGTATCAGCTACCATATTACCTTCTTTCGGAATGTAGTAACAATTCCAAAAGTGAAAACGACTAAAAAAACTTTGAATATCTTTCACTAAGTTGACAAGATGCCCATCAATGACTCCATTATTTTTGACTGCTTCCATAACCAACTTTGCATCAAGTTGAAAATGAACTTTCTCCAGCTTTA
The DNA here is from genome assembly GCA_023529315.1 of Papaver bracteatum. Classification (NCBI taxonomy): domain Eukaryota; kingdom Viridiplantae; phylum Streptophyta; class Magnoliopsida; order Ranunculales; family Papaveraceae; genus Papaver; species Papaver bracteatum. The sequence continues at coordinate 597,977 of JAJJWX010004051.1, forward strand.
ATTTTTCTGGCAAGTTTACAGCCTCCCACAAACCCATACATTCAGCTTGAGCTGCATTCCGAACTTCCATCAAGTAAATGTATTCTGCTGCTTGTTTTTTACCTGCAAAATTATGACATATCAGACCAATGCCTCCCGTATTGTTCAAACGCAAAAAGGAACCATCAACATTAATGGTTACAAAATCTATAGGAGGTGGGATCCAGTGTATATTAGAACGACAAACTCTAGGTGGATGGGTATGTTGTGCAGGGTACTGCTCTAAGTGATCATTAATGAAGCTACGAGCCCTTAGGATAGTCCTTTGTATATTAAGATTAGAGTTCTGGAAAGCTTTGTCGCATCGATCAGTCCATAAACACCAAGCAATGATGGCTCTTTTGCTTATTTTGTTTATAGTTATTCTTTGGATATGGAGATCATCAAACCAGCTCTGTGTCCAAACTGAGAATGGTATAGTTTCATCGGCAGACCATCCCGTAATGGAGAACCAAATAGATCTTGGTAAGTTACATTCCGTCAAGACATGAGATGGAGTTTCCAGCACCAATTCAAATAAGGGACAAACTGTGGAGATACCCGGGATTCTGGAAGTCAGGATATCTCTCGTGGGAAGCAAATTTGAGACAACTTTCCATAAGAATTGTTTAATTCTCGGGAGTAATGGCAGTCTCCACAAGGATTTATAAATCTTATTCATTCTAGCACCAATCAACTCAGAACTTGATTGATCTTCATACATCTTCCTGTACGCAGATTTCACTGAAAAACAGCCACTATTTTCCAATAACCAGATTAACCTATCTTCGCAACTACCATGTATCTGAATCTTCGTAATGAGGTTAACCGTATTGCTATCAAAAAGATTATGAAGAATTTCCAGATCCCAAGAGTTGTTATTTCAATCAAAAAGTTCATGCACAAACTTGTAGTTTTGATGGGACACCGAGCCTTGTTTAGGAGTTGGCGGGTGGTGCAGATCTTGTATCCATCTGTGAAGCCAAATTAGAATTTTATTTCCATCTCCCAGACACCAACAGCTATTAGCTTGAATATCATTTAATTTTCTGATCTTACTCTCAAGACTGATAACTTCTTCTATTTTCGAACCATCAACATCAGCAGATTGAAGAGCATTCAGTTCAGATTGAAGTTCTGTCAGTTGCTTGTTGAAGTCACCAAAAGTATCTTTACTCCATAAAGACAGTAAATGTCTTTTATTAGAGAGCTTATTGGTAAGTACAAAAGCATTAGAACCAGTAAAGTTAGTAGACTAGGCAGCTTTAATATTATCAGCAAAAGATGCATGTTTAAGCCAATGTTCAAAAAACTTCCAATTTCTACCAGTAACCCTATTACTAGTGGAGATATCAAGCATAATAGGAACCAAGATGCGGCAGATGTTTTAGCACAGAATTAGGATAGGTTAGTATCCAGTCACTATTGCCCATGGATCTATCTAGTCTGGCTTTATAACGGCATGTGCCGTGCTTATTGCTAGTCCAAGTTTATGGCTTTCCGCTAAAACCTAAGTCATAGAGATCAGAATCTTTGATAAGGTCAATAACATCACTGGATGTTATGTTGTTACAACCTATATTTCTATCAGCTGCAGAAAAGGTGATATTAAGGTCACCAATGAGGACCCAAGGTCTAGTGATTGATAAACTAAGGTTTTTAATGAAAGTCCATTGAGCTTATTTTTCGTTGATATAGGGGGTACCATAGATGCATGTTAAGAGCCAATCACCTCTACTAGGATCATTAGTAATGCTCATGTGGAATATTTTATCATCCTGATGCAAAATGTTAAGAGAGAAACCATCCTTCCAAGGAAGGAGGATACCTCCAGCTAAACCAGCAGACGGCATAAAAGCTGAGTTGGGCATGCCTAGAAAATTAGATAGACTAACAATTCTATTATCATTGATCTTAGTTTCGCAGACAAAAATAATATCAGGGTGATGTAAATTGTTCAGATAAAGAAGATGGTCTCTCGTAGCTTTTCCTAAAAAACCTTGACA